>CP139509.1:522795203-523095203 GCA_021014915.2 Artemisia tridentata subsp. tridentata | reverse complement strand
ATTATGGTTTAAGAGAATGGTATGAAAAGGCTTCTTCGACACTAACAACAAAACTACTCAGAGACCACAATCAATACCACACTGACCAATAAGAAACCACTACTTCACAGACCAGAGTTAATGCCCACTGACTGATGAAACCCGATTGACCAATAATCTTCGAACAGAACCCCAAAACAAATATCAGCAATACCACAAGAGACAAGCAAGAATAATAGTAGCACCAACTCCACGTGATCACAAGCAAATTCAACCCCACGTGTACTGTTTCATCACTCAATTTACTGACATAAAAAGAGTCAACAATAGCAGCTTCACAATTGATTGTTGACCAATTAATAGCAGTACGAGAAGAAATAAGTTATCACGACTCTCCACTTGAGGACTTGATGACAAATAAACTAATGTCCACCGTCTAATCAATTCATAAGTACACGTTAACAGCAGCAACTGATCAATAAATATAACATGGGACCCACCAATGACAATTGACTCAATTAAATAATACAGCCAATTAGTCCCAAATCGACAACACCAATCAGTACGAGGATCAATTAATTGTACGAGATTATATTATAACGATCAGACAACAAGAACATTAATGGTTCAATTGACCGACCAATTAATTGAATAGGAGATCAATGAATCAGTATTAAATGTACCTTGTCGCTACTGCTCTTCAAAATAAAATAACAATCACCACACGAACGAACCAATCGAATTAATCAGATCTGCTCATCTGCTACGGTAACACTTTTTCTTCTTTATCAGAGATCCTCACCAGGCTCTGATACCACTTGTAGGATCGAGTACTTCGAGCTTGATTGAGCTTGGTATAAACAAGAACCTCTAAGACTAAGACTTGTGTTTATGCGGAAACTAAACAACAAGAATGTAAAGAAGAATAACTAATAATGCTTTGATCCTCTATGGATCTTTTATTGATAACTGGAAAATGTTTTTCTTATTGAAGTGTTACAATATGAATGGCTGTATGTTTCTTATATAGATAAGAAACCCTAATACCTAATACAGCCTGTTACTAATAAAACATGTAAAGAGATAAACATCAATCTCTTCTAAAAATAAATCTAACAAACATACTAAAAATACGGAAACATCAGCAGCATTGAAACGCTACCAGCAGGAACATAAATAAACTATCGGCAGTAATGATCTTCAGCAGAAACCATAACTCCACTATCGGCAGCAATGAGACACTAAGTATTTCCCAGATTCCTAACATCTGTCATCTTCAGTCCTTCTTGTTTTGTAATAATCAAATCATAATTCCCAACACACCTGAATAAACGAGTAAGCAACATGCCGTATGGCATGAGCTCATCGGAACGACGATGAATACTGGCCATCCGTTTGACCATGTAGTATGCGAGGTTGTAAGGTTCCTCGATACTAAGACAGTAGAGCATATGGGCAAGACTTGCCGGAACGTGATCACGGTTGCCTGCAAGGCTTAACGCGTTCTCACGCAGAAGAAGTTCCCAATTTCTAATATCGGGATGGAGCTCTTTGAGGTATATTTTGTTTGGGTCGAGATAGACGATGGAACCATCACGTTTTTTATACGTGTTGGTGACTCGAGGGATTTGAATTACTTGTTTAATTACTTCAATGTCGGGAACTTCGGTACAATATGCACCTTCGTTCTCAAGATTGTAGTAAAGAGACTCTAGAGAATGGTCTTTAGTGAATGCACACTGACCATACGAGGGAATACCGAGAATGTGACCAATCTCGGTGACAGACAATATGATATTTTGGTGTCAAATCCAAAAATCAAGGAAGACGTTTCCGTCAAGATCGGTGTAGGTACGGACACGACTATAGAACTCGAGAATAAAACGGGGACAGACTTGATCGTTTATTTTGTATAAACAATCGAACTCGATAGAAGGGAAACAGGCATTTATGTTGTCTGTCGTGACATAGAGAGCATCGACTACACGCCCTTCGTGTATGTATCGATTTTGGACTTTAGCGAGATAAGCTCTTTGCTCATCGGGAATGTTTAGATTTTCAAGAGTGCTAAGAATGTAGGGTTTGGTATCTTGATAATCATTTCGAGGCATTGTTTGTCTACAAAAAAATATTTTTGTATATGTTAGTTCGTTGCATTTTAATGATTACACTTCTAGTGTGTGTGTGCCTAAATGCAAACAATGTGGAGGTGCGGCAATCTCGACTCTAAAATTATCCTAAAGAGATTACCCAAACGCTCCTAACTTCACTTTTGCTCAATCAAATATGTCGAACAATACATATCAATTATGTATTTCGAGCCATATTTGAGAGTTCATGTATGCATGCAAAAACGTTTTAATTTGCATCAACAATGTATGAAAAAGGTTTCATGATCCTAGACTTGTGAAGTTTTTCCAAAAACATGATCGAATTGGGGTGTTTGGCAAATGCCTCAACATGGTGCCAATCAAGCTTTAAGATTGAAAAGCTTTAATGCAGAACGTTCCTAATCCAATTTTAATCATCCTAAACATGATTCCATTACAAATAATCAATCATAATCCGAATTTAGTGATTAATTTCGGATTAGGTTTTGTAATATAAATGGGTTTTTGGAAATCCTAGGTTTAGGGAATCATGTGAATACTACATTGTCTAATCCTAGTCTTAATTTCACAAGGGTTTAACTAATTTTGAAAATCCCCAATTCGGATTTATACTCAAGAACAAACCCTAGACTCAAATTAAAAGAAAATAAGAGTGAATTACTTACGATTGATGATGTTGTGGTTAGGATTTGTTAATTCCAATGCCTCAATCTTGATTTGCAAGAGTTTAGTTGAATTATGGTGTTATGGTTCGATTTTGACAGCAAGTGGAAGAGGTTTTGTGTGTTTGGAAAGTTTGTGCAGAAGAAAAGGGTGACTGGGCGCGTTTTTCAAATGCACAGCTCCACGGTTCCACTAAACATTAGTGGAGCCGTGGCTCTTTAGTGGAGCCATATATCTGATGGTCCAGTTTTTCTTCTGTTTTGACTTTTGGCTGATTAATCTTACTTATTTAGTAAGACTTTTTGACATGAGGAAAAAGTTTATACCTAATAAACCTTTTTGACGAAAGATGATTAAATGGGATGACCGGAAATGACCTTAGTGTTTCCGAGGAAATTGACTAAGATGTCATTGGATGAGGATTTACTTCTAGTATTTCCCGTGAAATAAATAGAAGTTATGAGTTGTGTTTAGGAGGATGACTATAATATTTCCCATGAAATATTTAATTAGTCGGAGTACGCGACACAAGGAATGACTAGATATTTCCCGTGAAATATTCATGAGTCATATGACGAGTGAAAGATATGACTTAAAAAGTCATGAACGATTTGTAGAGAATGACTTCAATGTTTCCTGCTAAACTTTCGAGAGGTCATAGAAGGGATGAAAGGTTATGAGGTATGACGTGACGGATGACTTTAATATTTCCGAAGGAATATTCAAATAGTCATGAGCGGGATGAGAGGAATGACTTGAAAAGTCATATGACGAGACGCGAAGAATGACGTTAATATTTCCAGTGAAATATTACGAAGTCATGGGACGAGGCTTAGGAAATGGCTTGAAATTTCCAATGAAATATTCAAGAGTCATGAGTCGAGAATAGGATGGATGTGTGAGATGACTTTAATATTTCCATAGAAATATTGAAATAGTCATGAGCGGGATATGAGGAATGACTTGAAAAGTCATATGATGAGACATGAGAAATGACATTAATAATTCCAATGGAGTATTAAGAAGTCATTTGACAAGAATGAAAAGGTTAAGGTGAGAAGAAATACTTTTCAAAGAAAAGATTTCTCATTTGACGTTATCATGACGGAGGAGATGTCTTTCCGTGGGGAGATGACGTACTTCGACGAGCTTCGTTCATGAGCAAACTATAGGGTTCCCGGACAAGTCTAATGGCATCTTGACTGCTACTCTTCACAGGGAGTTGTCTCATCTATAGTGTTTGTTGTCATGCCTTTTCGGCGCTTGCGTACTCGGTTTCGGTCGTGGTGACAATAAGAGTAGTTTGTTTCTTGGGGAACCAAGATGTTTGTTAATCAACCTATGAAGGTACAAACATTACTCATTATGTTTCAACCCACATTAACTCTCACATTATCAGAGTTGGTATAGAAACATTTTCTACATCAATTTCCTCAAGATATCGTAATCTCAAGTGTATAGTATCTTTAATGTATGGTATGATACATTAAACACTTTGATGTAAGAAGTTTTGGGATACTTCTTACAAGTGGGCACAAAGCCAACACTATTCATGATAATGGACCTACTTGTCGTTAGGTAAACTACTTTACCTATTATGCCCTTAACCTAGTTATATCAGCGCACTCACCTTCTTCGTCTCTTGTGAGTTTCGCATTTGCAGATATGGGCGTTATTGTCAATAAAGACTATTACTTAAACTATGTATCTCATACATATAGTATACATAAGTTTACAGGGATACTTCATTTAGGCAAGATTACGTATGTGCAAGGAAGGGAACTTGATTCACTTATCAATGCTTAATTCAAACTTGTCACGCATGATCTTCAAGCGATCATCGAACATTTCTGGACAAGTTGAATTTGGCATGATGAGATGTGAATAGAGTTTCTGTGTTATAGTGCCTACCATGTTAGATTCTAACTACACTATTTCATGCCAAACATTACTACTAACAAAGGGTGTTTTAAGAAAGCGTACCTGTGCCTGAGGTGTTTGCTCTTAAAACTAGAAGATTAGGGTAACTTTGTTGAATGTTAAGCATGAAAGACACGACTTGACTATTGCGTCATCGGGTATGCTTGATAACGCATCATACTCCTTATGTTATACTCCAAGGTTTATTTACACTCATGTTTTCCTAGCAAAACAGATGTTAAAACATCTGGTCCCCAATATCTCATGGGTCCAAAGTTGTTAGAGTTAAACATCCTACGCATTTGTTGCGTTAGTTTAGGATGTGAGGATGGAGGACACATTTCCCATGGTAAGTAACTTTGTGGTGGACGATCATTCCAAGTTACGGGAAAGTTACTTGGATGATTTTGTCTTCTAAAGTTACCTCTCGGTAGAGGAGTTCTAGACCGAGGTTTGGGAGAGTTTACCTTTCTAGGTGGAGGAGTAGTTGACCTAGTGTCACGCTTTACAAATCCATGTTCGGGAGATGACAATGGTTTGTTAAAGCCTTTGGTTTCCTCTCTACTTGGAGTAGACACTCTAGTTTTATTTACAACTACTTGCCTTGGTTTAGGACTTAAGTTACTTTTCAGAATTGACCCAGTTTTGTCCTCAGTACCACACGGTACCACGGTACCACTAAATTTAGTGGTGCCGTCTGTATCTTTAATGGTGCCGTCACCTTCAGACATGGACTTTTCAGGCATTACAAATTTTACTTGTTTAGTACTACTTGTAGAAGCCTGATTTGGGTCAAATCCTAAACCCGAACGGTCATGTTCACTATATCTAATATTTTCAAGTATATCATTAAGCTTTTTAGTTCCTTCATCAAACCTAATGATTCTTAAAGCATTTTCTTTAAGTTTTTCATTTTCTACTTGAAGACTAATACATGACCCGCATCCTAAATCTACTTCCTTGTTTTTCTCAAGTCTCTTGACTTGATCATTTAGTTCTAAGACTTGTAGTTCTAGTTCTTTTAATTTTAATTTTAGCTTTGTGTTTCTACCTAAGATCTTAGTACTAACTACGCATAGTTTGTTATATTCGTCATGTAATTCATTGTCATTTACTGACGAATTATTATCACGATAATAAGAAGAGTCGGATTGTACCTCGTTAGAAGCTTGAGCCATTAAGCACGTTTCATCGTTAGGCTTCTTCTCTTCTTCTTCACCGCTATCACTCCAAGAACCTCCTACAAAGGCTCTTTGGTTGTTGGATTTTGGTGGCTTAGGACATTCTCCTATGAAGTGATTAGGATCTCCGCATCTAAAGCATCTCTTATCACTTGTCCCTTTTCTTTCATCATGATTTCTTTGGGATGACTTCTTCTCATCTCGAGATTGTCTAGGAAATCTACCTTTCCTCCTAAAGAACTTTCTAAAGTTCCTAACGGCTAGTGCGTACTCTTCATCTTCACTACCGGAACTCGAACATTCCTTATCACTAGACTCCTTCTTGGCTTTTAATGCTAGAGATCTAACTCTCTCGCTTTTGCCTTTGACAATGTCGGAATCCTTCTTGATGATCATCTCGTGAACTTTCAAGTTTCCTATAAGTTCATCGAGTGACAATGCCGCCAAGTCCTTTGACTCTTCTATGGCGGTGACCTTTGCTCTCCATTTAGGATGTAGAGCTCTAAGAAACTTCCTAACATAGTTCTTACTAGAATAACCTTCATCAAGAGCTTTAAGACTAGTGATAATAGTATTAAATCTAGCAAAAACATTATATATTGACTCATCCTCCGAAATGGAGAATTGTTTATATTGTTGAACAAGAAGATCTATCTTGTTCTCTTTGACTTGGTTATTACCTTGGTGAGTGACTAACAGAGTTTTCCAAATGTCTTTTGCCGTATTACACATGAAATTTCTTTCAAACTCTTTTTTAGGCAAAGCATTATAAATCATCATTTTAGCCTCATTATTTGTGGCTAATTTCCTTTTTAGTTCATCACTTTGTTTATCATAAGAAACAATTTCATCCTTTTTAGTTTCCGGATTCTTTTGAATAGGTTGAAAGTCACCCACGGTAATAACGTGCCAAAGATCAATGTCTTTTGATTTCACATACGTTTCGAATCTTGTTTTCCAATAAATAAAACAATCGGTTTCGAAAAGTGGTGGTCTTTGCATAGATTGCCCTTCTAGATATTTGTCGGAATCCATTGATCGGTTCAAGCTTTAAAATACAATATACTTTAAAAACTTGACTGACGTGGCTCCTGATACCAATTGTGGGAAACTAGAAGGGGGGTTGAATAGTTTACTGCTTTAAAAACTTCTTTTAAAAATCTTGTTTTAAAAGTATGCTATTGGAAACTTTGATTTGAACTCTATGTGTAATCAAACAACACCAATATGAACTACAAGCTAAGCTACGTAATAATAACAAATGAAAGTAAAGAGTAGAGTTGGAAAGATCAAACCGAGACAGAGGATTTATAGTGGTTCGGCTACGAAGCTCTTCTTCGCCCTACTCCACTCCCCGAGTACCACACTCGAGAGTTTCAAACACTATATCAACAACCTCCCTTCAGGCGGAGAAAACCGTACACGTTGCTTATCCTATTTCCGACACTAAGCTAGATGTCGAGTGCTAATCTTAGCTAGCACCAATCTACCAAGGTCCACGTGACCAAACACACAAGCCCAATGGCTTCAAGAGATCACCAAGATCTCAACACGATCACAATGATCAACACTCACTTCACTCTACTCAACTAACACTAACCTAATGACCCTTGATCTTCTTGATCAATCACACAAGCCCAATGGCTTCAAGAGATGTTCACTATCTCTATAGATCACACTTGATCTTCACTCTCACTCACAAAAAGGAAATATACTTGATGTATGCTAAGATACAACAAGGTTGTAACAAGTGTTACAAAAACCTATCAACTACAACTCTAGTGTCTTCTTGATCACTTGAGTTATTCTCTTGCTAATGAAGAGGGATGACAACACCTTGTATCAACTTGGATACTTGTGTTCTTCTCTTGCTAGTGAAGAGGTATGAAGAGGATCACTTGAAGGATGATTGGATCACTCTTGAAACAAAGAAAAACTAATCTAAATGACCCTAAGAAGTGAAAGGTGTGAGAGGATTTAACTAAGGGATTTTTCTGTGTGTGAAGGGTGCCTAAAACTGTGAAAGAGGTGGGTATTTATAGGGAAAGAAAATCTGAACGTTACAATTTAAAATTGTACGGACGGCTCCACTAAATGACCCACGGCTCCGTTAAATTTAACGGTACCGTGGAGCCGTGGTAGACTAGGACGCTCCAAATTTTGTCTTTTCTGGTGAAAACTTATTTGGGGAAGGTTGGAGCTGATTTTGGGGGGAAAAATAGCTGTTGTGATTTTCAAACTAATTTTTCCATTAAAACATTTCTTAATATTTCAAAAATAATTTGTCATGTGTATTTTTGAAAAAATGTTTTGTCCCATTTAAAATGTGAATTTTCAAAACATGAATTCACTTCTTTGATCACTAGTTCAAGTTGTAACTTTGTTCAAGAGTGATTTGCGTAGAAACGGGATCTTCCGATTAAAAGCTTGTTAACGTTAATTTTAACGTAACATGAGTTCACATTTTGTCATCCTCAAAACGTGAAGTAATCGAACGATATAAATAACGTTTTTAGAACATTATTTGCATCAACACAAGGGGTGAGGATCGAACCTTTGACCTCTGTCTCCAGAGGCAAGGGTGTTAACCACTTGATCCAACCTTGCACTTAATGACTAAAACTAGTCTAATAACCTTTTTATTTTTCTAGTCTTATTGGTTGGTAATATAATTCTCAGTTTCATTTATTATTTTGGCCCAGGGCTCTCCTGAAGAATTCATAAGTATAAACAGAGAAGCCTTAGAAAGTGAATATGTTAGTTCAAATCTTCACCACTGGATTGATTTGGTTTTCGGTTACAAGCAGCGCGGAAAACCAGCAGTGGAGGTTACAACACTAATTTTTAACTTTACTTGAGCAAAAAGTTTGGTTCAGATTTCATTTTAGTGACCTTTTGGAAACCTTTTCTTTACAGGCAGCAAATATCTTCTATTATTTAACGTATGAAGGAGCTGTTGATCTGGAGACAATGGAAGATGAATTACAAAGGTCGGCCATTGAAGACCAGATTGCTAACTTTGGCCAGACACCAATTCAGTTATTCCGGAAGAAGCACCCTAGGCGGGGCCCACCAATTCCAATTGCCCATCCTTTACGATTTGCTCCATCTTCTATTAATTTGACTTCAATTGTTCCGAGTGCAAGTACACTACCTTCAGCTGTGCTGTATGTCGGTATATCGGGCTCAAATGTTGTCCTTGTGAATCAGGGACTCACCATGTCAATTAAGATGTGGCTGACCACTCAATTGCTATCTGGCGGCAACTTCACCTTTTCTAGCTCACAGGTTTGTTAATTGGTCTATAATAGCATGCAGAGGTGGCAAAATGGGCAGATTGTGTAACGTGTCAAAGTAGGTTCAGGTCAAATGAGTATTTTTTGGTATAGCACATGATGGATTGACCTGAACCACTTTTTGCCCAAAACACTTATTTTATTATAGCACATGTTGGATAATTTGTAATTTAATTTCTTCAATTAGGTAATTTTGGAGGTTTCATACATTTGAGGGTACTTATTTGACCCGTCAGCTATAAAATATATAACCTGAATCAGACCATTATTGAAATTTCCACCTTTAAATCTGTAATATATAATTATGTATCCTGCAAATCACTATAATGCTCATAATATTCATATTTAGCAGGATCCCTACTTTGCTATTGGTGCGGATGTGCTTTCTGCTCGCAGAATTGGTAGTCCTTTAGCAGAAAATATTGAACTTGGAGCACAATGCTTTACCACAATGCAGACACCATCTGGGAATTTTCTGGTTTCATGTGGCAACTGGGAAAATAGTTTTCAGCTCATATCCCTGAATGATGGAAGATTAGTGCAGAGTGTCCGACAGCATAAAGATGTGGTTAGCTGTGTTTACGGTATATCTTTCTGCCCATGTAAACTCTAATCCTGATATTTGTAGTAGAGTATCTCCGTGACGGATTTTTGGATTGGCAAAAAATGTACATCTTTCTGAAATCAGATAGTCTTGAGAGGGGAAGTTTTAATGCATATATTTGAAATTCATCAATTTGGGATTTACTTTATTGTTTAAGTTATAAGTAAAAGGATTTATTTTACTGTTAAAGATTCTTGAAATCCAATTGGTAAAGTTATAAGTAAAAGGAAAACAGGTCGAACGATTTTAAATGTCATCAAAAGTATACTCATAATTTCTTACATTTGTGTTTTCCTGTAAATCCAACATGTATACATGTTTAAATAATTCCAATGTGGTTTTTGTTTGGTCCTAAAGACCATGTCTAAATAGCCATTATGACTGATTTTAGGCTTAACCCGGCTAGGACCAATTGGGTATTTCAGGATGCGCCTATTTACCTACAGATTAGCTGTTTGAGTACTTGTGGTCATACCTTGGTCCGTGGTAACAATAAATGCTTTCCTTTTTAATTCATTTTAAAAGATAACTTAAAAAATATTATGTGCTTTCCTGTACAGTTACATCAGATGGGAGCACGCTTGCTACTGGTAGTTATGATACAACAGTTATGATTTGGGAGGTTTTGCGTACAAAAACCCCAGAAAAAAGAGCACGTCACTTACCAACAGAGTTTCACCGTAAAGACTGTGTCATCGCAGACACTCCTTACCACATATTATGCGGACATGATGACATAATCACTTGTTTATACGCGAGTGTAGAGCTTGATTTAGTTATAAGCGGATCAAAAGACGGGACTTGTGTTTTCCACACTTTACAAAAGGGTAGATATTTAAGGTCTCTGCAACATCCATCGGGATGCCAGCTGTCAAAATTGGTTGCATCTCGACATGGAAAGATTGTACTCTATGCTGATGATGATCTCTGTTTACACCTCTATGCTATAAACGGGAAACATCTTAATTCTTGTGAATCGAGTGGGCCTTTAAACTGTATTGAGTTGAGTAGCTGTGGTGAGTTCTTGGTTTGTGCAGGAGATCAAGGACAGATTGTTGTAAGGTCTATGAAGTCGTTAGAGATTATAGGAAGGTATAGTGGTGCTGGGAAGATTATAACTTCACTAACTGTGACTCAAGAGGAATGTGTGTTGGCTGGGACAAAAGATGGGAGTATCCTTGTCTATTCCATTGAAAATCCTCAACTTCGGAGAATTAGTGGGTCCCGAAGCATGAAATCAAAAGCTAATGGGACGTGATGATATATGCTTGCTGGTTGATAGTGATTATGACAACTTCATTCAGGTATGTTTTACTGGCATTGTGCTGTTTCCTGTACAAATTTTTATTAGGGTTCTCATAACCGGTGGGGGTCGAGTGGGTTGGGTTAACTTGTTGGGAATTCTGCTAAGGAAGAATTCTGCTGATGGTTACTCCTGAAGGTTACTGCTGAAGCTTTATGATTCTGCTGAAGAATGTTACTGCGGAAGTATAGATTTTGTGGAATGTGTTTCTGCTGATTGATAGTTTCCGCGTATTATGTTATTAGTTAGGATATGCATGAGTTTATTTAGAAAGTGATATTGCATATCTTGGATAGTTTTTAGATTATACGTTTCTTGTGAAACGGTTTAGGGTTGTTTAGGGTTCCTTGTCTATAAAAGGAACGCAGCAATATGTATTATGTACGTGTTTTTAGAAAACACTTTGAGTATTAATCAAAAGATCCATAGAGGATCAAATCGTTCTTAGTAATCTTGTTCTTACTTGTGTTTGTTTTCCGCTATAGAATACAAGTAACTTAGACTTTCTTTTAGTGTGTTTGTGATTACATAAACATTACTAACGATCCACGAGCTCACAAAGATCTATCAAGGTCTTTAGTTTCAACAAGTGGTATCAGAGCCTCGTGAGAGTCTCTGTGTTACTAGGAACACCTTCACGTTTACACCCTCTCACAATAACCATGCCTGGATCAGACGATGAATCTGAGGTTCACAGCAACAACAACAACAACAACAACAACCAAAACACCACATCTATGCAACAACTCAATCTCACCAACAGCAATGCAAAGTTTCCTTACCTTAAGAAGGAAGAATATGAATTATGGGCAATGAAGATGCAGAACTGGATCACCAATATCGACTGGAATCTTTGGGAAATTGTCCGTAAAGGAAACAGTTTGAAGAAGCACACCAAAGATGCTGATGGTGTTGTTTCGATTCTTCCTCCTAAATCTGCTGAAGAGGTTCTTGCAGTACAAAGAGAAAATAAAGTGAGAACCATTCTCCTTCAGGCTATTCCAGATGATCACATGGGAGACTTTCACTACATGGAGGAAGCAAAAGATATCTGGATGGCAATCAAGGCTAGGTTTGGTGGGAATGATGAGTCGAGAAGGATGAGGAAGTCGATGTTGAAACAGCAGTTTCAAGAGTTCCAAATAACTGAAGAGGAAGGTATTCACAAGGGGTATGATAGGTTCCATAAAATTTTGAGCCAGATGAATCAGCTGAAGGCTAGACCTGATAATGAGGACTGCAATGCTAAGTTCCTGCGATCTTTACCTCCCTCATGGCTACAAGTAAGCATTGCACTCAAAACAAAAGGAGGTCTTGATATGCTTTCTTTTGATGATCTCTACAACAAACTCAAAACTCTTGAGCCTGATGTTAGAAGCCCCATTCGTTCATCAAACCCTTCTTATTCAGCTTTTGTGAGCACCACCTCCAACAAGCAGACTCAGGCTTCAAGTTCAAGCTCCTCAGTAATATCTTCCTACTCTCAACCACAATCCAGTGGTGTAATGGAGGATATACTCCACTCTTTTGTTGCTGATTATGAACATCAGCAGCATCTGGCTTTTGAGGATTTTGAACAGGTGGATCCTCTTGATTTGGAAGAGATGAATTTAAAATGGCAGGTGGCCATGCTTACTTTAAATGTCAAGAGGTTTGAAAAGAAGTCTGGAAGAAAGTTCGGGTTTCAGGGACGAGATCCAGCTAGGTTTGATAGACGGAAGATCAAGTGCTATTCATGTGGTCAGTTGGGTCACTTCTCTAGAGAGTGCAAGGATAGGAAGTCTGGTGATGAAGTTCGGTATTCAAGCTATCAGAAGAATCAAGTGAATGCTGAAAACCCCAAAGCCTTGGTCACTCTGGATGATCATATCAACTGGAAGGTGCATGAACCTGAGAATGATGATAATACTGAAGTGAATGGATTAATGGCTAGCTGTTCTTCAGAGGATAAGCATAGTCACACTGCCTTTATGGGCATATCTCAGGTACAAAATTGTATATTTGGTTGTAGTGAAAGGTATAATGAACTTAAAAAGGAATATGATGAATTAAAACTTAAATATAATGAATGTTATATAGATGTTAAGGCATATAAACACTCTTTAAAAACTCTAGAAAGACAAAAAGTTTGGTTTCAGAAGAATGAGGGTGCTTATAATGAAAAGATAGGGGTGTTAGAGAGAGATTTACTTTGTGCTAATAATGATTTAAAGCGTACTGAGAAAGAAAAAGCAGAGGTAGTGTTAGAAAAACAGGAAATGCAGACTAAACTAGACAATAGCTTGGCTAGGTTTGATAAATGGAAAGAGTCATCTAAAAATCTAAACAGGTTAGTTAATAGTTCTATGTCTGTAAAAACTAAGATTGGTTTAGGGTATGGTGATTACATAGGGAAAGATCAATTCTATGACCCTAATGAATACAGTATGTTTGACCCTGAACCAGTAGACTATCAAGCCCCTGTAAAGTTTGTCAGTAATGGATTCTTACATGCTGTGCCTGGACCTATTAGGGGAGAACACATGCCATCTAGCACCACCACCTCTGACTTTGATGGATCACACCATCTTTATGGCAAAAAGTCAAGTGACTTGCCAGACCCTAACTATACTTCTACTGACTTTGTCTCTTGTTCTGACAGTGACAAGTCCTCTGACCAAGGGTCTATCACCTATACCAGTTGTGATTCAAGTGACAAGTCAGACCCTACAAAGACCTCTCCCGAGCCTACACCCAAGACACCCTACAAGTCTGTTAGAATTGCTGCTGAGGATGTTAAGTCCAAGACAGTTTCTTCTGAAGACTTGTCTTTTAATTCTTTGCAAAATAATGTTTCTTATTGTGTCAAAAACAATCCTGTTTCTGTTAGTGATTTGAATAATTCTACTTGTAATGGAACATCTTTTTCTTTTAATAAATCTTCTAAAAAGAAGAAATGTTTTGTGTGTGGAAGTAAATCTCATCTAATCAAGGATTGTGATTTTCATGAGCAAAGAATGGGTGTTGGTCAGACTAAACCTAGACCAATGTGGACAAATGTTCAGAATATTCCACCATATGTCCCACAGGCAACTCATAGGGCCAGCAATTCTGCTGATAGACATTCTAAGTCTCCTAGGAGAAGAAATGTTGCTAGACCATTTGTGCAACCTACTAGTTCCTATTTTCAGAATGGTTATTGGCCTGGCTTTATTGACCCAATGAATATGGGTATGGGATATTGGGATACTGCTGTTAAGCCCTCAGCAGGTTGTTTTTGGACTCACAAGGGACCTAATCTTCATAGAAGGTCCAAGAACAATGGTGGATCTTATCAATCTACATGGCCTAATTCTTATGATCCACAAGGCAGGCTCAAGTCAGTAATGACTTGAGTCTCCAATGTGTACTAACATTTGTATAATTTTGTTGTATATGTAGGATCATCCTTTGAAAAGTAAAGATGTTGGTATAATAGATAGTGGTTGTTCAAGAAGTATGTCAGGAAACAGGGACATGATGCATGATTTTGTACCCATTCAAGGAGGAGGCAATGTGACCTTTGGTGGAGGAGATGGCACAATCACTGGGTATGGAACCATCAGAACACCTCACTTGGACTTTGTAAATGTGCTCTATGTGAAGGAACTGCAACACTTCAACTTGTTCTCAGTATCTCAAATATGTGACACAAAGAACAAGGTCTTCTTCTCAGAGGATGAATGTCTTGTACTATCTAAAGACTTCAAGCTTCCAGCAGATACCACAATTCTGCTGAAAGTTCCCAGAAGATACAATTTGTACACAATCAACTTGAATGAAGTCCAACCTGAAGGTGATCTGGCATGCTTGGTGGCTAAAGCATCCCTGGATGAGTCAACTAAGTGGCATAGAAGGATGGCTCATGTTAATTTCAAGACCATTAACAAACTCTCTAAGCTTGGTCTAGTTCATGGGCTTCCCTCCAAAATCTTCACCAATGAACACAATTGTGTTGCCTGCAACAAGGGGAAGCAACACAGAGCTTCATATAAAGCCATTACAGCTGTGAGCATGATGAGGCGAAAAGTGTACCGCTTTTAAGGGGTCATTTAAGCCCGAAATCGTATTTATTTGATCAAATATCGCCCTAAATCGTTCCTTTTGTCATTTTAGGTACTTTTGAGGAGAAATCTGGAAAAGGAGGCATTTTGGACGTTTTTGGAGCATTAAAGTGAAGAAAACGGCAAAGTCTCAAGAATCGGCTGAAATTTACCTTTGACGGCGTCAACATTAACTCCAGACGGCGTCATGCCTTGGCAAGAAAAGTGGGATGTGAAATTTACTCATGACGGGCCAGTGAGTTAGCATGAGAATTCTGACGGCGTCACGCTTTAACTAAATCAAGGGCGTCACGGCTTAAATCAAAGAGGGACGGCGTCACGTTATAGGTCCGACGGCGTCAAGCCTTGATAAGCCAGAATGGATTTTTGAAGAGCTAAAGAGGGACGGCGTCAAGAAGGTCACCCGGGAACCCTAAAAGCGGCGAGGTGACGGCGTCACAATGCATAAGGTGACGCCGTCAGATGTCAAAGTCTATATATAGTTTTCTAATTTTTTGTCATAAAAAGAGAGCTTAGTGTGTGGAATTTTGGGATAAAACCCTAGGACGATTTTAGCTCCTTTTTCAGGGCTTCTTGCCTTGAGATCTTCCATGTTTCATTGAAAGATAAGTTATCAATTAATCATTCAATATGTCTATGTGTTGTTTGATTCTATCTTATGCTTGTCTTTTGTTTAACATGTTAGGCTAAATTATCTTGTGTTTGCTTAGATCTAATGAAACCTAGCTATTGATTATTGGTTGTTAGTGTGTTGTTAGTTGTATTGGATGATTGTTTATCTATGTTAGGCTTAAGAAAACTGGCTAACTTCCTATTCGGTAACTTGCTTGAACGTCTTAAGAAACATGAACCAAACGCGTACTAAAGGTTTTTATGGTTGTATTTAATGCACAAGCGAATTCTAGTGATCCCATGTTAGGAGCTTCCTAGCCGGCTCGACATAGGAGTGAAGTAGGAGCTTGTAGAGTTTGGGGAAGTAAGTACGCCACCCCACGAATGGTATTAAGGAATACACCCGTCATCCACGCGACTAATGCACACTAATTAACCGGTAAAAGATAGTTAGGGAGTAAGGAAATCTAAGTAAACACATTTCTCCACACATAAGTTTCTCACCACATTTTCATTTTTGTTATTTTATTTTATTGCATTTGTAGTAATTTGGGTTAGTTGACTAGCAACTAATTCCGCCCACTCCTTCAAAACCGAGATTTTACTTGCTTTCATAAAATATAAAAACATAAAAAAAGAATCTTCCTCAACCCTTAGACCTAATTAGAGTAGCCTTTCACACCTAACGAACACTATTCCCTGTGGAGAACGATCAATCCCCCGTACTTACCACTACACTATACTACATCGGTCAGGTACACTGCCTGGTGGGGTTGTAAGCCTCTTGAGATCCCTCGAGAGGTAAAACCTGTTGTAAGGTTGCAAAACCCACGCATCAGAGCACTATCTCAGAACCTCTTCAGTTGCTGTACATGGATCTTTTTGGTCCAGCTCAAGTCAGGAGTATTGATCACAAATCCTTCTGCCTGGTGATCACTGATGACTATAGCAGGTTTTGTTGGGTATTCTTTTTGAGAACTAAAGATGAAACATATCCAATCTTAAAAGAGTACATTACCCTTGTTGAAAACCAGCTAAATAAAAAGGTTAAAGGGATTAGGTGTGATAATGGGACAGAGTTCAAAAATGCTGTGTTAATAGAACTTTGTCAGTCTAAGGGAATAAAAAGGGACTATAGCACTCCAAGAACCCCACAGCAAAATGGGGTTGCAGAAAGAAAGAATAGGACCTTAATAGAGGCAGCAAGATCCATGCTTGCAGACTCTAAATTACCCACTATGTTCTGGACTGAAGCAGTAAGTACTGCTTGTTATGTTTTGAACAGGGTATCCATCACTAGACCTCATATCAAGACACCCTATGAACTTCTCACTGGGAAAGTTCCTGATATTCATTACCTTAAACCTTTTGGTTGTCAGGTGACCATTTTGAACACTAGTGATCCCTTAGGGAAGTTTGATGAAAAGGCAGATGAGGGGTTTATTGTGGGATATTCAGCTCATAGTAAGGCTTATAGGGTATATAATTTAAGTTCTAAAAAGATAGAGGAGACCCTTAATCTGAGATACCTAGAAAATAAGCCTAATGTTCAAGGACAAGGTCATCCTTGGTATTTTGACTTGGATTACCTAACAGATTATTTGGGCTATACTAGATATGTTGCTGAACAATCTGCAGGTACAAAAGAGTCTCCTACTAACAATGCAGGTACCCTGGAAGAGGACTCAGGAAGTGAGTCTGAGCATGATGAACATACTATTGTTGTACCTTCTTTTCCTCCTAACCATGTTGAAGGAGATACTTCTGGGGAGATTGAAGATTTGTCACACTATGCAGAGGACCTTGCTAGACTCAAGAAACAAGAATTTGCAGCTAATCAAGAAGCTGAAAGACTTAGTGAGGAGTCAGCACAACCCTTCAGTGGAAACCAGGATTCAGCTGATCCCTCTCATGTTTCTGCTGATGTTGCCAAATCTACTGATGGGTCTTCTGAAGGTTCTCCAATGACTAATAGTGTGTCCACAGACTTTGAGGAACCTTATACACGCTTTCCAGGTCCTTCTGATCTTGGAAATCACTCACCCAAAGCTGGTATATTCAACTCAGCCTCCTATGACAGTGAATTTGGACCTAATATGACCAATCTTGACACCACATTTGAAGTCAACCCCAATGCAACCAAAAGAATACATACTGCTCATCCTCAATCAAACATTCTTGGTGATCCTCAAGCACCTGTTAGAACAAGAAGCTCTGTGAAAGGTTCTAAGTATGGTCAAGTGGCTTTTCTTTCTTATGTCTCATCTCAGCAAAGGGACAATCACACAGACTTTAAGCATTGTCTGTTTGCTTGTTATCTTTCTCAAGTGGAACCAACAAGTGTAAGTCAAGCTCTTGAAGACTCCAGCTGGCTTGAAGCAATGCAGGAAGAGATGCTACAATTCAAGAATAAGAAAGTTTGGCTATTGGTACCACTACCTGAAGGGAAGATTGCCATTGGTACCAAGTGGATTTTGAAAAATAAAAGAGATGCCAGGGGTATTGTGGTTAAAAACAAAGCAAGATTGGTGGCACAAGGATTCAGACAAGAAGAGGGCATTGATTATACTGAAGTATTTGCTCCTGTAGCAAGGGTTGAGGCCATCAGAATCTTTTTGGCCTATGCATCTTATATGGGTTTCATGGTGTATCAGATGGATGTCAAAGGTGCTTTTCTATATGGAGAAATTGATGAGGAGGTTTATGTATCTCAACCCAAAGGTTTTGAAGACCCAGATAATCCAAAGCATGTTTACAGGGTTGTCAAAGCTCTCTATGGCCTTCATCAGGCACCAAGAGCTTGGTATGCTAGGCTTTCATCATTTCTGCTGAAGCATGGATACAGAAGAGGTGCTATAGACAAAACACTCTTCATTAAGAAGAATTCCAGGGATATCATACTTGTTCAAGTTTATGTGGATGACATTATCTTTGGCTCCACTAAAGAAGCTTGGTGCAGGGAGTTTGAGGAATTGATGAAGGGAGAGTTTCAGATGAGTGCTATGGGGGAGCTCACTTTCTTTTTGGGTCTCCAAGTTCAGCAGAAACCAGATGGTATCTTTATTAGTCAGGATAAGTATGTTCAAGATATGTTGAAGAAGTTTGATATGGAGAATGTTAGACCTGCCACTACACCCTATGAAGCTCCCAAACCAAAAAATAACCTTGAACCAGATCCTGCAGTGAATGTTCATCTATACAGGTCCATGATTGGTTCATTGATGTACTTGACAGCTTCAAGGCCAGACATCACATTTGCTGTGAGTGCTTGTTCTAGGCATCAGGTCACACCACTCACTTCCCACATGAATGCTGTAAAGAAGATCTTTAAGTATCTCAAAGGCCAACCCAAGTTAGGTCTTTGGTACCCAAAAGAGTCTCCTTTCAAGTTGGAAGCTTACAGTGATAGTGATTATGCTGGTGCAAATCTGGATAGGAGGTCCACAACTGGAGGTTGCCAATTTCTTGGAAGAAGGTTGATTTCTTGGCAATGCAAGAAACAAACCATTGTTGCTACCTCATCTACTGAAGCAGAGTATGTTGCTGCTGCCAATTGTTGTGGACAGGTTCTTTGGATACAAAATCAATTGTTGGACTATGGGTTTAATTTCATGAATACCACAATTTTTATTGATAACCAAAGTACCATATGCATAGTTAAAAATCCAGTTTTTCATAATAGAACTAAGCATATTGAGATAAGGCACCATTTTATAAGAGATGCATATGAAAAACATTTGATTAAGGTGCTTAAAATTCACACAGATGATAATGTGGCAGATTTGCTGACTAAAGCTTTTGATGGACCTAGGTTTCAACACTTAGTGGTCCATATTGGGATGGTTAACCCTTAAATGATATGTTTGGGGGGAGGCATAGGCCTCAGGGGAGGCATATGCCTCAGGGGAGGATTGTGATTGTAAAGTTTGTAATATTTTGTAGATTATTGATTATGTTTGCTAACACACTAATCCACTAATGTAATTTTAGATTGTATGGTTTGGTTTGTTTGCTGTTATGTGTCTGTTTTGCAGAACTGCCTGAGATTGATGATTTTAAGTTGATGTTCTTCAAGATTAATGGGACATGGTCAAGTAAGCTTAAAGAGTGTTTCTGCTGAATGGAAGTACTGAAACAGAGATCAAGTAATAATCAAAGCAAAGTTGTTCATTCATTCAAAAGAAATTACAGCTTACAAACAACTTCAATTTCAACAAGACCAATCCTATACAAGATAACCTACACAGACACTAGTTCCTATCATCTACTGATGCACCAGGAAGACTAACAGACATGATTGAAGATGCTGAAGAACCTAGTTTTATATCTTTGGTCCTTGGCAACATCTCATCATCTCCTACTCCATTTTTCCCTTTCCCTTTCCAGTCACCTCTGCACCCTTGCTCTTTCCTGTGTCTCTATGGTATGAAACACCAGTTCTTGGAGCAGGAAGACCAATAACCACTTCCCTTGTCTCTGGGAGTGGTGGATTTCTGGTGTGTGGCCTTGGTTGGGGTTGTGAAGGTTGGGGATTCTCTTCCCTGGTTGGTGCTGCTTCTCTCTCCTCTTCCTCTCTTACCAACCTATTGAAGATTGGCTCAAGACGCTCTGTGGAGTCATCAGAGCCCCTAGATGAATCATCTGGATCCACCACACTATCATCTTCTGAAGAAGGAAGAAAAGGGGACTTCCTTGTAGGTGGCTCGTCTTGGTGAGGATATCGAAATAGAGGTCGACTATCCTCAGATGATGAAGATGATGATGGAGGTTTGGGTGGATTGTTGGGTCTGCTTGAAGAGCCCACATCATGTCTTTTCTTGCGGGCTTGTTCCTTGGTGATCCCATACATTCTATGTGAAGGACGTATGGATGATTGAGGTTTGATATCTCCGGTAAATTAGGGTTAAGTGATTTGTGCGGATTGTGAATTGGGGATATTTAATAGGCGAAGTCAAGTGGTAATGCTAATTAATGCGAGTTGGGTGGCATATTAAAACTCAAGATCTTTACCGAAGATATTATTCTCTTGAGTTGATTCTGCTGATTGACTCTTCACTTCAGCAGATTGACCATCATTTCTGCTGAAGGGTTGATTTTGAATGGTGAAGTTACTTTACACGTCAGATAAGGTCAACCATTTGTTCCGATAAATTTTGACCATAATTGGGTAACTTCTATTTATAACCTATTCATATAATCTTCGCCCAAAACAACTAATTCCCTCTTCAAGTACTCCAAACCTATTCTTCATTCTCTCACAAGTTCTTCAATGGAGTCCCTACAATTCAAGAAGGATCACAATAAAGTTGCTTTTCTGGGAAAAGCGAAGGGACAGGAAATATATGACCCAATGGTTGATTTCATAAAGCGATCAAAGATTCATTTTGCTTTGACTCATTATCCAGATATAGTACATGAATCTTTGGTAAAACAATTTTGGGCATCTGCTGAGAAGCGGTCTGAGTCAGAGATAGTAGCAAAGATTGATGGAACTGAGTATGTTGTGACTGAAGCATTGATTAGGGAAAGATTGCAGTTGAACGATGAAAATGGGGTTTATCACACCAACACTGGAGAGATACTTACTGGTCTAAGAGCAGCGGGTTATCAAAGTGTGGATACGACTATGTGGCTGAAGAACAAGTTTTGTCCCAAGTGGAGATTTTTGGTGCATACACTACTTCAATGCATCAGCAACAAATCTGGAGGATGGGATCAATTCTCTAGTCAACTGGGTTGTGGTATCGTGTGTCTTTCACAGGGTTTGACTTATAATTTTTCTAAGTTTATTTTTGATAATTTGGTAGAAAATATTCTTAAGAAAAAGCATAAGTTTTTGATGTACCCTAGGTTTCTACAGATAATTTTAGACATAAATACCCAGGATAGAGGACATTATCCCATAGGAGCCCTTAGTGCCAAGTTGTTTGCTTCTATGAGAACTCATTATGTTGGGGAGCATCACCCTCTTCTACCAGCTATGTTGCCACATGGCAATGATGATGCTGATGTGGGCAATGCTGCTGATACTCCACCAGTTCCCAATACTGCTGATGGTACTCCATCAGTAGAAAGGGATGAGGGCCCATCCTTAACTGCTGAAGTACCCATTGTTTCTACTGACCATCCTCCACCTTCCCCTGTTCCATCACCATCTCATGAAGCTCCTGAAGAGCTTGTTCCTGAGGTAGAGGAGACAATTCAGTCTCTTGATACTAATATTCCTACACCTCTTGAAGATGAGATTCCAAGACTGTCCACACCTAGCCCTATTAGAGACCCAATAGAAGATAACACTTCTAATTTTGAGAATATAAATGTTTCTTCTGAAAGGCCCAATGAAGCTCCCTTTACCACTGAGACATCTGCTGGTGGAGCTGAGGACCCTATTACTCTCACTTCTCTGTATACTTTATTCAACAGGAATGTTCAAGAAATTGAGAAGTTGAAGAAGGAACTAGCAGATACTAAATCATCACTTGGTGATGAGATTGTGGTGCTGAAAAGAAGGGTTCAAGAATTAGAGGATAAACTTGGGCAGACAAAGAAGAGGAAATTTGTGTTTGCATCTGATGATGAGCAGGAGGATAGTTATTGGGATCATCTTGAGTTATTGGCTGAAGCTGCTCAGAAGACTTCTACTCCTTCACCTAAAGCTGCTGAATCCTCTCAACAAAGGGATCAGGTTAAGTTCTACAGAAAGAGGAGAAGACAGTACTTGAGCAAGGAAACTACATTGCCAAATTTGTCTGTTGCTCAAGAACATATTGATGATGATCATGTGACTTCTGCTGATGTTACATCTTCCAAGGTATCTGCTGAAGTGTTTGTTGCAGGGAGATCCTTTGCCTTGGATACTACTGATGAAGTTAATGCTCCACATGTTGAATCTTCAACTCAACATGTTTCTGCTGATGCTTCTATTGGAGTTTCTGCTGAAGATATTGACAGAGTTACTAGTGTGGATACTTCTGGAAATGAGCAAGGAAGGGTGATTGGAGAAGATCTTGGTTCAAATCTTATAAGTGCAGAAGAAAGAAAGGAGCAAGAAAGGTTGGTTAAAGAATATGAGGATCTTGTGAAGAGTCAAGCTTTAGCAAAACAGATGGCTGATCATTTTACTTCAAATTTGCCTCCTGAAAGGCAAAGAGAGCTAGATGAGCAATCAGCTCATTTCACTGATGCACAATGGGACTCTTACACTCAACAAGCTGCATCCAATCCCAATTTGGCCCAGAGTATCTTAGGAGCTAACTTTGATAGTCATAACTTTGCTGAGCAAATGGTAGCTCTTGGGCAACAGAGGAAGAAAGCTGCAGCAGAGAGGAGGAAGGCTATTGCTGCTCAGAAAGCACAAGCTAAGAGAAATAGACCTCAGACTGAAGCAGAGAAGAAACAATATAGGAGGAATGTGGTCTATAATCAGTATACTTCTGTGTATAGTTATGGTTTGACAAAGAAGCAAGTTTGGGCTTTGTCTGATTCTGAGTTGAATAGGATTTATGATCAGATTATGAAGTCTATTCAATCTTCTGATACTCAACCTAAGAGGACTGCTGATAGTTTGGAAGCTCCAAGTACTAAAAGACTGAAGCAAGTGGAGATAGGTACCTCATCTCCTGGAGATCAAGTACCTCTGAGTCCTTCTACTGATATTGCTGAAGCTACTCCTGAAGACTTACATTCTGCTGAGCCTATTGTTACTCCTACCATTACTGCTGATGAAGCTTCTGAGAGACAATCATCTGAGATTCCTGTTTCTTCTGAAGCTCCACCTAATTCTACTGAACTTGTTGCTGCAACAGTTGATAAGGGTACACAAGCCAGGGAAATGGCTGAAAGATTACATGTATCAGGGGATTCTGCAACAGCTTCTTCTATTCCTACTGAAGATACTTCTTCTATTGCTTCTGAAGATGTTTCTATGGGAATTTACATCCCTGGTCGAAGAAAGAAGAGAATGTCACATATAGGGAAGCATATTGCAAGTAGAAGATCAATTAGAGTGGCTAAGCAAGTTCTCAGAGCTCAAATGAGTAATTCTTCAAAGAAAGTAGACCTAGAAGCTTCTGATGATTCATTTATTCAGGAAGGAACTTCTGAAACGTTTCCTGAAGGATCATACAATGTGTTGATCAGATGGACTATCACAGATGGACAAATTAATACTATCTACAGGCAAGATCAATCCTATAAGAATTTCACTTTCTTGCAAGAAATTCTTCATCTGGTGGATAGGCAAGATCTGCAGACCCTTTACAAGTTGGTCACTGAGTATTATGCTATGCATACTCCACAAGGTGCTGGTCTATATCTATTGGGAGATCTTCAAGTTCTCTTTGACTCTCAAACTCCACAGGGGAAAGGCTATTCGATCTGGAAAACTTCTCATAGGTGGAAAGTTGATACTTGGAGATTTTATCCCATTCCCAATGTACATGTGGTGGAGACTCAGTCTGGGATAAGAGTATGTATGTTTTCTGATCAACAATATCCATTGTCCATGACACTGATGAATCGAATGCTCCAAAGGAAGTTGGAAATTCCTCCGAATCCAGTTGCTAATGATAGGACTCATGCTGAACAACTGGTTGGGCTAATCAAGTCCAAGCTTCTGCAACAACAAGCTTCTACTTGATTCTGGTATTATATATTATTTGTATATTTTCTATTTCTTTATTTCATTTCTTTCTTATTTTGTTCTTAGTAAAAAAAAAAAAAAAAAAAAAAAAAAAAAAAAAAATCTTTGTCTACTAACTTTTATGCAGGTTTGTTGTATAACTCTGTTGATGGTTATCAACTCACCAGATGTGACTTGTGTCCATCAAAGAGTTGACTAGTCCAAAGGGTACAGCTTTGGTAAAGACACATCAAATCTGTTGATAGCTGTAATAGCTTGCTCAAAGCTATAGGGTACTCAACTCACCCATGCTTCATTGCTGAGAGTTGACATGGTCATCAATTCACCATGGATGTAACCCTTTATGGGATCCAAAGAATTGGCTAGTCCACAAAAGTATGGTTTGTGGTAAAGACATTTGGTATCCATATTTGGTTCTCAATTCACCAAGGTTCAGTTGAAACCAAAGAATTGGCTAGTCCTGAGCAAACGGCTACAGGTAAAGACATCTCAAATCCGTTTATAGTTGCTGATTTGCTAATAAATCAGATGGTTATCAGTGTACCATAGTTTTCGAACTAAAACATTTGGCTACTCCAGTAGTGATGGCTATTGGTAAAGAGACATCAAATCCATTATTTTCAATGATTCACCTCTCACAGGAGTTAACACACCTGGATGTGATGAGAATAGTATGAAACTAAATTGTTTTGATGTACAAATTGTCATTTGTTGCTGCAAAGACCTGAAGTTTCAAGTTCTACCATTCATAGAGATGTGGTTTATTTGATTCTTTGCTGCTGATGTTCGAAGTCAATCCTCTTCTCATGAATTGTTACAGATCTATCAAGAATCTTGAACTTAACCATGTCAAATTCAAGATTAGGGGAGGATTGTTGGGAATTCTGCTAAGGAAGAATTCTGCTGATGGTTACTGCTGATGGTTACTGCTGAAGCTTTATGATTCTGCTGAAGAATGTTACTGCGGAAGTATAGATTTTGTGGAATGTGTTTCTGCTGATTGATAGTTTCCGCGTATTATGTTATTAGTTAGGATATGCATGAGTTTATTTAGAAAGTGATATTGCATATCTTGGATAGTTTTTAGATTATACGTTTCTTGTGAAACGGTTTAGGGTTGTTTAGGGTTCCTTGTCTATAAAAGGAACGCAGCAATATGTATTATGTACGAGTTTTTAGAAAACACTTTGAGTATTAATCAAAATATCCATAGAGGATCAAATCGTTCTTAGTAATCTTGTTCTTACTTGTGTTTGTTTTCCGCTATAGAATACAAGTAACTTAGACTTTCTTTAGTGTGTTTGTGATTACATAAACATTACTAACGATCCACGAGCTCACAAAGATCTATCAAGGTCTTTAGTTTCAACATAACTGAATAGAAATTCCTAAGGAAAGTGGTGATTATCGACAACTTCTCCACAAGAAAAGAAAATTTTACAATACTTTTGGAAAACATCTGAATAGAAATTCTTAAGGAAATTTGTTGGTTGATAAATTTGATGCTTGTCAAAGTACTAAAAAAATGATACGTATTTTTCACTGCAGGATATCATGCCAGGGGTTCATATGACATACCAAAGATGTTCAACCAACACACATTTGCTGTATTCAGCATTGTATTTGTCCCCTTTGATAACCGAAGGACGGTGAAATGTGGCCTAACGATACAGTTTCCGTATGTGATTGAAATCGACACATTCTAACACACAAATACATGTACATTATGTATTCTTTAAGTTAGATTGTGGACATGTATTACTACTGATCATAAATGTAATCATAAATGTACATATGGGATCAACTAACTCCTTTCTTCTAGTAAATCATGAGCCTATTTTTTCGGGGTAAGATATGTTTCTGAAAGTTTCATCCATATGTTTGATAACTGCTTCCGGTCACATACAGAATAAATGTATTTTTTTTCCGGCCATTCCAAACGAAATAAAAGTAGTTAAAAGAAAAACTAAACATACATGTTTTCATGACTATACTTGATAAATGTCAAACTAAAAAGCAATTTAAGTTTTTGATTTTTGACTTTACTGCTGCAACATATCGTGACAACTTCACCTTTAGCTCTTACACTCTGTTCTTTAGATTTTATATAGAGGGAAAGGGGAGTGAAGGGAAGGAGTGTGAATGATGGGGACAGGAAATGAGGGATTGTTACAATTTTACTTGTGTTCTTGAGTTTTACAAAATGGAAGGGATGAAAGGTATATGAACTGCTACATAACTGCTAATTTGACAACTATGCCCCTTATGATCACAAGAAGAAATAATACCAGGTATATGAACTGCTACATCTATGACAAAAATTCTTATTACAGACCATAATTATGGTATCATACATAATTTAGTTGCCAAGATGATAACCATACATCATCGAAATTACACAAAAACAAACATCCTAATGCAATTAAATGCAACTAGTAGATACCTTATAACAAAAACTAGACTACCTGTTACAACCCAAAAAACAGCAGATCACATCATTCATTTACCTGTTACGACACCCAAAATACAGCAGACCCAACTACATGTACATATATATTAGACCATATACCACTTGTCATCGACATTTAATCACCCGTACCCATCATTTCTGTTAAGACTGAAACCCGCATATCACTTGGACAATCGATAAGTGCTTGAGTAAATGAGAGCACAAAACAATCATTTTATCACCAACTGTTGCAAGTTGCAACCTACTTTTAACACACATATAACAAACATAATAAAGAACATTGGCTCATTGCAAAACATCACGAACAGACAACAAATAAAACAAATAAAGAACCCATTGTTTAATATATTAACCCTCCCAAGTTGTCTAATTGGACTGAGTGGCAAGTTGCAAAACATCACGAACATTGGACTGAGTGGCAAGTTGCAAAACATCACGAACAGACCTACTTTTCACATAATAATCAACGAAAAAACACCCAAGTTGTCTAATTAAAACCCAAATGGGTCTAATTAAAAAAAAAACCCCCAAATTGTCATTGTTCATCAACAAAAGATAAATCAACACTAAATTAAACACATAAAAATGTAGAAGCATAAGTAGTTGATTGTTACAAACCCGAAAAGAAAACTATTCCATGTGTTGAGATTTGTTTTTTATGTGTCGATTTTTTCTTTGAAGGTTGGTGGGTGTGATGGTGATAATACATGGAGATGTGATAAAGTGAGATAAATACCGGAGGACGGGTAATTGTGTTATTTGACATTTCCCTCCTTTTTTTCTTCACTTTCAGGCCAAAAGTGGGCTCAAAGTTTCAAAGCTAAATATTTCCCACTTTCACCCCTTTGCTATCATTTTACTTTGTACAAAAAAAACTTGAGAACATGAATTTTTTTATACCTCATCACTTTCATTTACTTTCCACCCTTTAAAAAACTTGAGAACATAGCGTTAATAAAGGATCACCTTAAACTCCACTAAATTATCATCTTCGTATAGAAAGACCTTAGGCATGGAGATATCAAGGCACATTATTTTTAAGGACATATCGAGGGCATTATTTTTAAGGCCATATCGATGGACTTATCACGATCTATGAACCCATTTTCTTTGGATCAAGATCCTCTCCGGTAAGGCGATCATGTCATCACGAGGAGGCATTACATCTTGAGCTTGTCTTGTGATTTGTACTTGACATGTTGATGATGGTTTGATAACACCTATATTTGGTTGTACAGAATAAAGATTTTGTACATGTATAATCAGTAAGCCTAAATGCCAAACCCGTAGTTTCTGACGGATTTATCAGTGTCACGATGCATGATATCTGTGTCTGGTGTTTGAACATAACCCTTAGGTTTCAAGGTAGATTCATCCCCGTTATTGAATACATTGTTGAACTTCGTTTTTTAGTCTCCATCTCCACTATCAACTATCTAAAGAGTACTCCTACAATAGCATAAAATAATCTTGTCATTACGTAATTTATCATAATTAATCAGACCAAATATAAGTTAGTACAAGAAGATTTTGAGTTAACATATACAATATTATAACACTACCGTTAGTTGATTAACAACTATTATTATATGAATTATAAACAAATGAAAATAAAAAATGAGTACTGCTGTTAGCAAATACTAGTAGATAGTTATTACTCTCTCGATTTCAAAATAAGTGTTTGTTTTAACTTTGTAAAGTTTTTATTTTTCAACTTTGATCTTAAATATTTTTGTTTGCATTATATTATAGTTAATTAAAATTATACCAATGAAAATACATTTAAAACCTAATCCATTCATATATTTTGCATAGTATTATACAACACAAATAAAAAATATTTAAGGTAAAAGTTGTAAAAAAAAAAAAGGGTCAAACGGGCTATTATTTTGAGACGGAGGACTAAGAACTATACGGGTATATATACATGTGAAAACCAAATCATTTATAATATATACTAAAGCACTCTCAAAAGGCTGCCGTGCAACGTTATTCGTTTTCTCTACGTTTTGATAATAACAAAACATAAAAACTGTATATGTAAAAGTTAACGTAAACAAAGTTTTTAGTCGTAAAACTCCATATCGACACCAAAATCACTAAAGGTATGAATAATGAACATTAAACATAGTGAATGATCAAAGAAATATTTTTTCACAAATGTGAAATAAACATTTACACAAAGTTTATTTTACAAATTATTTTATAATTTTAACAAAATGTTTTATTCTAAGAAAATAAAAGTTAGACCGGATGGAGGGAGTATTTGTCTATATAAGCGTATTATTCATTTATAACCCTAATCTAACACACACTCTTATAAATTTTCCGGCGCCGCCCGTCTCCGATCACCACCTTGACCGCCGCTACACCACCACTTCCACCATTAAAATAATCATAAACCCTCCCTTATATCACCTCCTTTGTCACAGATCTGTGGTGTACGTGCCGTCAAACCCCTAAACGCGCCGTTATCTCGTTATCCTCGAGTTTTAGGTAAGAAGGTAGTAGATCAGTGGGTTTAGTTTAAATGTATTAGAACTAAAATAGTTTCAGTCGGTTCCCTTAGGGTTAAGTTAAAGTGAGTTACATTTTTTTATTTATTTTTTGTTAAACCCATTCTCCTCTCCAAAGCTATACAAGTTTAGTTTAACCTTTTATTATAACTAGTAAGTAATAAAGTTTCAGTTTGAATTAGATGGCTTCTGCAGTGGAAACAACAGTGGAAACAACAGATGCCCGATGGGAGTTCAGCTGGTGAGTGACTATCTCTTAATTAATTCTACCTTCACTTTTGTCATGTTAAACTCTAACAGATCGATCAATCCAAGGTTAATTGGGTGGTTTTGATTGGTTTTGGTCATAAATTTTCTTAAAAACCGATTAATCCCGTTAAACCGAAACCCGACCGTTTGAACACCCCTTCTCTTTAACTATTACTCCAAAGAGTGAAAAAATACAAAGTTTAATAAAAACGGGACCATTACAATTTTTAACCCACAAATATAATATTCCTTTACAAAATTCCCTCTTTATTACTAAAAATGGAAAGTCTCGGTTATTTTGATACATCCTAAACGGGAAATATGGACTATAATTTTGAGACGGATGGAGTATATAAATAAGATTGTGCTTATCTTTTAAGGTATTCAGCAAGTTGCAAACAACGCTAGGTGCTAGTCGACTACCTTGTACCTTGTAATTGGTCTAGGCGGATTGGAACTTTATATATCTATTTCGAAACTAAATGTTTGACATGTTGACAGGACCATAGATTTCACTTAGGACCATAGCAATATGCTTGGACAAATTAACCAATTTGCTCAAATACTTCAAACCGAGTTTTGGCTGAGTTAACCCCAAAATTTTGACTGAGTTTTGACCAAATATGACTTGAGTTTTGACCTTGTAGTGAATAATCGGCAATTAATCGCTGATTATTCGGCCTTCTAGCCCTTGTTTTGAAACACTGCAAGTAATTTGTATTTATACCATGAAGACTGCTAACTTTCCTTTTTACGACGTAATGTTTTTATCTAGATTTTTTTTATTTTCTCATTTGCATCATTATAAGAATTGATCATGTTTGACTTGGGTGAGTTGGGTCAACATGATTCTCTAACCTGTCATTATCACAGTGTAATATAATGTATACAATTGGTTAATAGTCAAATGCATCAATTAGCTGTGTGATCGTCGTAGATCATGTGCTTAAACTATTTATCAATTAAAACTTAGGTTTAAGTATAGCGGTGGTGGAATGAGCACAGGTCTAATGAGATGGGTAACAAGTTGAAAACAGGTTATTTTTGTTAAGGTCAGAACAGGTTGAGTTGACACGCACATACTCTGTCTGTTTTACATAAATTTTGTATCATGCGTGATTAGAAAAAACCATATTATGAATTATTGAATATAACGGTTTAGAAGATTGCATACTTTATAAATACGCTTGGGGCAACTTTCACTCATTTGACTCATTTCCAAAAAGTCTAATTTGTTTAGTTTACCCATTTTAACCATTGGAGATAAACATGACTCTAGTCAGTCAATTGAAATGACCACGTCTAGGTATGTCGGGGGAACTAGTACTCTAAAGCAGTAATCATTGAAAATTGGGATAGAACTATTAAAATGAAGTTGTTAAGTAGCAACGTATGTAAATGATACAAAACTTACGGCTTGCTGGTAATTTCCCACATTTGAACAGCAAAATGTTGACAATCTCTGAAATTTGGGTACAAGATCTCATTATAAGATGTTTTCTGCAGTGATTTGGAAGTAGATTACAAGTCTGAGGAAAAGGCTAACATAATATATTCATCGCTTGCTGTTGACAAAGAGGCGTGATCTCGTGACCATTCGTTCCATTAATTAAACAGTACATAACAGCTGCTTATTACTAAAATGATCATATTTCTTTTTTCAGCTTCAGCCAGATAAAGTGAGGCGGGTGATGTCCGTTGTTGACGGGAAACTTTCAGTGTTAGTTTTTCCTCCCCTTAGATAGCATATCGTAATTTGTTTACTCTTGTCTGGGGATGAACATTATGTGACTGTTCTCTTATAAGCTGCCTGGTGAATGTTGATATAGATGGTGATCTTGTTATCTTTTCTTTTTCTTGATTTAAGATAATGCCTTGGCCTAGTAATTGCACATTTTCGTGATGTCCCATCTAAGCATCTATAGTCCCCACAAATGAAAATACTAAATTACTCTACTTAATATGGGTGTTTCAAAGTTTGTGTCGTCTCTATGATCTTGCACCTTATTTATATTTCTTGAATTTTGTTAAAGGCATTTTGAAGGAGTTGAGGCGAGATTTCTTCGTGCATCTTATAGTGCCTTTGTGGATGTCTTAACGCTAGCAACGAAAACAATTGAACAATTCAGTGAGGGCTTGGAGCTACAGCATCAAAACGCATAGTTTTGTGATACATTATAACTCTTTTTGCTTCAAGTTTCTCTGTAATCTCAATTGGTAAAACAACATATGACTCTAGGATTTCAGTTGCTTGTTTTATATCTAGCATGAGTTTTGGATTTTGGGACATTATGTGTTGTCTGTCTCTAAATAATACTCCCTCCGTCTCAATTTATGTCAGGAGAGAGAAAACACAAAGTTAAATAAAAGTGGGGCCACTTTAATTTTCAATCACTAAAATGAAATATTCCTCCATTAGATTCTCTAGTTTTAACTAAATAAGGAAAGTTGACAATTAATTTGAGACATCCATAAAAAGAAATATGGACAATTAAATTGAGACGGAGGGAGTAATCCTTTAAATGCATTGATCATTAATTGGGGAGGGGAGGTTTAGCTAGGGGAGGTCTCAAGTTCGAGTCCCACCCGAGACTTTTACCCCTTCAGGCGGAATAGGAGAAAGTACAGGCGGAGTTCAGGGTTGGATGTCACTGCACCACTAACAACTAACAAGCCGTTCTAAAAAAAAAAAATGATGCTATATTATGACCTAATCAAATTAATTTTTGAAATTTCATGTTCAAGGCTAAATTTTTTTATCATATAATTTCTGCTTGAACAAGTAGACAATAATCACCGATAAGCTTTTCGGGCAAAAATTTCACTTAGTTAGCTTTAAGCACATGAATTGCTCGTAAATAATTGTATAATCACCAATAAGCTTTTCTGTCTTTTTCCCTCTTCACTCGCATTGATTTGTATGAGGATGATAGTCAACAACTTGGATACAATCTGCTTACACCAATAACAAAAGAACGTTTAACTGCTGAAATCATTGAGCTTATTGCTTCTGTTTTGGATGAGAACCTGCCTAATCAACAACAGATGCTCAATCTATCTGGATTTTCAGTTCTTGGTTTTCTGTTGCAATCGGTTCCTTCACATCAGCTTAATATGGAAACCTTATCAGCCCTGAAACATATGCTAAATGTTATCTCAAATTGTGGTCGGTAACGTTTCAAAGAATTTTTGAATAATCGTCTATTTGTTACACGTCTCTTATTATACTATGTTTGATGTTTGTCCAGGCTTGGCTGAAGTTCTTGTTAAGGATTCAATCTCACACATATTTCTCAATCCTTTCATCTGGGTATATGCTGGCTACAAAGTGCAAAGAGAACTTTACATGTTTCTCATTCAGCAATTTGATAACGATCCCAGGCTTCTCAGGAGTCTATGTCGCTTTCCACGCATTCTTGACATCTCATTCCAATGCTGGAGGCAAACCTCTGTTGCCTATTACAAATAAAGACTTTGGAGAGAGGCCTAACAAGGAAGAAATACAAAAAATAACAAGGAAGAAATACAAAAAATACGTCTCCTTTTGCTAAGTATTGGTGAGATGAGTCTCAGGTATGCCTTTTTTTGACCCATAGTTAATTATTAAGAATCTATGGTCTCTCTTTTCTCTTAGATCTCGCCTTTTAGCCCGAATTAGTGGGTCTCATTTCTAAGACTATTTTTCTGAATATTTAAGCTCACCACATCTAATCTTTGGGGTCCCTTGGCAAGTATAATCAAACATGGCTGTATTTTGCAGGGAGCATATTGCAGTGTCAGATATTGAATCCCTTGTATTCTTTTTGGAGATAAGTCAAGACATGGCATGCATTGAAGATGTTTTACATATGATTATCCGAGCTCTTTCTCAAAAATCTTTGCTGGCTTCTTTTCTTGATCAAGTCAATTTAGTTGGTGGCTGTCATCTTTTTATCAATTTGCTTCAAAGGTATGCATTTTTTGTGGTCATAAAAAGAAACTTATTCGTATCTACTTTAGGCAGTCTTGTGCGACCTTGTTGACACCTGATTTGATCTATCTACACCTCTTTTCATTTATTGAAACACTAATGAAAGGTTGTAAACGTATTAACTTTTGAACTCGAGTTCAAAATAGAGCCAGAACTAATTTGTTTTTTGTTTTAGGAACTATGAACCAGTCCGATTGCTCGGCTTGCAGCTCCTGGGAAGACTTTTGGTTGCTGTCCCATCTGAGAAGAAGGGGTCAAACTTTTTTACTTTGGCTATAGGAAGATCAAAGTCTCATCTAGAAGGTCCCGGGTAGAGTCAAGGTTGCAACCCATTTTCTCTGCCATGTCAGATAGGCTGTTCCGATTCCCTCAGACAGACGTTCTCTGTGCAACCTTTTTTGATGTTCTTCTTGGTGGTGCTAGCCCAAAACAGGTGATATAAAATGCAAGATCTTTTCAGCTTCCTATAAATATGTGTCGTTGCCTTATTGATGTTTTTAGTGCCGGCACTTTTCTCTTTCCAGTTAAATATGTACATTTGATATACACATTATACTCTTATAAAAGGCGCTACTTAGCAGAAGTACTCTTGTGACTGTTATGCAGGTCATACAAAGGCATAATCCGCCGGTGAGGCAAAGGGTCAAAGGCAGCAACTCACAGTTTTTTCTACCTCAAATTTTAGTCCTCATTTTTAAATTTTTGTCTGACTGTGAAGATGTGAATGCAAGAATAAAAATTATGGGAGATCTCCTTGAATTGCTAGACTCAAATGTCTCTAGCATTGAGGCATTTATGGTAGGGGGTTTAGTATCAATTTTTCCATAGCCTTATTTATCATAAATTTTTTGATAAACCAAGGATTTCTTTTTCTAGGAAAATGGATGGAATGGGTGGTTAGTTGCTTCCTCTAAGCTTGATGTGTTGAAAACTTACAAAATGCCATCACAAGTTCACAATGAAAGGGACTTAGTTGAGCAAGATTATGCAAGGAACTTATTTTCTGTAGTTCTTTGTCACTATGTACAGTCGGTAAAAGGTGGATGGCAACAGTTAGAAGAAACTGTGAATTTTCTCCTCATTCAGTATCAACATGTACGTTCATCCTTTTCCTTGTCCTTTTTTTTATTATTAATTTTTTTCAATTTTGGGTTTGTGTGAGCAATTTGTTATTTCTGTACAGGGTGGCAAATCATATCAGTATCTGATTCGTGATATATATGAGGACTTGCTAACGCGGCTAGTAGACTTGTCATCTAAAGAAAGTATTCTTTCCTTGCAACCATGTCGTGACAACACATTTTATCTTTTGAAACTAATTGATGAAATGCTGGTTTCTGAACTTGATAACAAGTTTCCGGTATGTTGTTATCCCTGCAGTCCTTTAATTAACTAGATTACTGTGTTAGGTTAGAGGTTCATGCTAAAATGAATGCCTTATACAGTTAGTTCAAGGTGTCCTTTTGTACTTTTATTATTTTGCTCATAGACTGATCCAAGCTAGGTAACAACTAACTTACATTTCCAAAAATAGTGTGATTGCTAAAATGTAAATAATCGACTACAAATGGTCATATTTGCTTTACTGACATGTTCTTTTTATCATCACTATGCGAAAGCTTTTCAAAATTGAAGCCTGCCGCTACTGACTCTGGCGTGCAATAGTTTGATTCAGTTCGGAGGCAAGTGACACGTTATTAAACCTACTTCGTTTTGTATTGCGTTTTGCAGTTTCCAGCATGTGGCTATGATTTCTCTCCTGAACGTATCGAGTTGGAAAATGATAAAGATCTTGTCTCTTCTTTGTACGAGGCCCTTCAGGGAGAGAATCATGATCATATCTCAAGGTATTGCTATTTATTTTTTGTTGACTAATTAATGGCTACTCCGTCTTAGCCCCAGTAGAGATACCTATTACTATTATTGATCTTATGTAGTTTCTACCAGGAAGAGATAGTGATATGTATGGTCTATCCTATTTGGCACAGAAAATACTTGATTACATACTGATTGGATTCCTTGTACCTGTGGGGGAAAATGCAACTGATTTAAGTCTCTTTTTAGGAATTTTTGTGATGCATGTCTCATCTGTCCTTTGTTCTTATCTTGTCTTATTGCCTGAATTACCAATGCTGATTGCCCTAATATGAATGTGTGTTTCCATGTTGGTACATTTAAATGATTAAGTGCTTTTCTTCTAGGGATCCAAAGGTTGACATGCAGCCTAGCCACCAAGAAGTTGAAAAGACTGATGAATCATGGTGGAATCTTTATGACAAATTATGGGTTGTCACTAGTGAGATTCACGGGAAAGGGCCAAGCAGATTTTCACAGAAATCATCATCTACCGTAGGCCCATCTTTTGGCCAAAGAGCACGTGGTTTGGTCGAGTCACTGAATATTCCAGCCGCAGAAATGGCCGCGGTTGTTGTATCAGGAGGAATCAGCAATGCACTTGGTGGAAAACCAAACAAAGTAATTGATAAAGCTATCCTGCTAAGGTCTGAAAAATGCTCAAGAATTGCTTTTCGACTTATGATTGTATATTTATGCAAGTCCTCTCTTGAAAGAGCGTCAAGGTGTGTCCAACAGTTCATTCCCATACTGCCTTGTCTCCTGACTTCTGATGATGAGCAAAGCAAAAGTAGACTACAACTTTTTATCTGGTATTGTCTTCTTTTACCTTTGAAGTTTCTTTATGGCAACTGATGTTACATTATCAGTTTATTGGTGGCAATTTTAATTCATTTACTTACGAATGGCTCAATTTAGGTTGCGTGTCACCTTAAACAAGGGAAAATAGGAAGTTTAGTTAAAAGGAGAACATGTCAAATGGGTAGAAGGGGTAAAACAGATTGGAAGTCTCCCATAGTCTATTTTGGATCCATACAACCTCCTAAATCTTTTTATTCGTAGATGTAGATTATTATTTAATAATATTAATTCAAATCACAAATAACTCACAGTATATATTAAAGAAATGGACAAAAAGTGTTTGCGAGTTAACCTTAAGCGTCCTATTTTGATTGGTACTAATAGGTGATCTGTTTTGACCCATTTTCCAACCACCAGCCCACCTGTACTTTTCGTGCATCTTATTTATCTGTGTCAGTCACTAAATAAGCTTTCTACATAGGGCGTTACTTGCGGTCAGATCCCAGTTTGGGATGTTGGATGATGGTGCTCGTTTTCATGTCATCGCACATTTAATCCGTGAAGCAGTTGACTGTGGAAAGCTGATGTTGGCAACAAGCATCAGCGGAAGAGATGATACATCAGATACAGGAAGCATCTCTAAGGAAGCAGGGACAATTCAGAATCTAATACAAAAGGATCGTGTCCTTGCTGCGGTGTGTTTTGCTGTTACTTTCATTTTATGTTAACAAGGAAGCAACAATTCAATGTTAATTTGAAATCTAATACAATCGTGTTAAATCTTATTTATGGTTCAGGTCTCCGATGAGGTTAGATATCTAAGACATGCAACTATAGAGCGAAAAAAACAGTTGGACGAGTTCCCTGTTAGGATGGATGAGAATATGTCCTTTGATTTAAACCAGTGGAGAACTTTTGAAGATGAAATACGCAGTAGCTTGAATACAATTCTTACCACAGATGATAGCAGAAGAGCTTCCTTTCAGCTTGCTCATGATGAGGAGCAGCAAGTGACTGCCGTAAGCTTTCAGCTTTATATACCATCCTGCTGCCTCGCAGAGGAGGGAAATTCCTAATTTATCTCAAACACGTCTAAATGTGTAAACCTCAAAATTAAGATAAAATGGAAATGAGTTGAATGGGTTAAACAAACATAACTCACACAAAGTGTATCGAAAATACATATAAGAAATGCCCTATGACAACTTTTTTCAGACTATACTATATTAAAATGCTAGATTATCATTATATGGGATAATGTATGAGGAGGCTAACGCTTAAAAGTACTTTATATGCCACCAATGTGTTTATATCCAGTTACACGCATACTAGATCTAAGTTAAGAAAATGAGAAAATGCCTATGAGAAAAAATTCTTCAACTTTTTGAGTCCATCAAAGGCATCTAAGTTGTTTTCTTTTTTAGTTTATAGGTTATGTATAAAGGAAATCATTTACATATTTGAGTGGCCTTAATGAAATTTTTTGAAAAGGTGGGGGGCTCATTATACATCATCCCTTCGTATAATGATATATTTAGTGCATTACTAGAACAGGCAGAAAAAGTTTGCGCGCAACCTGAACTGCATTAAAATCACCCATTTTAACTCGATCATGTTTTGACCCGTTACTCACCCTTCCCAAACTGTCAATTCGCCACCTTTAAGGCTTTGTGTCGGGATGTGATTCCCATTTTAATTTTTTTCAAAACCTGAATTGTAACAGGAAAACTGGATACACATGCTACGCACTCTGATTGATGAAAGAGGTCCATGGTCAGCTAATCCTTTCCCTAACGATATTGTTACACACTGGAAACTTGACAAGACAGAGGACACGTGGCGCCGTAGACAAAAGTTAAGGAAAAATTATCATTTTGATCGAAAGCTTTGTCATCCTTCGTCCACTCTTCCAACCACTGGGGCAATTCCTTCTGCAACTGAAACAAAATCAGGATTTGCAGCTCATATTCCACAGCAAATGAAACAGTTTTTGCTAAAAGGAATTCGAAGGATAACAGATGAAAGTTTCTTAGACTCTGTTGAATTCGATGCTGAGAGTAGTGAGCTGAAGGCCTCTGACAGTGAAGATCTATCAGAGAGACAGCTCTCTGAGGGTTCAAAAGTCGACATTGATATAAAGGATTTGCATGAGCGGAAAGATCATTCCTCTACTTCTACATCTACCTCAGTAGAATCAGAAGATAGTGAGGTATGTGAATTAACTCAGGACAAAACCTTAGAACCGACCTGGAATCGGTATACCCGGTCCAGTTTTCGGTTCCAGTTATATTATTTGGCATGTCTGTACATTCATTTTTTTTTTCAATCAACTTTCAGGTCCTCATGTCTCTTCCATGTGTACTTGTCACCCCTAAAAGAAAACTAGCTGGGCGTTTGGCCGTCATGAAGAAGGTCTTACATTTTTTTGGCGAGTTCTTGGTTGAAGGCACAGGGGGATCATCTGTTTTTAGAAATATTCAAGCATCTGGCAGTTTTGAATCTAACAAAACTGATAACTTAGGGATGCAGAAGCAAAAGTTTATCAAATGGCCAGTTGATCTAGTTTCAACATCGGATGGAGAGGCCTCTGATGACATAAATGCAGCTCTGGGTAATCTTCTTCAGAAGCAATCAGAAAACATTAAGCGCCATAGAAGATGGGAACTTAGCAAGGTAATTGTTATTTTTCTTTAAGTTTATATGTTTAAACAATAAGTTTAAGTTTGTTGTTTAAACTCTAGCTAAATGACAGACTAATATATAATAGATAGATCATTTTAATCTTGCTAAAAATGAAATGTTCTGTGGTAAACTGGTTGTTTGTGAACCATGTTTTTTTATTTAAGTTTTTACGAATTTATGACTAGACGTTACCAAAGTAGTTATTTTTTCTTTGTTTGACGTCTTATTCTCTAAAAGATACTTCTCTTTTTTTTTTATATTTTTTAAGAAAGGAAACATATATTGAGGGAACTAAAACAAGTACAAGATACACAAAAAATGGCAACCCACCTTCTTAACAAGATACTACTCTGTATTACTTTTCAGTTTAGTTGCATCATAAGTCGAAATTATAACTAGTTGAGTAAGATGGCCATTATAAAAATTTTTAGGTTGTTTATTGTTCTGAAGTCTGAAAACTCTTATATATTGTTCTGATAACTAGATAAAGGCTGTCCACTGGACTCGCTATTTGCTGAGATACACTGCTATAGAGGTTTACTTTAACGATTCAGCTGCCCCAGTATTTCTAAATTTTGCATCAAATAAAGAAGCCAAAGATGTTGGAAGCTTGATAGTAGCCACTAGAAATGAACTTGGTTTTCCCGAAGGGTTATAGAGACAAGGCTGGTGTTATTTCTTTTGTTGATAGACGTGTTTCAATGGAGCTTGCTGAAACTGCCAAAGAGATTGGAGAAGAAGAGACATTACAAACTTTGAATATCTCATGATTCTCAATACGCTTGCTGGCCGATCATATAATGACTTAACTCAGTACCCTGTATTTCCTTGGGTACTGGCAGATTACTCGTCTGAAGTTCTTGATTTCAACAAATCATCTACTTTTCGCGATCTTTCAAAGCCTGTTGGTGCACTGGATCAAAAACGGTTTGAGGTTATTTAATTGAACCTTTCTATGTAAATGTCAGATTTAAAATTCTTCTAATGAACAACTTAAATTTGCTAAGGGAACTATTTTTTCTATCGCTGCAGGTTTTTGAAGATCGATACCGCAACTTCTCTGACCCTGATATCCCCAGGTTATTTTAAGTGATCTTGCAGGACCTAAATCAGTTTTTTTGATAGAATAGATTAATTAACATGGATACTCTTTTGCAGTTTCTATTATGGATCTCACTACTCAAGCATGGGTATTGTGTTATATTATCTCCTTAGGTTAGAGCCATTTACAGGGCTGCATCGTACGCTACAGGTACGTTATCAATTGTATGTATGCTAGTTTTTTGTGGAAATTGGATCCAAGTAATTAATTGTTTCTTACGTGTTATTCTTTTATAGGGTGGTAAATTTGATCATGCAGACCGCCTTTTTCAAAGCATGGAGAGCACATATCGGAACTGCCTTTCAAATACAAGTGATGTGAAGGAGCTAGTTCCTGAATTCTTTTACATGCCAGAATTCCTTGTTAACTCAAACTCCTACCATCTTGGAGTGAAACAAGATGGCGAGCCTTTGAATGATGTTGGTCTCCCTCCTTGGGCCAAGGTACATATATATCTCAAGATAGCACCTTAATTTTTAGAACTTGCCTTAGCTGAAAGCATGAGGTACTTGACTGCAAGCATAAAACCAGCAATTAATTTAGTGCTTATCCTAACAACGAAATTCTTCTTGCCTTTATATCATATGAACAGATGAGGAGGATTAACACAACAATTATCCTACTATTTATTGAATATATTGACAATTATCTTGCTAGTTATTAATATATTGACAATTATCTTGCTGGTTGATAGAGATTTTTTTTTTTTTTTTTTTTTTTTTTTTTTTTGGTTTTTGGTTGTTTAATAGACTCGTGACTCTCACATTGCAAATGACACATGAATTACGAGTCACCAAGCGAGTCAAGTGTGGTTTCAAGTCATCTTGGGAGTCCCCACTTTTCGCCGAAAGAGTTGACTTTTGACTTCGTACGAGTCTAACAACTATGATTGGCATGCCTAGTTAGTATGTCAAATTATAATTTTTAAATTTGAGAATATGACACGTGGAAAAATCAATGGTTGTCATGAAGAGTGAGAAGAAGAGCATGTCATGTATCATGCATTGATTTAATTAGGCTCTAAACTAGGCCTGCCAATCACTTTCTTTTGGATAATATGTACTATGAGTGAATCTAACTTTTTATGAAATGATGATGGGGTTCTATTTTTATCCACAATCCTATTGCATTTGCAATTGAGTGTATATTATCTCTATGCAGATCATAATGACTAAAACTAGTCTAAAAAAAAAGTAAAGTAACTCCCAATACCGTCTTCCACGGTTATGGGTCCCAACACCGTCTTCCACGTGTATGGGGAAGTTGAGACGTAGACAACCTTACCCCTACCTAAGGTAGAGAGGCTGCTTCTGGTTCTACCAAAGGTAGAAAAGGACCTCTGGCCTTGCAAGGGGTGAGGATCGAACCCTTGACCTCTGTCTCTAGAGGCAAGGGTGTTAACCACTTGATCCAACCTTGCTCTTAATGACTAAAACTAGTCTAATAACCTTTTTATTTTTTCTAGTCTTATTGGCTGGTAATATAATTCTCAGTTTCATTTATTATTTTGGCCCAGGGCTCTCCTGAAGAATTCATAAGTATAAACAGAGAAGCCTTAGAAAGTGAATATGTTAGTTCAAATCTTCACCACTGGATTGATTTGGTTTTCGGTTACAAGCAGCGCGGAAAACCAGCAGTGGAGGTTACAACACTAATTTTTAACTTTACTTGAGCAAAAAGTTTGGTTCAGATTTCATTTTAGTGACCTTTTAGAAACCTTTTCTTTACAGGCAGCAAATATCTTCTATTATTTAACGTATGAAGGAGCTGTTGATCTGGAGACAATGGAAGATGAATTACAAAGGTCGGCCATTGAAGACCAGATTGCTAACTTTGGCCAGACACCAATTCAGTTATTCCGGAAGAAGCACCCTAGGCGGGGCCCACCAATTCCAATTGCCCATCCTTTACGATTTGCTCCATCTTCTATTAATTTGACTTCAATTGTTCCGAGTGCAAGTACACTACCTTCAGCTGTGCTGTATGTCGGTATATCGGGCTCAAATGTTGTCCTTGTGAATCAGGGACTCACCATGTCAATTAAGATGTGGCTGACCACTCAAATGCTATCTGGCGGCAACTTCACCTTTTCTAGCTCACAGGTTTGTTAATTGGTCTATAATAGCATGCAGAGGTGGCAAAATGGGCAGATTGTGTAACGTGTCAAAATAGGTTCAGGTCAAATGAGTATTTTTTTGGTATAGCACATGTTGCTTATTTTATTATAGCACATGTTGATATAGCACATGTTGGATAATTTGTAATTTAATTTCTTCAATTAGGTAATTTTGGAGGTTTCATACATTTGAGGGCACTTATTTGACCCGTCAGCTATAAAATATATAACCTGAATCTGACCATTATTGAAATTTCCACCTTTAAATCTGTAATATATAATTATGTATCGTGCAAATCACTATAATGCTCATAATATTCATATTTAGCAGGATCCCTACTTTGCTATTGGTGCGGATGTGCTTTCTGCTCGCAGAATTGGTAGTCCTTTAGCAGAAAATATTGAACTTGGAGCACAATGCTTTACCACAATGCAGACACCATCTGGAAATTTTCTGGTTTCATGCGGCAACTGGGAAAATAGTTTTCAGCTCATATCCCTGAATGATGGAAGATTAGTGCAGAGTGTCCGACAGCATAAAGATGTGGTTAGCTGTGTTTACGGTATATCTTTCTGCCCATGTAAACTCTAATCCTGATATTTGTAGTAGAGCATCTCCGTGACGGATTTTTGGATTGGCAAAAAATGTACATCTTTCTGAAATCAGATAGTCTTGAGAGGGGAAGTTTTAATGCATATATTTGAAATTCATCAATTTGGGATTTACTTTATTGTTTAAGTTATAAGTAAAAGGATTTATTTTACTGTTAAAGATTCTTGAAATCCAATTGGTAAAGTTATAAGTAAAAGGAAAACAGGTCGAACGATTTTAAATGTCATCAAAAGTATACTCATAATTTCTTACATTTGTGTTTTCCTGTAAATCCAACATGTATACATGTTTAAATAATTCCAATGTGGTTTTTGTTTGGTCCTAAAGACCACGTCTAAATAGCCATTATGACTGATTTTAGGCTTAACCCGGCTAAGACCAATTGGGTATTTCAGGATGCGCCTATTTACCTACAGATTAGCTGTTTGAGTACTTGTGGTCATACCTTGGTCCGTTGTAACAATAAATGCTTTCCTTTTTAATTCATTTTAAAAGATAACTTAAAAAATATTATGTGCTTTCCTGTACAGTTACATCAGATGGGAGCACGCTTGCTACTGGTAGTTATGATACAACAGTTATGATTTGGGAGGTTTTGCGTACAAAAACCCCAGAAAAAAGAGCACGTCACCTACCAACAGAGTTTCACCGTAAAGACTGTGTCATCGCAGACACTCCTTACCACATATTATGCGGACATGATGACATAATCACTTGTTTATACGCGAGTGTAGAGCTTGATTTAGTTATAAGCGGATCAAAAGACGGGACTTGTGTTTTCCACACTTTACAAAAGGGTAGATATTTAAGGTCTCTGCAACATCCATCGGGATGCCAGCTGTCAAAATTGGTTGCATCTCGACATGGAAAGATTGTACTCTATGCTGATGATGATCTCTGTTTACACCTCTATTCTATAAACGGGAAACATCTTAATTCTTGTGAATCGAGTGGGCGTTTAAACTGTATTGAGTTGAGTAGCTGTGGTGAGTTCTTGGTTTGTGCAGGAGATCAAGGACAGATTGTTGTAAGGTCTATGAAGTCGTTAGAGATTATAGGAAGGTATAGTGGTGCTGGGAAGATTATAACTTCACTAACTGTGACTCAAGAGGAATGTGTGTTGGCTGGGACAAAAGATGGGAGTCTCCTTGTGTATTCCATTGAAAATCCTCAACTTCGTAGAATTAGTGGGTCCCGAAGCATGAAATCAAAAGCTACTGTGACGTGATGATATATGCTTGCTGGTTGATAGTGATTATGACAACTTCATTCAGGTATGTTTTACTGGCATTGTGCTGTTTCCTGTACAAATTTTTATTAGGGTTCTCATAACCGGTGGGGGTCGAGTGGGTTGGGTTAACTGAATAGAAATGCTTAAGGAAAGTGGTGATTATCGACAACTTCTCCACAAGGTGTTGGTTGATAAATTTGTTGGTTGATAAATTTGATGCTTGTCAAAGTACTAAAAAAATGATACGTATTTTTCACTGCAGGATATCATGCCAGGGGTTCATATGACATACCAAAGATGTTCAACCAACACACATTTGCTGTATTCAGCATTGTATTTGTCCCCTTTGATAACCGAAGGACATTTGATAACCGAAGGACGGTGAAATGTGGCCTAACGATACAGTTTCCGTATGTGATTGAAATCGACACATTCTAACACACAAATACATGTACATTATGTATTCTTTAAGTTAGATTGTGGACATGTATTACTACTGATCATAAATGTAATCATAGATATATTAATCCCCTTGTCAACTCTCAACATTGTACATATGGGATCAACTAACTCCTTTCTTCTAGTAAATCATGAGCCTATTTTTTCGGGGTAAGATATGTTTCTGAAAGTTTCATCCATATGTTTGATAATTGCTTCCGGTCACGTACAGAATTAGAGGTGGCAATTTGTGCCCAGAATGAAAAAAATGGGCTAATTTTGGCTACTTTATAAAAGATTTGGGCACATTTAGCCCCATTCTTTTTCTGAAGTGGGCATATTTAGCCCATTGAAAAGTTAAATGGGCACGACGGACACATATTTTCTCTACATTATAATCGTTTTTGAAGGAAAACTTATATATATAATGTATTTAATTTTTTAAATATAGAGGAGGTATTACGTTTAAGGAATTTATTTTGTCATTTTCGGTCTTCTATAAAGCGATTTGTATGACATGTGCCCGTTTAGCCCGTGCCCGTTTAGCCAGTGCCCGTTTAAGCCTGTGCCCATTTAAGCCCGTGCCCGCCCGTTTTGCCACCTCTATACAGAAAAAAATGTAATTATTTTTATTTTTTTCTTTTTTTTTTCGGCCATTCCAAACTAAATAAAAGTAGTTAAAAGAAAAACTAAACATACATGTTTTCATTACTATACTTGATAAATGTCAAACTAAAAAGTGGTAGAAACAACTTTTGGTTTCGGTGCTTCTTTAGCCTCGCAGCAATTTAAGTTTTTGATTTTTGACTTAATTGATCCAACATATCGTGACAACTTCACCTATAGTTCTTCATAAAGGATCACCTTAAACTCCACTAAATTATCATCTTCGTATAGAAAGACCTTAGGCATGGACATATCAAGGCACATTATTTTTAAGGACATATCGAGGGCATTATTTTTAAGGTCATATCGATGGACTTATCACGATCTATGAACCCATTTTCTTTGGATCAAGATCCTCTCCGGTAAGGCGATCATGTCATCACGAGGAGGCATTACATCTTGAGCTTGTCTTGTGATTTGTACTTGACATGTTGATGATTGTTTGATAACACCTATATTTGGTTGTACAGAATAAAGATTTGTACATGTATAATCAGTAAGCCTAAATGCCAAACCCGTAGTTTCTGATGGATTAATCAGCCTAAATGCCAAACCCGTAGTTTCTGATGGATTTATCAGCGTCACGATGCATGATATCTGTCTGGTGGAACTTCGTTTTTCAGTTTCCATCTCCACAATCAACTATCTAAAGAGTACTCCTACAATAGCATAAAATAATCTTGTCATTACGTAATTTATCATAATTAATCAGACCAAATATAAGTTAGTACAAGAAGATTTTGAGTTAACATATATATAATTATAACACTACCGTTAGTTGATTAACAACTATTATTATATGAATTATAAACAAATGAAAATAAAAAATGAGTACTGCTGTTAGCAAATACTAGTAGATAGTTATTACTCTCTCGATTTCAAAATAAGTGTTTGTTTTAACTTTGTAAAGTTTTTATTTTTCAACTTTGATCTTAAATGTTTTTGTTTGCGTTATATTATAGTTAATTAAAATTATACCAATGAAAATGCATTTAAAACCTAATCCATTCATATATTTTACATAGTATTATACAACACAAATAAAAAATATTTAATGTAAAAGTTGTAAAAAAAAAGAAAACTTAAAAGTCAAACGGGCTATTATTTTGGGACGGAGGACTAAGAACTATACGGGTATATATACATGTGAAAACCAAATCATTTATAATATATACTAAAGCACTCTCAAAACGCTGTCGTGCAACGTTATTCGTTTTCAATGTAAAAGTTAACGTAAACAAAGTTTTTAGTCGTAAAACTCCATCTCGACACCAAAATCACTAAAGGTATGAATAATGAACATTAAACATAGTGAATGATCAAAGAAATATTTTTTCACAAATGTGAAATAAACATTTACACAGTTTATTTCCCCCCCCCCCCCCCCCCCCCCCCCCAAAAAAAAAACCTCACAAAAGGATAAAAAACGGAGCATGAGACGGTACCTTTAAATAATTAAAGGTACCATCCATATTTAAGAGTACCGTCTGACCGTTAAACGCCCAACTTCTTCTCTTTGGTTTCTCCTTTGCCGTCGTGTGAAAAGCTAGGTTCGTCTCGTAATCGATTTAGTTTCCATTTTATTATATACTACCTCCGTCTCAAAATAAATGTCCAGTTTAATTTTTCAGAGTCAAAGTGGTTCAACTTTGATCGATTTAGAATCACCTGCATCACATTTAACATTAGAATATAAAAAATCAAGTGCCTCTTATTATTACATAAAACATAAACATATCTGATAAGCAGGTCCTAAACACAACACTAATAATCATATAATTATCATGTCATAGACTGTAGATCTTAAATTCAAAATTCATTAATTTGATAACGTAATCAATTATCGATATTCCAGAAACATTGTTAGAACAATTAATTATAACAGTCTGACCTTAATCTCCAACAATTTTTTTAATTTTTTTCACCTGTAATCAACAAATTAATTACTTGTTGACTAAACCCACAATCATAAGTTAGGTTTTAAAGTAAGCCTCTCCAAGCTAAGAATCCCCAATTAAACAAACACGAATATGACTGAAATACATAAGTTAGGTTTTAAAGTAAGCCTCTCCAAGCTAAGAATCCCCAATTAAACAAACACGAATATGACTGAAATACATAAGTTAGGTTTTAAAGTAAGCCTCTCCAAGCTAAGAATCCCCAATTAAACAAACACGAATATGACTGAAATACATAAGTTAGGTTTTAAAGTAAGCCTCTCCAAGCTAAGAATCCCCAATTAAACAAACACGAATATGACTGAAATACATAAGTTAGGTTTTAAAGTAAGCCTCTCCAAGCCAAGAATCGTAAACTATATCCTCGATTTTAGAGTGTTAATGTAAATAACTGAATAGGACATTTTAGTTCTTCGATCGCAGTTTTGACTTAGGGTTTTGGTGTATTGAGGGCTAAAAAGAAGAAGTAGGTCTCGTGACTATGCTTTATTCACGGTGGATATGGTGAAGAAGGCAAATGGATTTTCTTTTAGGTCCAAAAGTATCAATTAGAATTTGATCTCCGGTTTTTTTATTTTAGTTACACTCTGCACCACAAACTATTAACTATTGATTTTACAGTACATGTGTATTCTTTGTGTTTTTTTACATCTAAACTAAAAAAACAATAAAGAAATATTAAGAATTTTTTATTTAACAACTTTAAAAAAAAAAAAAAAAAAAAAAAACTAATAATTGAGTTATTGAATGATTTGATTTTTTGAAAATACAAAAGTCCTCTGTTTTATTATATAAAAGATTAATCATTTATAACCCTAATCTAACACACACTCTTATAAATTTTCCGGCGCCGCCCGTCTCCGTTCACCACCTTCACCGCCGCTACACCACCACTTCCACCATTAAAATAATCATAAACCCTCCCTTGTATCACCTCCTTATATCTCGTTATCCTGGAGTTTTAGGTAAGAAGGTAGTAGATGAGTGGGTTTAGTTTAGTTTAAATGTATTAGAAGCTGAAGCACTAAAATAGTTTCATTCTCCTCTCCAAAGCTATACAAGTTTAGAACCACAATATTATTATAACTAGTAAGTAATAAAGTTTGAGTTTGAATTAGATGGCTTCTGCAGTCGAAACAACAGATGCCCGATGGGAGTTCAGCTGGTGAGTCACTATCTCTTAATTAATTAATTCTACCTTCACTTTTGTCATATCAATCCAAGGTTAATTGGGTGCTTCTCATTGGTTTTGGTCTATTGGGTGGTAATAAATTTTCTTAAAAACCGATTAAAAATTGGGATAGAACTATTAAAATGAAGCTGTTAAGTAGCAACGTATGTAAATGATACAAAACTTACGGCTTGATGGTAATTTCCCACATTTGAACAGCAAAATGTTGACAATCTCTGAAATTTGGGTACAAGATCTCATTATAAGATGTTTTCTGCAGTGATTTGGAAGTAGATTACAAGTCTGAGGAAAAGGCTAACATAATATATTCATCGCTTGCTGTTGACAAAGAGGTGTGATCTCGTGACCATTCGTTCCATTAATTAAACACTACATAACAGCTGCTTATTACTAAAATGATCATATTTCTTTTTTCAGCTTCAGCCAGATAAAGTGAGGCGGGTGATGTCCGTTGTTGACGGGAAACTTTCAGTGTTAGTTTTTCCTCCCCTTAGATAGCATATCGTAATTTGTTTACTGTTGTCTGGGGATGAACATTATCTGACTGTTCTCTTATAAGCTGCCTCGTGAATGTTGATATAGATGGTGATCTTGTTATCTTTTCTTTTTCTTGATTTAAGATAATGCCTTGGCCTAGTAATTGCACATTTTCGTGATGTCCCATCTAAGCATCTATAGTCCCCACAAATGAAAATACTAAATTACTCTACTTAACATGGGTGTTTCAAAGTTTGTGTCGTCTCTATGATCTTGCACCTTATTTATATTTCTTGAACTTTGTTAAAGGCATTTTGAAGCAGTTGAGGCGAGATTTCTTCGTGCATCTTATAGTGCCTTTGTGGATGTCTTAACGCTAGCAACGAAAACAATTGAACAATTCAGTGAGGGCTTGGAGCTACAGCATCAAAACGCATAGTTTTCTGATACATTATCACTCTTTTTGCTTCAAGTTTCTCTGTAATCTCAATTGGTAAAACAACATATGACTCTAGGATTTCAGTTGCTTGTTTTATATCTAGCATGAGTTTTGGATTTTGGGACATTATGTGTTGTCTGGCTCTAAATAATAATCCTCTAAATGCATTGATCATTAATTGGGGAGGGGAGGTTTAGCTAGGGGAGGTCTCAAGTTCGAGTCCCACCCGAGACTTTTACCCCTTCAGGCGGAATAGGAGAAAGTACAGGCGGAGTTCAGGGTTGGATGTCACTGCTACCTGAACCACTAACAACTAACAAGCCGTTCTAAAAAAAAAAAAACATGATGCTATATTATGACCTAATCAAATTAATTTTTGAAATCTCATGTTCAAGGCTAAATTTTTTTATCATATAATTTCTGCTTGAACAAGAAGACAATAATCACCGATAAGCTTTTCGGGCAAAAATTTCACTTAGTTAGCTTTATTTCGGGCAAAAAAGTTGCTTCAGACACAGAGATCAATTTGCTTCAAAAAGAATTGGACGAGGAGCTTCAAAAAGAGACATTGCTACAAGACGAGCTTAGATAAGTATTTATTTAGCTTCTAAAGTTTTTACAAGTCTGTACTTCTGTGTATAGAGGCAGTGTTATACTGACTAGAAGTGGCAGTTTATTTGCTTATGAATGGGTCGATTTTGGTTGTGTATTGTCTCTTATGGGTCAAGCCAATTAATTTTGCTTAAAAGGAACAGGTCAATTGGGTCGAAATTTGCCTAAAGTTTAGTACTTTTTAAGTGCATGCAACATTCTAAATTGTTTTATTGAAGAATTTAGATTCTTATCAAATCAATATATACTCATTGTGTATTATTGATATTATTTAAAATGTACTTAAGGGTTTTGCGGCTCAAGTTAAACCTGAGTTCGTCTGTTTTAACGAATAGTAAAAAAAGACCCGTTTTGACCTGCCCGTTCTCATTGCCCATCTTGCCTTTTCTAGTACAGACAAGCTTTGCTTCTTTTAATTAAGGTCTTTGATGTGGCAACACTGATTATTTGAATTATTGTCAACACAGCCATCACCAATCAAATTAACAATCTTGAAGAGCAAAGAAGCTCGATTGAAGAGAGAAGGCTGGTTCTGAAGAAGCTCGAACAAGATGAAAAAAAGACACAGTAAGTTAATACGCAAATATGATGCCAGAGTTTATGATTTACTGTGTCCCGTCACTTTATTTTACATAAAAGTGCATCAGATTGTGACATTTGCCCAATTTTTTTGTTATTGAAAAGCATGCTTATGTGGAAAAATACATATGCGTAAGAAACATAATCCTACATAATGACTTAAGGCATCAAGTTAACTCGGCACTAGCCGTCCAGTTCTTTTATATTGTTTTCCACTGATTTTCCGTTTTTGATGTATCTGGCCCTTTTATGCTTGGCTTCCACTTTGTACATGGAAGTTCTATTATTGGGATGACAATATCAAATGACATATTCACGCTTGTTGTTTTTCTCTGAAACGAATGAAAATTTCACTTTTGAGCAAAGGATTAATGCAGTTTTCTTCTTTCTATTAGTTACTGTTAAAAGGTATTGATAGCATTGACTTTGGTCCATGTCATTGTGATGGATGTTTTAGATAAATTTTAATGGTCAAATATGATCATTGGACTAACGCTCATTAGATCTTCCACTAATCTTTTGATCAGGGGATTAACATCATTTTTCTTTTCTGCAGAATGAAGCTCTCAATGTATGCATCCGTGACAAAAATCATCCCAGACTTAAACGATCAGTTCAAGATATCTGGAGGTATCCTTCTTTTATATTTTATCTTGCTTTATTGTTTTTTCTACACTATTTCAACAATTACTAGATTCTCATTTAGTATATTATTTTTCAATCTGCAATTCTTTAATTTTGCCAATTGCAGCTATTGTTGATAAAGAGAAGAAAACAGTTGAAAAGTTTGGGCTCAGTTCGCAGGAAATGAGTGATTTTGATACATGTAATGCAGTCTGGAAGATGATAACCTGATGGTAGAAGATTGAAGCTATGATCTCTCCTAAAAATTCTCGCGTAAGTTGATGTTTTCAGTTCCAGTATATAAATATTCTGGGTAGTATGGTGCACTTTTCTTTTGGTCGGAAATTATGTGGTTGTTTATCCTTTTAAGTTAGTAGGAAAGTCTGATAAGATGCTTGATGTAATGAATCCTTGTTTCTTTTAACTGGTAAGATTTATTATTTAAGAGTTTATCACTCCGCCTCCGCTGATAGTTTGCTGTAAACGTTGAAATCCATCTGTTCATTCTATTGTTTCTTTTACCTAGTAAGAACACGTTGAAATCCATCTGTTCATGCTACTGTAAGGTTCAAACTAGAACATGATTGTTTAAAATTCACATATTGGAAATAAATTAGTTAACCAACCTTTAGTTTAGAGGTTGAACCAATTAGCATCTTTCTTAACATTGGTGTGGTGTTTTTGGTTTTCCCGCAAGGGAAACCCCCTTTTCCGCATGTTTTCCCGCATCACACCTTCTACACTAAGCAGGTTAACCTAATAACAAATGGGTCAAATGTATTTATTATGTGTCGGGCCGGGTTGATTCGAAACACTTATGGTGTTATAGAGGAGAAGTACTGCCATTTGCCACAAAAACCCACTGGCTCTTCTGATGAGCAGATTTATGCACCTGACCTGCAATCCCACATATATAACAAATGCAGCTACATCAAATTCACCAAAAATCATATGTTTTACATGCAGACTCTATTAGCGAGTTCATGAACATTTTGAAACATACTGTTAGGTGCCAGATTGTAATCAAGCCTTTCTGTGGGGGGCAGCTCTCCTACTTAGTAAAGCTTCTTTTTATGCCTTTTCAATTGATTTTTGCATCCCTGGCTGCCTACAACAGATCCATTACAAAACCGCTTACATTTAAACAACCAATTGAGCTACAAAGTGCAGGGGAGAGAAGAAATATGTAAAAAAAAAGTTGGTATATTGTTTGAAAATTACAATGATTGAGCAGCTATCTATTGAAAAAAAATAAAAAATACATACAGGCAAAGTACATTGTTGATTGTTCTAGAACCTTGCACGCTAAGATGTCATATCTGGCATACGCAGATTCGCAGATACTTATGAGAGTTACCTCATTTTTGCCTGATAGGTAGCAAACTTATCTTCGTCTCTGATTTAGTAGCTTGTTCTAAAACAGCTACTAATAATGTCCGAGTTTCAAATACTTCTTCATCATCATATACTCCGTATCTCAATATTCTTACACTTCAGTTTAGAGTAAAACCATGAAATCAACTTCTTGTACACATTGGCAGTAATAATTTTAGTTAGCATTTGACTGAAATCTTGATACCAAATATTTTCTCCCCGGGTTCCATAAGCTGGTGATATAACGATAATTGTACAAATTTGCTTCTTATGATGTTATGTTGTTTCTTATTGTCTATTTGCTTCAAAACAAATCGCAACAAGACCATCTCGTTATAGCTCGGACATGACTAACATTTCACTTCTAGTAGACTGAATATTTGTCCAACTTGGTTGTACCACCAATAGTGAAGACGATCACATAAGCTAATTTTCAATTCTCCATTTTTGCCTCCAAAAAGGGAATTATTTTTTCCCTTTCACTCAGTATATGAAAAAAAAAAGCTTTAGATGAAAAAAAAAACTGTACACATTTACGGATGGACAAGGAATGGTTGGAAAAAGTCATAGAAATACCCCGTTTAGGTCGCGTATATCTGAGTCAAAGATTCGCCCTATCCGGGTAAATTGAACAATGAAAACTCCATCCATCTACCTGTTTATTGACGATCAACATTTGTGTGAAAAACCAAGTTAATGCACTTCCAACTCATTTGTTTACTAAGTTTATTTACACATTTCATTATTTTATATAGGCTGTTAGATAATCCTCATAATAACACAAGTTAATTTATAAAAAAGTCATTATAATGAACTTTTTGGATATAATGATAATTATGGAAATTTGGAAAACAAAAGTCCAATACCTCTTATACTGAAAAATGAAAATTTGAAAATACACTTGATTATGTTAATCTTAAAAATCACTAGTAACTCATATTTTGTTGAAAACAAAATTTGAATACATATTTTTTATTCTTATTATCTATCAAAATTTATATTCTGTTTGAATTATTATAACCAATGTTTTGATTGATTTATATTCTTAGTAGTTGTGCTAGGGCCTCATACTTCTAACTAATTGAAATAACCACCCTTTAACATTTCTTTATTCGCTATATTCATGTGTGTTGCCGACTTGCTCTTTACTCGTAATATTTAGCAAATAAACTTAGAGAATATATTAGTTACAATTGGATTGTAGCCAAGTCCCTACAATTTAGGCTACAAACTGCGGGTCCCTAAGTCTTTTTGTGGGTCCCTGACTTCTTTTTGTGGGTCCTTGATTTATTTTCTTGTATATTTTGGTGGAGGATTGTATCCAATTGGCTACAATGTTACCCCCATAAACTTATTTATAATCGAGCTCGGCTCCCTAAAATCTCGATTCAAGCTTAAGCTTAACATGAAGCTTGTTTAACTTTAAACACCGAGCTTACTTAGGCTCACTAGCCTAAACGAAATTTTACTTATATACATTATAGTTTATACATAAATATATTGTATATAGGTATCATATATATCTTGAAATAAATTGATTGACATACTCAGGGGCGGAGGGATAGTGTAATTAGGGGGGGGGGGGGGGGGGGGTGCCCTCAACAAATTGGGCAAAAAAAAAATTTATATAGTGCAAAATTTTGGGTTTTACGGGAAAAAAGTTAAATTGCCCTCGGCCAAAAAATGAAATTGCCCTCAACAAAATTTTGGGATGCTGAAATTAGGCTATTTGGCAGTAATTAGGGTGTTTGGATGCTGAAATTAGGGTGTTTGGATGCTGAAATTAGGCTGTAATTAGGGTGTTTGGATGCTGAAATTAGGCTGTTTGGAAGCTGTTTTTTGTTGCTGATTTTGCTGCTTTTAGTGCAAAATCTTTTTGCCCCCCATATGCCAAAATCCTGGCTCCGCCACTGGACATTAGGGGTGTTCAAAAAATCCGAGAAACCGAAGAACCGAGCCGAACCGCTCAATCCGTAACCGAAAAAACCCGAAACCGAAGAAACCGAAACCGAAAAAAACCGAAACTGGAAAAACCCGCTTATCACGGTTCTGTTTCGGTTTTTATTTTTTGATATCCGCGGTTAACCGAACCAAACCGTGATTAATACATGAAGGTTTTTTTAACTAAATATTCAAATAATTGTACAAGTATTAATTATATTGTTGCACTAATTTTATTGTATAACGCCTTTTTCGCTCATAATGAGAACATTTCTAAACATTTATGTGTTAAAGTTGATAAATGTTATTGTAATCTATAAACGTCGAATAACTATATTTTGTTAATCGATTATGTATGGATATTTGAATACAATTATTCTAACGGGATAACTTTTATATGACTATTATCTATTAAATGTCATTTAATTTTACTAAAATGACATTTTACGTTCTAGAACATGTTATTGTTTAAAAGGTTAAACTCGATTAAATGTCTAAAATGGTTAACCGTGACCCGAACCGCGGGTAACCGCTCATTTCGGGTACCCGCTTGTCTGGTTACCCGCCTAGTACGGTTCGATTTCGGATAGTAAAATTAATTACCCGCCCCGCGATAGATAATTTAAATCTTCCAACTAACCGAACCGAACCGCCCCGTGAACACCCCTACTGGACATACTCTATGAGTCTAATTTATTTAAAAGTGTCGTATAAAGTTCATCTTTTTAGAATGTCTCAACACTGAAGCTTTTAAAAAATGAATAACTAAATATACTTCGTGAACGAGCTAAGTTGGAGCTTTAAAATAACTTGCGAATTGAGTTAAAAAAAATAAGGCTTTAAACAAACCAGCTTAAGCGTGGACTTTTCAAATGTTAATTGCCCAGAGTTTGGCTTCAGCTCGACTCGCATACATTCCTGATTTTAATATCTCTCTACTTTATATAATGCAAAAATGTGTTCCCTTAATCTTTAAAAAAATTAAAAATAAGTAATATTTAATCCCTAAAATACCTCTTTAAAAATTTAAATTTCAATATTTATTTCTTTTCCACATAAAATATTTTTAAAAATAGTTTTTGAACTAGTTGCCTTAAAAATAGTTTTTGTTTCTAAAATTATCTTATATTTACCATTTTTTATTATTATAAATTTATTCTAATCCTGATCAATATTTCAATCTCATTTTATTGAAGTAGAACTGGTAAAATTACGTCGCTATCAATGAAAACACGCCTAGCAATTTGTAAATAACTTTTTTTGCATTATTTTTGTAAAGAACTAAATACAGCCGATTTACAACTTTACATTCAGCGTGCCTTGCTTTCTCGTAATCATTTCTTATCCCCACACCACCCCCTTCATCATTAATAATCCCATGCCACTTTACACGTCAATTTCTAATAATAAGTACTGTATTTTATATGCAAGTTTGTTAGAGTATATATTCTGTTAAATATTTGGAGGTAAAATACTAAAATCTAGTTTTATTTTGTTTGAATCATGTGTAATTCTTTCATCATTTTATTGTGCATCAAACAAAATCTTTACTTTTTTAAAAGGAAAATGGTCTGAAAAGACATCATACTTGCCACTAAATCCTTTTGTATGCTACATACTTTTTTTTCTTCCTAATGTAGCAACACACTTTCTTAATAATACTATTGTAACCAAGGCTGTCAAGATCGCGATCCCACGTGGGATCGTTTTTGTTTTTGCAAGATCGAGATCATAGGATGGGATCGAGATCCTACGATCCTACCAATTTGTCATATTTTGTAAACAAAGGATAAACGAGTCAAACTGTTTTGCATTTCTACTAAACATCAAAGATAAATTCATATAATATCCTCTTGAAAATGCCAAAGTTCAAATTTCAAAGACCAAAGTAATAGTAAAACGCAAAAAAGTCAAGTTTCAATCGTTACATTAACGATTTTGTGGAATAAGATTACATAACATGAGTCCTAAACGTCTCAAAACATAAGAATCATAATACCAAAAGATTCATAAATAAACCATCATTGATCAATCTATTATATGGAGTTGTGCATTAACTTCATTTTCATCAGGTAAATCAAAATCAGGTTCTTCAAATTCATCTTCTCGACCTACAAATTCATCTTGTGCTTGTGGTTGAGTTGATTCTTCCTCAATTATCCACTCATCATCAGATTCAACATTTTCAAAATCCAACGCCTCAAGTTGTTCGATTGCAGCTTTTGTCTCTTTCATTTTCTTTTCTTGTCTTCTAGTTAACTTTAAGTTATACATAACATAAACAAGATCATTCATTTTTTGTTGGTGTAGACAATTTCTTCGTTTAGAATGCACCTAACAAAATAAAGAGAGAAATAATTAAGAAATTAGTAAAACACAATTAAAATAAGTTGGAATGAGATTGTTTCAAGTTACCATCTCAAAAGCGCTCCAGTTCCTCTCACACCCCGAGGATGAACACGTCAAGCTTAAAAATCGCATAGCAAATCTTTTCAATTCTGGTGTATCATCACCAAATGAATCCCACCAATCAACCGGACTTTTTTTATGAATATTCTGCCTTGCTATATTAAGATTAAAGAGACGCCCTTTTTTGTTCTTAAACATGTCAATCTGGCAATCAATCTCATTTGCAAGGTTTTCGTCAACACACATTTTTCCAATGCACATATACAAGTTAACTTTAATAGAAGCAAGATCACCCTTGAAATCAGAACTATATTGCATCCTCGGATTTAAGAAATAACCAGCCACATGAAGAGGCCTATTAAGTTGATTATCCCATCTTTCATCAACGATATTGATAATAGGTTGATACCTAAAGAATAAATGAAAAAGAATTGTAAACAACGACTATTTTATACTAGTGACCATCAGCATATCACCATCAGCATATCACCATCAATATATCAGAACAGAACTACAGAACTACTAGTTGGCTTTCAACCCATTTGAACCCTTTTAACCTGTTTCACTTGTATCAGGTTTAGGTAAGCTTTTAAATCAACTTGGTATTGATAAAATTCTAATCCAAGTAAACACATTTTCATGTTACTGGACGGGGCAGTGTGTGTGTGTGGGTAACAGGTCAAGGTCGGGTCGTAATGTGTTGAAGTTTTATTTGCAAAAAAACAGAGAAGCAACATGTATAAGAAACTGGAAATAGAACAAAATTATAAGTTACTATGAAAAAAAAAAATACCTCGATTGAACATCTTTGTAGTTTGCTATGATCTCTTCCTTTGCTTTCTTCATAGCCTGATAAATGAAACCCATAGCTGGTGTCGAATCTGAATCAACCATTCGAAGAACCTTTATCAAGGGAATCGCAGCTAAAAGGCAATTTGAAACTGATCCACAAAATCCTGCAGTGTCAAGAACTGTACTCTCAATGTTCTTTCCTATCTCTAACTTTGAAAAGTTACTACTCGTCCATTTTTCAGACGCAAACATTGAGATCAAGGCACCTTTTTGCTCATGCAAACGACAAAGTGTAAGATAAGAAGTTGCAAATCTAGTTGCTCCCGGCCTAAGAAGTTCCTTTCCCTTAGTAAATTCCCTCAACATACATATAAGTCGTGTTCGGTTATATATGAAGCTTGTAATTTTTCTACCCTTTGCTATTGTTATTTTGTGTTCTTCAATTTTCATTTCAAAGTCCTCCAACATCAAATCAATACAATGTGCAGCACAAGGTGTCCAAAATAGTTTCTTCATTTTGTTCATTAACATTTCACCTGCAGCCTTGTAATTGGCTGCATTATCAGTCACTACTTGAACAACATGTTCTTCTCCTATTTTCTCCACAAAATCATCTAACATAGCAAATACTTTTTCCTTTGTTTTACTAATTTCAGATGTGTCAATTGATGCTAAAAAGATAGTACCTTTAGGGTTGTTCACAAGAAAATTACATATTGATCGATTCTTTCGATCACTCCAACCATCACTCATCAACGTATAGTACCTTTAGGGCTGTTCACAAGAAAATTACATATTGATCGATTCTTTCGATCACTCCAACCATCACTCATCAACATGCAACCTATTTTTTTCCACTCTTTCTTGTAGTCTTCAAGTAATGCCTTTGTATAATCAACTTCTTTTTTCAAATGAGTAACTCTCATCTCATGGTATGATGGTGGATCAAGACCTCTCCCAAAGTCACCAATCATTTGGACCATTTTTTTGGAATTCAAGATTCTTTACGCAATTGAATGACAGAGCACTTGTGTAAAAGAAACGGGCAATTTGTTGACAGACTTTATCTCGCTCGTCTTTTTTGTACATTTTATTCAATGTGCACTGAACCTTCCCCTTTTTTGAAACAAAAGTATCCATATCTTTTGTTCTATGACTTCTATCATCACTTTCAAACAATTGTTCTTCAACCTCATCAACCGACAACAATTTACGTTTTTTAATTGCATCCAACTCCATTTGTTCCACCACTTTCTGAAATTTGACTTTAATATCCTCGGGAACCATTGGACAAGGTGCATCATCTTTATGTGATCGAGCTAAATGATGCTTAAACCTATAAATACCACCAGTGAACTCGCAACTACAAAATTTACACTGCATCTTTCTTTTACCTAAGTCAACCGCGTGCTCCCAACCAAGATCAGTCCTAGCTCCAGGTGCATTCGCCCTTTTTGGTTTTCTACCAATGACCCTCATACCCTTGGGTAAATCAACCAATACCCAAACCTTTTGAATCTTGAATTGGAGAAGCTCCTCTTGCATAGTATCTACCCAGCTTGAGTCTTCTAAGGCTTTAAGTATGTGCTTGGGTTCTAATTGGGAAAGAAAACATACAAATAGACATGTGTTGGCAGCTTCGTGTTGCTTTTCTTCATAAACAGTACTCAGAAAGCCTTGTTGATCTGAAGTGAGGGTCTGCCTTCTTGTCTTCACACCAGACTATATGTCTCCAATCACATTGTCTAGGGAGTGATCTTTATGTATTCTTATGTGTGGAGTTGTTGAAACTTGATAGGTGAGTAGCATATTGTTGATATCCACTTAATCTTCTGAGAAATCATCAGTATTAGGACCTGATGGGCTAGCAGTATGATTATTTTGCCCAACAGTACTAACTTGAGGGTCAGCAATACAATCTTCATTTGTACTGTTTTCTAGATCCTCAGGTTCTTGAACTCCATCTTCGTTGTTTCCATCTTCAAAACTTTCTTTTTCAGCATTAGAAGAAGGCTCAACATTATTTTGCCCAACAGTACTCAACCATCTATGGTAACTTCATTCTTAACACCTGAAAATGGATACTCGAAAACGTCAACATAATGTTGGTGAGCTCGTAGGTTTAAAAGTAAAACCGCTGAGCTGTGATATCATAGTGTAGGACAAAAGTGAGCAAGATGTACAAATGTGAGCACATAACAAAGATCACACTAGCAACAACAGAACCTCATACCATAAACACACATAATGGATCCACACACAGGCTGGGTGCCATATTCCCAAAATGATATACTTCCCAAAATGATCTACCGGGTGCCATATTCCCAAAATGAATTGCTCACAATGCATCACAAAATAGTTCGTACGTTCAAGCTAAGTCACACAAATGCAATCAAAACACACATATTGTCCAAAAACATGAAAACAGTATAATCACAACATGAAAAACAGTTAAAATGTCATTTGAGTACCATTTTCCCCCAAGGAAAATATAATGAAAAAGGGGCTACGAGAACACACCTGATGCAATAGCAATAATGACAGTAGTGAATATGCTGAAATGAGGCTCGGTCTCTAACCGCAACCTAATATGAATGATATAATCTAATGTAAGTCATGAATTGATGCAACATATGCAAATACGTATGTTATCGATACCACTCGTGAAATTTAAAAATAACGTTTATCGTCGAAAAATATATTTTTGACGTCTCGTTAAGTTAATAAACACTTTTCGTGTAAAAACTTTGCAACGATACCCCACGATCGTCGTTTGGTGATCTATCGATGAATATAGTGTTTTCGTCGTAACAATAACATTTTTCATTACTTGAAAATATGACCAAATGGCCTCGCAAAACTATCCATAAAAGGGTGTACGTGAAGAGTTAGTGAATAAGCTCGACGTTTTTAGAAACCTTGTAACAATATCTTGAAGTCGTAACATTGACGTTTAGTCCATACGCGTCTCGATCACTAAGAAAAATGACTCTCAACATGGTTACTTGAAGAAAAAAATACTGTTTTAGACTTGGAATATATTTCTACCCAAAAGCTGATAAAATTGTTTATGTTTCGTCAGTTTTCAAAAGCTTGTATCTCGGTCTTTATAAGTCCATTTTCTACGTTCTTTATATCCACGGTTTCATATTAATATGAACTAACATATTTTCAGTAGGTCGGCTCTTCTAGATCACGTCCAACGCCTCGTTTTACCTGTTGAATCTCGGAAAACAGTACGTAATTTTTTCAGAAAATAGTTTTCGTCGCTAAAATTGAAATTAATGTATCTTTCTCGTCGTAAGCTCGTTTTTGCTCATTCCAACGACCACGGTTTCGTTTTTGAAAGTATTTTCTAAATATTTAAGCCAAAATGGTCCAATGTTTATTGAGTTTTCCAGATCTCATGAAAATGGACAGAACCTCTTTTATATGTTGAGTTTTCCAGTTCAAAAATTAAATTTTCTAGTTCAAGACTCGTTTGTATCACTTCCAATCAACACCACAACTAGTCTAAGCCTACCATACACCTTCTTAGGGTGTCATGGGTTCCTAATCTTCACCAAAAATGGTGGATCTCATGAGGTTACTAATAAAATCTATAGATCTATATTTTTGAGAGAAAAATAAGCAATAAGTGGTATCAAACATATGCATGACTAGTCACTAGAACTTGAAAATAGATCTAATGAGAGTATAAAAGATTAAAAAGATTTTGTAGATACTTACTTGAAGCTTTGGTGATTTTTGAAGAAAAAGCTTAAGGAAACCTTGAGGTTTTTATTTCAAAACCTAAACTAGGAACACAAATGAGACTAAGATTACTTGATCTTGTAAAATCTTGTGAACTCTTGCTTGTTCTTGTTGTTTGACCGAACCATATATGGGAGGAAGAAGATGAGAGAGTTTTGATATCTTAGCTAGTTTATTGTTCTTGAAGTTTAATGAATATATGAAATAGGTTGGATGATATATTGGTTATGGGTACATGTGCATTAATGGGAGTTAGTATAGTTTGTCAAAGTTGTAAGTGATAGGAATGGGGGGCGTATAAATGGGGATGGGAGGGTGAAGAGTATGTAAGTAAACTTGACTTTATGTAAGATTTAGTAAGATATTTAGTGTTTTAAAGGATACCGGGTACTGAGTTAGCTAGAAATGAATTTTAGTGGTACAAAATAAAATATGACGACGTTATAAAAATTATGAAATCACATTTCTGATAAGAATCGGGTGTTAAAATAATTGTCGTGTTGAGATATCGTGATCCGACGTAGTTATATACATTTACCGGAAAATATAGCAAATGGTTCCAAAACACCGGATAAATTAATAATATATTTTTTATATCATTATAATGAATTTGAAAATATATTAGGATCATAGTCGGGAGTGTCGGATATATTATCCGTAGTAAAGACTGAGTGGTAAACGTATTTAATAAATGAACATACGTAAATAAAAATTATGCAAACCCGTGCATGACCTAATATGCAGATGATGTTACTGATGATATGTAGACTACTCTAATCTATATGACGTGTCCTTAGTGATGTTTCATGAATTCGCAGCTAAACCCTAATGGTTAAGCGAATTTTGAATACCCGTAAACCTAGTTTACGAAATGATGAATGACAACCATGAATAGTGATTTCACCCGGGGATGAATAGTGTTTCATGAATAGTAAATTTTTTGAAAACATCTCAAAGTCGCAAACTGACTTCAAAAATGATGAATAGTGAACAGTGAATAGTGAATGATGAATAGTGAATGATGAATAGTATCGACCTATAAATTTGCTGGTTGTTACAGTCTACCCCGTTAATAGAATTTTGTCCTCAAAATTCAGTTGAGTAAAGGTATGAGCTTGATCGGATAATATTCACCCTTCAGTTTGGTTGCACACAGAAGGTAAGGGTGTGGGTGTCAAACCAAATAGTACCGGGTGCTACTCCCCAATTGGTACTATCAATACTTCATAACCTCTAGAAGTCACACAAATGAAACCACATAATAATCACACAGAAAAGCAAGCTTTCCCGTCCTTGAGTAAGGCCGTCAAAAACCTTAGGCATCTTTTCGGTAGTTTAAGTTGAGCCTCAACTGAAATCTAGCTTAACCTCACAACTCATCAAACAAGAACTGTCATGAGATTAAGCTAAACCATAAGTTTAAGCCCAATAACAACTTGTTTTCAGCTTAATCTCACAACTCATCAAACAAGAACTGTCATGAGATTAAGCTAAGCAACAAGTTGGAACCTAACCCTAAACTACGTAACAACTTGAATATAACTTAACTCCACAACTCATCAAACAAGAACTGTCATGAAATTAAATTAAATATCAAGTTGTAAGAAAAGAACTCAACATTTTTGAAGGATTGGCTCAATTTTTGGATTGCTTTCAAATAAACAACTAGTAGATATCTTGTATGTGCTTAAACACATACCTTTAATTTACCAAATTAAGACCAAAACGACCAAAAACTAACCAAAATGCCAAAGATATTTGTGTTTTTGTGTTTGTTTATATGCAGGTACGGATATCAAGAAATATGGACAGAATCAAGCAAAAACCGGGGAAACGAGCACGAGATTTGAAAAAGGTCGAAAGACGAAGCCGGGGAAGCAAATGATCAAAGATTATTCTCAAAAAGTCACCAAAGATCCTTGAAGAATCAAAATATTACAAGAATGGCCTTTGGATCTATTTTGGAAAAGTGGCAGAAGTGGTCCCTGAAATTTCAGAAATTACACTTATGGTCCTTATCCAATTTACTTAAATTTCAAAATATCCTTAAAATCAAAAACCGGATCCAAGAAATAAATAACCCACCTCAATAAAATCCAATCCAAATCCATAAACCCACCAGCCCATCACCCTCAGCCCACTACAAAACTAACCCAATCCAAACCCGGACCCACACCCAAAACCCGGTCAACCCCCTAATAAGCCCCAGTCAAACCCAGTAAAATTAGCGCCAACCCTATTCACCCTTCCCTACCAAGAGTTACCCCGTACCATCAAATTCACCACAATTAAGGGTACATTTGGTACTTGACACGCGTTTCTAGAAGGTCTGACACGTCTGACAAGAGGAATGAAAACGTGGCTTATTGGAGGCATTCTATTGGTGGAGACACCTCACGATTTGATCCAAGGGTTGTGAACAATTTTGATGACAAGTTGATGATTTGAGGGCTGAGATTGAGTCAAAGAGGCTCTAGATCCTTCCTCAAACTGCTATAAATAGCCCTCCTCAGGGTCCAGCTGAAGATGTTAGATAATTTAGGTTAGATGATTAGGTTAGATTTTAGGAGTAGTGTAGTAATTTTTAGATTAATGTTATGCTGTTTAAATGTTTTCTAAATTGTAATCTCAAGTTTCATTTTGTAACTTTCAAGTTTGAGTAATGAAATATTAGTTTAAGCTTTCTTTCAATTCGTATCTCTTTAGTATTACAAGTCTTATATTAGCTTATTTGCTTTATTACTAGCTTATAGAAAACTGTTCAATTTGTTTAAACTTTTTACAATTCACTTTTGTTCAACTCAATTCAAAAATCCAAAAACATAGAAAATCCTTCAAAAATCCAAAAATAATCTTAAAATCAGCTTCAATAAGCTATTTTATCATTTGTATAAGCTCATCTAAGCTTATTAGCTTATTGTGAGTTTTCAGTTAGTTCCAATCTGATTTAGTCTCAAAATTAGCAAAAAAGTCAAACAAAGTCAACTATTGGTCAAAATAAGCTATGGATGATAAGCTAACCTTGGAAGAGCTTATGGATCTTTACCTAGCTTATCATTGATAATCTAGGAGCTTGTAGCTGCCATTGTGGAACCTCTTTTCAGCTGAGGTCCCAAGTGAGTTGTTATTTTTTCCATTTTTAGCTTAATTTCTGCTTCATTCTTGTTCAGCTTATTCAGTGCTTATTTAGTAGTTGTTAGTTGCTATTTAGTAGTTGTATAAGTTAGATAGATAGTAGTAATCAGTTTTATAGCTTACTTTTGCAAGTTGAAGAGGAAATAAGCATTTTCAGATTTTTAAGGGGTGTTTGGTTTAGGGGTTATTTTGGTCAAAAGCTGACTCTACTGTTCATGTGCCACTTGGGATAAGTTGATCTTGTTTATAATAGTTGCTATAAGCTGATTTTAGGGAATGATAAGTTGTTTTGGAGCTATTTGAGAATTTGAGTGATTAGGTGTAAAAATAGGATGAAAACTGTTTTCATAAGCTGCTGCATAATCTGAGCTTATTTGATGTTAGTTTTTGGTGTTTTTAAGTTCAAGTGAGTTGTTTAAAAGGGAATTCAAAAGTTGGTATTGACTCATTAAGTTTTGAAGAAGTTAGAGGTCCAAAGCCCCAAACTGATACCTCAGAATCATATGTGCAGACCTGCACACCCTTTTGTCACCATTCTCAGCTTTTGGTTGGGCTGTATCTGCTTATTTACATAAGCTAGTTGCATGAACTTTTTTTCTAAATAGCTTGTAGTATAGGTTTTTGAGCTCTGAGTTTGAATTTCAATTTTCAGCTTATTAATAAGCTCAGATTTGGTCTGCAAGTTGCCCAAATGAGGCTGTTATAGCTTGCATCAGTTAGGATTTGCTTATTGGATTATTATTGTGCTTTTCTGCTTTTGCTAGGTAGCTTATCCTGATTAGTTAGGTAGTTTAAAATAGAGTTTGTTGCATTTAGCTTATTCATAGTAAGTTTTAGCTTAAAATTAGTTTCTTTTGCACTTGTGCTTATTAGCCTTTGCTTGTTTTCTACTAATTTGATAAGCTCACTCTTTCTGAGCTTATTAAGTGTTTTTAAAAATATTTTGTTTTCAAAAAGTTTTCACAAGTTAGTGCTTAATAGATTTTCAAAAGAAAAATAAAATAAAATAATAAGTTTTGGTAAAAAGCTGAGGTTGGGATTCGAACCTCCGACCTCAGCCTTCCACACCTCACACACAACACACCCAACCATCTGCCCTTGGGACTTCTTCAGTTAGAATCCCACACGTTTTATGTTTTAACCTTTAATTTCCCTTTTAAGCTAAATCAATCGTTTAGCTTATTTTCAGCTTATTCCGAAAAGCCAAGATCATTTTCTTATTTTTCCTAGGCTACTGTTTTAGTCTAGTAATTTTATAAAAAGTTTCGGATTTTTCTGTTACGTTTTACTATTTTTTAACATTTTTTTTATTATTTTCGTTTTTAATTCATAATAAATAAAATTAAAATCAAAAAAATATGATTCTCTTTTTTATTTATTTATTTTTAAATTTTTTTTTTCTATTTAGAATTTAAAAAAAATAATTTGGTGCCCCTAGGATTAGTATTTCATTAAGTTGACGTTTTAGGCTCGGGTTTTTCCCGGATTAACTACGTTATTAGATTTACTTTGCGTTTTTAGCCCCGTAGCCTTTTGTTTTATAATTTCTTAGATAGATTACTTTTAATTGGTTCATATTTCATATTTGTAGAATAAAAACCAAAATATCTCACTCTTTTCTCACATTCACTACACAATCACGATCCCGAATCACAATTCCATTCATCCTTCAATCGGAACAACGAACTCGGGGTTTTCACACATATTTTCTTGTGTGATTCCTTTTGGAGAGTATAAATTGCAAAAAATCAATATCCCAAGAGAAGATTCAACTAAGAGAGATGTGCATTCTTGTTTCCTCCAAAATCAATAGTGTATGCCCTAAGTATATCTCCTAATGTCGGATAGTATGCTTACCCTGATCATCGGTCTAGGAATGACAGGTCGTACTCAAATCTAACTATGCTCCTAATGCATCCTATAGTGTCTGACAAAATTGTGATGCAAACCAATGTCACAATCCGATATAATAGATACAGGCGTTCCTCTTGTGTGTCGCTCTAATTGGATTTCTTATCTTTGAATACTACGGAGGCATCGATCAAACCAAAGGGCTTACCCTGAAAACTCGAATTACCTATATATCGTTCTTAACGCGGTTTTAGGGTTGTCAGTCTTGCGCACTCTCAACTAATGATATTCGGGTTCGGAATCTTTCTTTGAGAAGTGTCGCGTATCATGAAATTTGTGTCGCTCCAGGAGTTAATCGGCGAGTATCTCAATTCTTCAAGGAGGGGTAAATCCTGTTAGGTCTTTACGAAGTACTCCAGGGAAGTCTTAAGCACGCGAGGTATCTTTGGGTTTCTGCTCGTCCTACTAAGCGCACTGAAATAGGCGGTTTTATAGTAACTATCGAGTGATTAGGCCTCGTGAAATGCCTCGTCCATTCTTGAGCAAAATCATTAAAAAATTTTAAGCTAAGTAGCAACTTTAAACTTAATCTCACATCTCATCAAACAAGAACTGACATGAAATTAAGTTAAAAGTTGTTTAAAAAGCTTACTTAGAAAATTTTTAGTTATAGTTTTGGGGTTGCTCAAAAATGAACGGGTAGCATTTCAGCATTCCAAGATCTTACTACCAGGTGGTGAAGGTTTGAACCATCTTATCGGTTTCTACCTTTTTGGTCATACACTATATCAACCTCATAACTAAGAGCTAGGACACTAGGCTTCGCCTTTAACAGAGGCATGAACTAAGTGGAAACAAATCTATAATCGACGTCGGAATCAAACAGTATGATAGTCTAATATCCGTTTAAGGAGAACATACCCGTCACGAGGTTCGGGTCCTGGCGTCCTTCTTCAGCGTTCATCACGAATATCTGCCCATGAGCTGGGTTGCCATTGTTTCCAGTGTTTCCATTATTCACTAAGGCCTGATTCTTATTATTCTGCACTTGCCCCTGTGCCCTATTCAGCTTAGGCCACGTGTTTCAGAAATGATCCGGGCTCCCGCACTCAAAGCATGTCCTTGGGTAATTGACATTAAATGGAGTCGCCTGCATGACTACTGCTCGACAATCTCTTACAATGTGACCATTTTGATTGCAGTTGAAACGCACTAGGCAGGGTTTAGTCTCTAGGTGGTGGTAGTTACATTTAGCACACTTAGGGTGAGGACCTTCTTATCCTTTACGGCCCGAGTTCGTTGCCACAAATCCTTTTCCCCATTTCGCCTTCTTATTGTTACCATTTGCTCCATCTTGCTTACTTGGCTCACTCACGACTTTCCTCTTCTCACCACTCGAGACAGTGTTCCATTCCTGATCATCTCATCCGTCAGGGTTGCAGATTTCAGAATCGTGCTCTGGATAGTAGCAGGCTCAATTGCTTTCCCAATCAAAGAACAAGCAGCATACTTCTTCTGATGACTCGCATACTCACTTATTTCAATCACTGACTTTATCTTTTTGACCCATCGAGTATAAGCTATCGTACCTCCACTACTATCAAAGTCCACCAGTTTGCACGTAGTAAATTCCTTGTAAGTACATCCTTTGTTATCATTGTTATGGTTCCCATCATTGATGTGATCACTTCCACCGTCGTTGTTCGCTTGATCATTCCCACTCACATTGTTCCCTTGGTTGCTAATATGGTCGCCAGATTGGGTGATGATAGTGGGTAACAGTTCTCGTAGTTGTTGGGCAATAATGGTAGCAACATCAGGAGTCTCATTGCCGGTATCGTCGCTTCTCGTGCCGCGACCTCCTGCCCTACCTCCTCGTCCACCAGTCCTTCCACCCCTCGGTAGTGGAATGCCTTGGTTAACTCGAGTCGACCTTTTTGGAGGCATGATTCTACACGCAGGACATTGGTAAACGTTAGATAGGAGATAAGTAGGATAGGTCGGTATACGTGTCGTGCTACTACACTCAACCTCCTATCTGACAATCCATGAATTTGATAAGTCCATGCCGCATCATGTTATCGTAAAAACGTTGGCCAGGCGTTTTTAAGATAGCATCATGCTGCATTTACTTATCATCATCACTTCGTGTCATACTATACGCATAATCGCACACATAGTTTCTATAATGCAAACTATATGAGGGTTCTTAGGTTATAGTCTAGGTTAAACCACATAATTCTCTATAACCTTGGCTCTGGAACCAATCTGTCACACCCCATAAATGGCGCAGCGGAATGGCATTCACGGGGTATGACTTCTTAGTAAAGAACACAAAGCGACACAATAGAGAAATTCTAAATGTAATACATTGAACTAATAATAGTCACAAACTCCCACAACAGGGATGAATACAAAATACAAAACCACATGAGTCTCAAAGTTACACAATATTACTAAGCAATATCCAAATGCAGCTTCACGAGTTATAACCCGGAAGGGTCTTGTCTTACGTCTTGCTAAGTCAGGTCACTACTCAACCATCTATGGTACCTTCATTCTTAACACCTGAAAATGGATACTTGAAAACGTCAACATAATGTTGCTGAGCTCGTAGGTTTAAATGTAAAACCGCTGAGCTGTGATATAATAGCGTGAACAAAAGTGAGCAAGATATACAAATGTGAGCACATAACAAAGATCACACTAGCAACAACAGAACCTCATACCACAAACACACATATTGGATCCACACACAGACTGGGTGCCATATTCCCAAAATGATATACTGGGTGCCATATTCCCAAAATGAATTGCCCACAATGCATCACAAAATAGTTCGCACGTTCAAGCTAAGTCACACAAATGCAATCAACACACACATATTGTCCAAAAACATGAAAACAGTATAATCACAGCATGAAAAACAGTTAAAATGTCATTTGAGTACCATTTTCCCCCAAGGAAAATATAATGAAAAAGGGGCTACGAGAACTCACCTGATGCAATAGCAACAATGACAGTAGTGAATATGCTGAAATGAGGCTCGGTCTCTAACCGCAACCTAATATGAATGATATAATCTAATGTAAGTCATGAATTGATGCAAAATATGCAAATACGTATGTTATCGATACCACTCGTGAAATTTGAAAATAACATTTATCGTCGAAAAATATATTTTTGACGTCTCGTTAAGTTAATAAACACTTTTCGTGTAAAAACGTTGCAACGATACCCCACGATTGTCGTTTGGTGATCTATCGATGAATATAGGTTTTCGTCGTAACCATAACATTTTTCATTACTTGAAAATATGACCAAATGGCCTCGCAAAACTATCCATAAAAGGGTGTACGTGAAGAGTTAGTGAATAAAGCTCGACGTTTTTAGAAACCTTGTAACAATATCTTGAAGTCGTAACATTGACGTTTAGTCCATACGCGTCTCGATCACTAAGAAAAATGACTCTCAACATGGTTACTTGAAGAAAAAAAACTGTTTTAGACTTAGAATATATTTCTACCCAAAAGCTGATAAAATTGTTTATGTTTCGTCGGTTTTCAAAAGCATGTATCTCGGTCGTTATAAGTCCATTTTCTACGTTCTTTATATCCACGGTTTCGTATTAATATGAACTAACATATTTTCAGTAGGTTGGCTCTTCTAGATCACGTCCAATGCCTCGTTTTACCTGTTGAATCTAGGAAAACAGCACGTAATATTTTCCAAAAATAGTTTTCGTCGCTAAAATTGAAATTAATGTATCTTTCTCGTCGTAAGCTCGTTTTTGCTCATTCCAACGCCCACGGTTTCGTTTTTGAAAGTATTTTCTAAATATTTAGGCCAAAATGGTCCAATGTTTACTGAGTTTTCCAGATCTCATGAAAATGGACATAACCTCTTTTATATGTTGCAAAAATTAAATTTTCTAGTTCAAGACTTGTTTGTATCACTTCCAATCAACACCACAACTAGTCTAAGCCTACCATACACCTTCTTAGGGTGTCATGGGTTCCTAATCTTCACCAAAAATGGTGGATCTCATGAGGTTACTAATAAAATCTATGGATCTATATTTTTGAGAGAAAAATAAGCAATAAGTGGTATCAAACGTATGTATACTTGCATGACTAGTCACTAGAACTTGAAAATAGATCTAATGAGAGTATAAAAGATTAAAAGATTTTGTAGATACTTGCTTGAAGCTTTGGTGATTTTTCAAGGAAAAGCTTAAGGAAACCTTGAGGTTTTTATTTCAAAACCTAAACTAGGAACACAAATGAGACTAAGATTACTTGATCTTGTTAAATATTGTGAACTCTTGCTTGTTCTTGTTGTTTGGCCGAACCATATATGGGAGGAAGAAGATGAGAGAGTTTTGATATCTTAGCTAGTTTATTGTTCTTGAAGTTTAATGAATATATGAAATAGGTTGGATGATATATTGGTTATGGGTACATGTGCATTAATGGGAGTTATTATAGTTTGTCAAAGTTGTAAGTGATAGGAATGGGGGGCGTATAAATGGGGATGGGAGGGTGAAGAGTATGTAAGTAAACTTGACTTTATGTAAGATTTAGTAAGATATTTAGTGTTTTAAAGGATACCGGGTACCGAGTTAGCTAGAAATGAATTTTAGCGGTACAAAATAAAATATGACGACGTTGTAAAAATTATGAAATCACTTTTCTGATAAGAATCGGGTGTTAAAATAATTGTCGTGTTGAGATATCGTGATCCGACGTAGTTATATACATTTACCGGAAAATATAGCAAATGGTTCCAAAACACCGGGTAAATTAATAATATAATTTTTATATCTTTATAATGAATTTGAAAATATATTAGGATCATAGTCGGGAGTGTCGGGTATATTATCTGTAGTAAAGACTGAGTGGTAACGCGTATTTAATAAATGAACATACGTAAATAGAAATTATGCAAACCTGTGCATGACCTAATATGCAGATGATATTACTGATGATATGTAGACTACTCTAGTCTATATGACGTGTCCTTAATGATGTTTCATGAATTCGCAGCTAAACCCTAACGGTTACGTGAATTTTGAATACCCGTAAACCTGGTTTACGAAATGATGAATGACAACCATGAATAGTGATTTCCCTCGGGGATGAATAGTGTTTTGTAAATAGTAATTTTTTTAAAACATTTCAAAGTCGCAAAATGACTTCAAAAATAATGAATAGTGAATGGTGAATAGTGAATGATGAATAGTATCGACCTATAAATTTGTTGGTTGTTACATAGCAGCTTCTATTAGTATCCTATTCCTCCTTTCAGCAACCCCATTCTGCTGAGGAGTTCTAGCTACACTAAACTCTCTCTTAATACCTTTTTCCTTACAGAAATCATCAATAACTCTATTTTTAAACTCTGTCCCATTGTCACACCTAATGACTTTCACTTTCTTATCCACTAGATTTTCTATTTCAGTTATAAATGTCTTAAGAATGCTAGGTGTCTCATCCTTAGAACCTAAAAAGAAAACCCATGTGAATCTACTATAGTCATCAGTAACTACAAGACAACTTCTTATGCATAATACTACTCACAGATGTAGGACCAAACAAGTCCATATGCAACATAAACAAAGGTTGAGTAATAGAGTTCTGGGTCTTGGGCTTACAAGAAGCCTTGTGTTGTTTGCCTTTAAGACATGCAACACAAGTTTGGTCATTTTCAAAACGTTTTTTAGGCAAGCCTCTTACCAAACCATCTTTAACAATTTTATTAATGATTTTAAAGTTGACATGACCAAGTCTTCTATGCCATAACATGGACTCATTCAATGTGGCTTTTGCAACAAGACAAGTAAGAGCCTCTTTAGGAACAATTATCTTCATATCAACACTGTACATGTTGCCCTTTCTTGGAACTTTAAGTAGCACTTGACTTTCATCAGGTAACTTAAAGTCTGGGGAAAGCACAAGACATTCAGTGTCAGTAAAAAGAACTATGTTCTTTTTGTCACACATTTGTTAGACACTAAAAATGTTATACTTTAACTCTTGCACAAAATATACATCTTCAAAGTCTAATTTACCGGTTTTCAATGTGCCTTTACCAGTAATCCTTCCACATATTCCTCCCCCAAAGGTAACATATCCTCCATCCATTAGAGTAAAGTCAGAAAGATAGGACATGTTTCCTGTCACGTGCCTAGAGCATCCACTGTCTGCATAACCTTGATCTTCTTCATCATCTTGTGGATGTCCCTGCACATAAAAGAAGGAAATTAGTTTCCTTGGGGTACCCAAGCCATCATTGACTTGGGTTTGCCTCGTGCATCAATATAGTTGATGAACTCAAATAAGTACATTTTATTACTATCATTTATCCTAATTATTTGACTTGTTTTATTATATTATGTATGAGGATTGATACTTAATCATTTACTTTTGTAATTCTCAGGTAAAAACAAGCATTTGGTGAAACTTAGCGATTTTGGACTTATTATGGAGCAAAACATGCAAGAAGTTAAGAGTCTACTGAAATGCACAAGATCAAGACTATTCTGCTCCAGATGCGCCGCATCTCACTTATTACATACGGCGCATCACTATCCAGATTTCACCAGATACGATCCAAGATACAAGAGGACATGCGCCGCATCTATTTATGGAGTTACGCCGCATCTTCTGGCGGTGTACGAATATTCCTGAATATATTAATCTTGGACCCCACGCGAAGTTAAGCCAATGCGCCGCATCTACTTACTAGATGCGCCACATCTTACCCTCAGACAGAAACTATAAATACCCCAAAGACCAGACGAATTAAAAGTTCCGAGTTCCGAAGTTCGACAGAAGACCGAAGTACAGAAACCCTAGGACGAATTCATACGAATAGGCAGCAATAGACACACCCGAACCAAGATACAAGAGCTGTAAGAAGGTGCTGCATGTGTTTAATTCATTAAGTAGTTTTGTTTTATTGTGTTAGTAAACTTTAATTCATCAAGATTGGTGGCTTGTGTAATGTGACAACAGAAAGATTGCACTCCCTTAAAACTGCTTTCTCATTAATTAAAGTTTATATGTTGATGTCTTTGGTGACTTTTATTAGTGCATTAATAACCTCTGTGTCTAGCTGAGCGTTGATCGGGTCGCCATGCCTCTGCCCTCGCCTATTTATTAGATCGCCTATGCATTCTATCGTCTGTTGAAAAGTAGGAAGAAAGATAAATAGGATAGTCATAAGTAATCATTAAGGGTTTACTCGCCGATAAGATTAGAACCAACGAGAAAGGACTTAATCTCGGTGCGTTGCATCGAACTATACACTTCATATAAAACTAGCAATAAAACAAGTGACAAACTACTTATCTATCAGGACAGATCTTCTTATTGTCTCGAGTATTTATCTGTGCACGTGTGTGCTATTCGCTGATTCGTGCCTATTGGTTTAGTTTATTATTTAATTGCAACCAATTCGTACCAGTCTCTCAGGTTGAACCCCCTTGCGTTAGAATAGGTTGTATAGCTAACTTAATTTATTAAAATACTGATTAGAATAACTAGATAATACGTTCCACTCTTAGTGATCGACACTCTACTTACCATTATATTCATACTGACCGGGTACACTGCTCGTTAAGTGTGTGTGTTATTGATAAGTCGGCTAAATATAAATTTAAAACTTGAGTAGGCATTAATACTGCTAAACCGCAACGACACATCGCACGCATCAAGTTTTTGGCGCCGCTGCCGGGTAGTCAAATCTTTTTAATACAATTAATGCACCATTGGGTTTGATTGGTCTCCATACCCAACATGCTGAGGCCTTAACAACATTTTCCCTTTTATCCCTAGCAGTATTTTTAGGCTCACCATTACTAACTGCTGGTCTAGCAGTATGAACTGCTGGCCTGGCAGTTTTAACCTTTAAGTTCCAAAATTTGTTTTGAAACACTGCTTTCTTATGAAAAGGTCGTTTAATAGTTTGTTGTGCATATTTAAAAGTTGGTTTTGCACTTGAAACTGTTGGTTTGGGGTAAACAATTTTAAATTGTCTAGGAGTACTAACTGTTGGTCGAGCAGTACTAATTGGTTTGAGGCCAGACTTCATTAAAAGTGCCCTGGGAGTTATTCTACTAGCATTAGGGTGAGATTGAGACCTGTTTGAGTTCACCCTATGACTTGTGTTCCCAATTACCCTTTTATTCCCTGTAACCAACTTTCTCCCTTGATGGTTATGACAAAAAGCCTGAAGGTGGTCAAAGCTACCACAAGAGAAACAAGCCTTGTTGTACATGACAAAGTCATCACCTAGTTGTTGGGACTTGAGGTTATTCCAGTTCCTCTGGTTACCTCTTGGCTTGCTTGTGGACATATACATCTCAGAATATCTAACTGTTTTCTCAGCTGGTTTGTCATTTGTTCTAGGTTTAACAGTTGCATCACTAACCACCTTAGGAACATTAGTTCCTTTTAGCTTTACTACTTCAGGTTTAGCTACAACCTGATCTTCATCATCAGATTCCCAATTAGGGGTGTCATATGGGTCGACCCGACCCGACCCGAACCCGACCCGAACCCGATAAGACCTTATAGGGTCGGGTCTATCGGGTCCAATATACCTTATCGGGTATATCGGGTCAACCCGATAACCCGATAGCGTTATAGGGTCGGGTTTCGGGTTTTAGCTAATTTGTTATCGGGTTAACCCGATAGACCCGATAAGACCCATTAATAAATTTAAACATCTATAACTATTCAACTAAAGCCCATTTAAAATAGTCCATTACTAACAACTCTTAACTACTGTAAATGGCCTAAATGATCATCCTGTTCAAATGTATTTTTGGTTGACTGGGTCTCCAAATAACTACTGTAAATAAAACAGGGAGCAACTATTGGTTTATATATGGCTGATTTACTTGTAATAATATCCTTGCTGATGGTTCTTAATGTCTAGTTCTTTACATTTTTAGCATGTACAGTTTTACACATTAATCAATTAAATGTAATTTCTAAATGACAGTACCATGTGGCAACAACTCAAGTATAAGATAACGTGTCAAGTATTATATCAGTTTGGGATAGATTCTTAGGCTACAGAACACAATATTGCATTTGAAATTTGTCTTGAAAATTAGTTTTGAACTGAATTCAAGTGTTAAGCATCCTAAAGATACAACAAATTTAACTGAAACTGGAAAATATTAATGGTCGAATAATGCAACTCTATTTCATATAAATATGTCATTCAGGATTTGCAACTAACAAGAATTATCGTACGTGGGCCTTGTAAATGAAGTTTGAAATACAGTCACATTTACATCAGTAAGCATTTTTATAGTCTAACCCGATAAGCCAAACCCGACAACCCGAAACCCGATAGCTTATCGGGTCGGGTTTCGGGTTAGTTTTAATTTTTTCAAAACCCGATAGACCCGACCCGATAGAGGCTTATCGGGTCGGGTCGGGTCGACCCGATTGACACCCCTACTCACAATCCTCAATGATTGGAGCATCTGAGTTCCTATCAGTTGACACCTTGTCCTCAGCAAGAGAGGTGTCACTTACACTTTCAAAATGCTCATTTAACACATCAGGTTTATTAACTTTTACATTTTCTTTAGCCTTACAACCATATTCTAGTTTTGGCTCATGAAACTCAGCTAGACCTGTGTGTTCTAAGTCTATTCCTGGGGGTACAGGCAGTCCTCTATGAAGAGGTGGACATGTATTATATCCTAACCCAAATTTAGCCTTATTAATCAATTGACACTCTATGATTTTATTTACTCCCTTAGAAGCAAACTCTAAAGTGTCTACACTCAATTGAATATTATCTTTTGCCTTTTTGATTTTATCTAACTCAACTTTTAGCAAACTAATCTCAGCATTTTTAAGTGTCAAATCTCTCTTAAGAACATCTATATCTTCTGTAAAGACTGACTCATTCTTCTTATAATGCACAATTTGTTCCTCTAAGACTGCTAAACCTCTTTTATGATTAGACAAATTATAGTTTGTTTGGTTTAGCTCAATTCTCTGCTCATCATAATGTTTCTTTAAAGTTTCATATTCTTTAAGAGCAGAACAAGTTTTAGCTGAGAGTACCTCTGAGTCAGAGAAGGCCATAAGTGCCATCTCAGCTGGTGCTTCCTCTTCATCTGCCATGAAGCTCCAGTCATAGCCTAGACCATCAATTGCCACCATAGCCTTTGAAGATGTCTCTGCCTCTTCCACTGCCTTTGGCTTGCTTCCATACCCCTTATTCTTGCTATCCTGTTGTCTGGGTCTTCTACACTCTCTGGCAAAATGCCCCAACTTGTGACAGTTAAAGCATTCCACCTTAGACTTGTCAAAACCAGCAGTATCATTACTACTGATGTTGATCTTCTTACCAGTCATTTGATATAACTTCTTAGCCCTCATACTGAGAAGTGAAATCTGCCACTTGAGATCCATCTCTTCTAAGTCATCATCATCTATCTGTTTTAGATCTTCATGTGACAGTATAGACCCATTGTTTTGGCTGGTCAGGAATGCATAATAGGTAGTATCACTCAGAATACCAGTACTAGTTGATGAGCTAGCAGTACTAACACTAGGGTTAGCAGTACTAACTCCTGCAGGCACTTTCACTTCTTCTGGACTTGCAGTACTAGGGGATGACACAAAAGCCATATTCCCAGAGCTTGAGCTTGAACTTGTTCCTCCAGATTCTTCACTTCTTGTTCAACAATCTTAAAGTTGTTGTATAGATCATTGAGACTCATAGTGTCAATATCTGGTTTATTCTTCTAGACCACCACATGCATAGCCCATTCAGCAGGTAAACTCCTTAAGAACTTAGAGTTAAGGTCTGCCTGAGGGATTTCAACTCCAAGCACAGCCAGTTGGCTGACAATATTTTGCAATCTATTAAACATATGATCTAAAGACTCATTACTGGTAGCACTAAAATTTTCAAAGTTCTGCTTAAGTAAGGTCTTTTGGGTCTTTTTGGTGGCTTCATTACCACTATACCGAGTAGTAATTGCTTCAAACAACGATTTTCCATCCTTGTATTTGCTGAAGTTTAAGAGCTGATCATTGGGGATGGTCATCATCAGCAAGCTCCTAGCTTTGATATCATTCTTCTTTTGCAGCTTCTCTTCTGCAGTCACTAGAGAGGTATTCAAAACAGTCTTTTCTTCACCATTAACTGTTGTTACAGATCGTAGCCGGAACCGGTCAACTCAACCCAGTGAGTTGACTCGGTCGAGTTAACTCAACTCACTGAGTTGAGTTGACTCGACCATGAGTCGAACGGTTTTCGTTTCAAAACTATAGATCCACACGAGTCTATTAAGAAAACGTTTTGTTTATTAAATTTTAACACAAAACCGTTTAGGGTTTAGTTATTACCGATTAGGGTTTGATATAAAATGAAGAAAAAAAGAAAGAAATAGGGGCGCGTGAGCTTTACCAACAGAGAGAGATGTGGGGAAGACGGTGGTGAGTGGCGGCGTGTGGTGTGTGCGCGGCGGTGATGTCCCAAACACTAGTAAACGTACATCTTGTGGCCTCAAACGCTCCAGAAACACTCCTTGGGTCTTGATCTATCTTCGTACACCTTGTATATGCGTCGCCGGAATCTTGCCGGAAAGTGTAGCAGCGCCGGAAAAATATTATAGAGAGAGATGGTGAGATGTGTGTGTGAATAGTGAAATAGGAAAACCCTAAATTGGGTTGTTTTATAAGAAGTCATGGACTGAACTTGCCAATTGCCAAATCTTAAGGCCGGCGGTGTAAATGTTGTAAGGGACTGAAAGTGAAATTTTGTTTATCTTTTATAATTAAAGGGTGTGGGACCCATTTAGAATAGCAAACTTACGTTTTAATTTACGGGTCTCGCGCCATTGAGTCTGAAATAATTTTTCTGATAAATTTGAGTATTCGCACGAATAATTTTCTCGGGTTTAATTTATTCAATAAATCAAAATGTTTTAAGTGTTTTAGGTTGTGCCGGCTCGGTTAATGAATAACTTTCACGTATTACGAGATATCCTCTGTTTTTCAACTTAGACAAGTTCAGAGAAGTTTAAAAGCTAAAGGATTTCAAAATAAATGTTTTGACTAGTAAAATAAGTTTATGAAATTTACCGGGTGTTACATATTTGGTATAATTGTTTAAGTGATTATTTGATAAGAAAAGGATACAAAAGTAATCTTATTTCTTTATCAAGAAAACTAGACCTGAGTTTGTAGTCATAGATGTTTATGTAGATGATCTGAACATCAATTGTACATATAAAGAAATCAATGAAGTTGTTGTGCACTAAAAGGAAGAATTTGAAATGAAAGACCTTGGTAAAACAAAATAATGTCTTGGTTTGCAAATCAAGCACACGCCTAATGGTATACTTGTGCATCAGTCAAATTATACCGAGAAGGTCCTAAAATGTTTCAACATGGATAAAGCAAATACTTTAAGTACACCAATGGTTGTTAGAACACTCAACATTGTCAAAGATCCATTTCGACCATGCGAAGAAAATGAAGAGGTCCTTGGTCCAGAAACACCATACCTCAGTGCAATCGGAGCTCTCATGTAGCTTACAAATTGTACTAGACCTAACGTATCTTTTGAAGTATATCTATTAGCAAGGTTCAGTTCATCTCCCACAAGAAGACATTAGAATGAGATAAAACATATATTCTAATATCTGCGAGAAAATGTTGATTTAGGTCTATTTTACTCTAATAGTTCAAAACAAGTTTTTGTTGGTTACGCGGATGCAGGTTATTAGTCGGATCCCCATAAAGCTAGATCTCAAACTGGTTACATATTCATGAACGAAGGTACCCCAATTTCATGGTGTTCGCAGAAGCAAACACTTGTCGCAACATCATCAAATAATGCTAAAGTTATTGCTCTACATGATGCTAGTAGAGAATGTGTATGGCTGAGATTGATGACACAACTCATTTAACTTCTTGTGGACTAGACAAACAGAAAAGTCCAACTGTGATCTAGGAAGATAATGCAGCTTGTGTCATGCAAATGAAGGGATGATATATCAAGAGTGATAGGACAAAAAATATACCTACAAGATTCATCTCATACACTCACGACCTTATAAAGGAACTCCCTACTGCGGTCTTCAGAAAACAAAGGTACTCCCTACTACGGTCTTTAGAAAACACGTCCATGATATTGGAATGCCACATGTGCGAAAGATGTAACATTTTATAGATGTCAACATGAGGGGGAGTCAGCTATATGCTGCACTCTTTTTGTAACACCCGGATCCGAGAAGGGTCAAAATGTAACATTATGGTGTCAATCAGAACATAAACGCAAGCGAAAGACTTTTATAGATACTAAGGTTACAAAAGTTCAAAATGAAACTAAGGACATAATATGTCTAAATAATAATGACTATCAAACTATAGTACAAATCTAAATGGAAGATAACTCCAAAGTCTAATCCATATGCTAAGGGGTTCTATCGCCAAGGTGGTCCACTAAGAGCTTCTATGCATACTTCACTCAATCTCCAGCTTCCAACCTAAACCTGCCGCAGGAAAAGAAATGCGGTTGAGCTTAAAAAGCCCAGTGAACAGATATAAACAAATGAAAGGTAATAAGTGTATACGAAATGAATAAGCGAATGAATCCAAGAGAACCTGCTAAACAAGATGTCAAACATAACATGGAACATGTGAAATAAATCAAAGCATAATGATGAACATAAAGTGGATATCAATATCAAGGGAATGCCCAACAAATCATATAACAAATTGTACATGGAGTAGCTAGCTCGATGTACCAAATAGTGAAATGGGGTGTATTGCACACACACAAGTCCATTCACAATCATATATCAAATCATAACTAAACAAATACCTAGGATGCATCCTGATGCGTGGTTTTGCAACCTTACAACAGGTTTTACCTCTCGAGGGATCTCAAGAGGCTTACAACCCCACCAGGCAGTGTACCTGACCGATGTAGTATAGTGTAGTGGTAAGTACGGGGGATTGATCGTTCTCCACAGGGAATAGTGTTCGTTAGGTATGAAAGACTACTCTAATAGGTCTAAGGGTTGAGGAAGATTCTTTTTTGTGTTTTTATAATTTTATGAAAGCAAGTAAAATCTCGGGTTTGAAGGAGTGGGCGGAATTAGTTGCTAGTCAACTAACCCAATTTACTACGAATGCAAATAAAATAAAATAACAAAAATGAAAATGTTGGAGAAGACTTAAGTGTAGAGAAATGTGTTTACATAGATTTCCTTACTCCCTAACTATCTTTTACCGGTTGATTAGTGTGTATTAGTCGTGTGGATGACGGGTGTATTCCTTAATACCAATCGTGGGGTGGCGTACGTACTTCCCCAACTCTACAAGCTCCTACTTCACTCCTATGTCGAGCCGGCTAGGAAGCTCCTAACATGGGATCACTAGAATTCGCTTGTGCATTAAATACAACCATAAAAACCTTTAGTACGCATTTGGTTCATGTTTCTTAAGATGTTCAAGCAAGTTACCGAATAGGAAGTTAGCCAGTTTTCTTAAGCCTAACATAGATAAACAATCATCCAATACAACTAATAACACACTAATAACCAATAATCAATAGCTAAGTTTCATTAGATCTAAGCAAACACAAGATAAATCTAGCCTAACATGTTAAACAAAAGACAAGAACAAGATAAAATCAAACAACACATAGACATATTGAATGATTAATTGATAACTTATCTTTCAATGTAACATGGAAGATCTCAAGGCAAAAAGCCTTGAAAAAGATGCTAAAATCGTCTTAGGGTTTTCTCCCAAAAATCCCACACTAAGCTCTCTCCAATGACAAAAAATTAGAAAACTATATATAGACTTTTGGATCTGACGGCGTCACCTTATGGAGTGTGACGCCGTCACCTCGCCGCTTTTAGGGTTCCCGGATGACCTTCTTGACGCCGTCCCTCTTTAGCTCTCCAAAATCCGTTCTGGCTTATCAAGGCTTGACGCCGTCAGACCTTGAACGTGACGCCGTCCCCTCTTTGAATTAAGCCGTGACGCCCTTGATCAGGTTAAAGCGTGACGCCGTCAGAATTTACATGCAATTTTCACTGGCTTATCATGAGTAAATTTCACATCCACCTTTTCTTGCCAAGCTATGACGCCGTCCAGAGTAAAATCTGACGCCGTCAAAGGTAACTTTTAGCCGATTCTTGAGACTTTGTCGTTTTCTTCACTTTAATGCTCCAAAAACGTTCAAAATGCCTCCTTTTCCAGATTTCTCCTCAAAAGTACCTAAAATGACAAAAGGAACGATTTAGGGCAATATTTGATCAAATAAATACGATTTAGGGCTTAAATGACCCCTTAAAAGCGGTACACTTTTCGCTTCATCACATCCATACGCTCTCTTCAAAACAGAGATACATATGCCAGTTCTAGACTAAACATACATATAATATACATGGGCCAGGTGCACTATATATAGCAATATAATCAAATGGGAACGCAGTGGACAAAAACCCACCTCCACTGACAGCGTCATTACCATTGGTGCATCAATGGCATGGTCATTGACTCCCCATGACTGGCTACAAATATGGGCAACATAAATAGGCATAACACATGCAATATAATGATAAGGGATAAATACAGCTCAGATAATAGCTATATAAATAGAATATAGCATGAAACGAATAATCAAACGAATAGTAAACAAATATGGATCATATCAAACGGAATCATATCAGACGGATCATTGCAAATGGATCATAACATAGCAAACGAATCAAAGTCAAGGATCAAGAAGTCATGAGAGAACAAAACCCTTACTGAGAAAGGGTAGAATATCTGTACCTTAAACCGCAAATGAAACCATATCACAAAGATCGGAAGTTACTCCTTCTTCAGCGAATCTACACGAATTAATGACCGTCTTATTATTTAAGAACTATTTCATAAGTTATTACTGATTCATCACTTGTTGTTGAGCAGAGTAACATATTAGGGTTTCCTTCTATTTTTAGAAACTTTCCATTTTTAGTAACCTTCCATAATTAGTAACTTTCCTAAATTAGTAAGTTTCTAGATTTAGTAAGTTTCCAACCTCGGGTCACAATTCAAAATTTAACAACTTAGGGTTTCATTATAAAAAATTAGGTTAACATATGACCAAAAGTATCCGCATTAACGTTACAAATGTTATTTAGGTCAAAACACATTAAATGGGGTTAGGTTACACTAAATCCTTAACTTATAATATAGTTCAGATTTTATCTTATTCTGGTCCCGATATTTATGAATTTTATACCATACTTAAGTGTCTACTGGGGAGCTCAAATATTTATCATAGATACTTATACATGTTGGGCACATACAGTAATTTTATCAGATTTTATTTCAAAGTGATAGTACCATTTCAAAAATCGTTTTCCCAAACCTGCCCATAAAGATAACTTCACAGACACCCAGAAAGTTTGCAATTGCTTACCCTATTAGAACCCTTTATAAAAATCTATAAAAATTCCACTAAGTCACACATAACCAAAATATCACTCCTGTAAAAGGAGAGCTCTCACTTCCTTGTAGTTTGAAAACTAAAATTCATAATCACCGACTAATTTTTAAGTTCCCAAAACTCTGGTTTGACACATGATCCTATAAATTCATAAACATGACCAATACGACTCCAAATCACTCCAAACCAATTGGAAAACTTAAATATGACATTAAACTAAGTTTACATGTAGAAATACAGAATTAAACCCTTATGAAACTCGAGCTATAATGCACACAAATACAGCTTTCAAAACTATCTCACTCAGAAATCCGTTCTAGGCCATTTTATAACATGTTTTACTTACACAAACTCACACGAGGCCTCTATATATCACACGAATTGTATCTAACACCATCTTAACATATTCACATTATCTTACAAAGATCACACCATCATAAACCCTATCAAACCTTAACCCTAACTCGTATTCAATACATACACTCTCGGTAACATATTCGACCTAGGATTTCTTATCTTTTTACGTCTCATTAATGATCATTAAGTGCAGATTTTTATGGCTTGTTTAGATTATCATTAGGTCGACATGAGGGCTGAAAAATATGACACCAAACAGTCCAATACACCAATATTAGGTTTATAAGTGTTTTATTTAATGATTCAGGATTCTTATATAACTCAGGTCCGATTCTTATAATTTTTAAAGCACCTCAAACAAGCTCATTTAATTCTATAATTTTTACCCAATGATACAAACATATCTTAAGTAATTTCCAGAATTTTTCAGATTTTATTCATTAGTAAAAGTACACAATAAAAATACTCTTTACACTACTGTCCAGAAAAATAACTACTGAAACACCCAGAAAGTATGCATTTAAAAGGCATATAAAAACACTCTGGAAAAATCCACAAAAATTTATGAAATTACTAAACATATAGAAGTTACTTCCTGAAGAATCCAATGGCTTAATTCTTTATAGTTTAGAAATGAAAAATAAAAAACATCGACTGATTTTCAGACTCAGATTTACCGTTTTGACACTTAATCTAGTAAAAATCAAAAGACTACTTTCCCGACCTCCAATTACCACGAAATTTATATTTCCAGAAATTACTCTGATTGAACTTATGTTTAGAATAAAAAATCACCAAAAAACACGTTGGCAACATCAGTTTAGACATCCATCAATCCGACCCAATTTTTGGACAGCATCACAAACAAAACCCTAACCCTAACCAACACAAGATAAAACCTCTAACACATCCCTAATTATGTTTTAGTGATCAAACATGTTTAATTAGTGGAATTTTAATAAACGCTAATCATATCCATTAATTGTAGTTACATAAAAAGAATTAAAAAATAGAAGATGTTTAAGAAAATAGGTGATTAATCATACCAAACCTTCACGGGATTATCACGAATCTTGATCTTGAGTTCTTGATAACAACCAATTATGGAGGCTAAGTTCTCTTCTTTTTTTCTTTCTTCTGAATGTCGTTTAGGGGTTTTGGGGGGGGGGGGGGGGGGGGGGGAGTTTTTTTTTTTTTTTTTTTTTTTTTTTTTTTTTAATGGGTTGGATCAAATTCTAGTTGGGCTTGGACTTGTATGGGTTTATAATTTGGTAACTAAACAAAAGAGTCCATAAACCCTATTTTATTAAAAATCCAATCGGCCCATATATAATACATGTATTTGTTCACTTATACTTTTATTATAATCATAACAAATGAATAAAATGTTAACCAAAATTTAGGGAGTTATACGCTGCACTCTTTTTCCCTTGGCTAAAGTTTTTTTCCACCGGTTTTATTCAGCAAGGTTTTGAATGAGGCAATATTCAAAGTTGAACTCTATGTTTTTCAAGAGGGAGTTTTATAAATTATAGTGATTACTATGTAGTGAATTATTGGTTACCAACTTACCATGTACTGAATTATTGGTTACTATGTGGATTTCCACATTTGTCAAAGTAGTTATAAATTACTTCTCCCCCTAATAAGTGTATTGAATAGTATAGTTCATGCATGTTTGTAGTATAAATTCTAAACGGAAGTAACAAAATAAATGCACCAAGATCGACTTTTGTAGGTGATCTTTACTTCCATATCTTGTAATTCTATTGTTCCTTTTAAGTTTAATAATTATGTCGTCACAGGTCTCGTTAATCATAACAACTAGAACAACGTCACTAAACGACCAAATACTTTGGTACTATAACTGTTACGCTGTTACTAGTTGTTGATCATAGGAGACAAAGAAAGTTGTAAATGATGCTTAAATGATTGTAACATCAGGTTTATAAGTAATTTAACGTGTTCATTTCTGCTCATTATCTCTCTTCTAAACTATTGTGCCAGGCAAGATTAGCAAAATATGAGAAAATATCATTTCTATTTTCAAAATTCAAATAAGGGTAATTCGTATAAAAAAAAGTACTCTGATTTAGGCCAATTTGAATTTTAAATATCCATTTATTATTATTATTATTATTATTATTATTATTTTATTTATTTTTATTTTTTTTTTAAGGTACCAAAGTTAATTTTATGTGCAATGTAAGGTTCTTTAAGGTTATAGAGGTTTCTAGTCATTTTTCTCGCTGAAATAGTTAACTAACATGATGTATCATTATTATTGAGCATATAAAAGTTATTCGGCTAAAATTATGACAATTAACTTCTTTGAAAAAGTAAAAAGAAACCTTACATTGCACATAAAATTAACTTTTATTTTAAATTAAAACAAAAAAGAAAAAAAAAAAAAAAAAAGTTTGAACCCTAAAACTTGAATGACTTTAAGTACGATACATTTTTGTGCGATTTGTCATTCAATTAAAAAAACTTAAATCGATCACTATCGTAACCCACAAATTAAAATAAAATTCAGATCCCAGTTGCTACAAAATTGTATATCACTCAATAAACAATCGATCACTATCGTATTCCAATTTAGAGGTATGCTATTGCTCTCTTTTATATGTTACCTTTCTCAGTATCATGCATGCACACCATGTGTTCGATGAAATGCACTTTTATAAATGCTTGTATTTTTCGAAAAACGTTAGTCTTAGCCACTTAGTCGAGTTATAAGTATGGAAGAATCACAATTTGATAATCGGGGCAATGAAATACAGTAGTATATGACTAGTATACGAATGAAAACAGTTCGGCAAACCTTCTAGTAGGCTTAAAATTAAGGAAGTCGTACCCGTACTATAGGAAGCAAATTTAATGCAACTACCCTCCTTATCACTATATTTCGTGTAGAATGTGAAGTTGCACCTGTCTCGTTTAGAATAAGACGCGTGACTTAATATACCCTTTCATTTTCTAGCAAAGGCCTGCTATCGTTTGTTTTTAGATACTTAACTTATAATGCTGTGTCAGGCTAAACTAGGAAGCTGATCTCTTTTTGTCTGTTAGGTCCTTTTTTCTTCGTCTGTTAGGTCCTTTTGTCTTTTTGTATGTTAGGTCGAGCTAAACAACGTATCGAATCAACTAACTCGTAACCCAGAACATACTGTATTCGACAAAATGTAACAAGTAGTATCTATAACAGTGTTTCTATACAAAATATTGAAGAAAATATTAAAGTAGATACATAACTGAAGTAACTATTGCATCAGTAGGATCTCAAAGAGACCCATGATTGTAAGAAAGGTAAAGAGATAAATAGAAGCATGATGTGAATAGGATTTCAAAACTTGTACATTTGATGCTTGTATAAACGCATTACCCGCCAATACAATTAGTACGCCTTTCGACAGCACACGCTAGAAGCAGTAGACTGACTACCATCCTTCTTGGCCATCAAATGTACATTTGATTGGATTATTTAGGTGTGCCTAACTTATGCTAATCAACTGTGTCATTCAGTACATCATTCATCCGCACACAATATTAATTAAACAATCTCAAAGTTATATAAGTATCTAAGTTTGGTTACATAATTGCAGAAAATGGGCACTCCTACTTATAGGAAGACCGCATGCAGGTGCAGAGGAAGCTTCTGCATAGCGATATTCTCCTGTTATCAGTAAAACATCTAGTTACTAGCCTTCAACATCACAGGGTTCCATATGACTTTTAACTTTTTATAAGCCCGAAGATCTGTTCGCATACTCCTGAACCAGTGCCCCAAATAGCGAAGGTCTCTCTATCAACCGTGATGGTTTATCAAATTCTTTCGCGTAACCTATTTCCAAGAAAACATTTATACAACTGAGTGAGACTAAGTTCAAAACCACAAATTCATCAAGTAAATTTAGACAAGAATGAGAGTATTACCGGCATCAATGACTAGAACGCGATCACAGTCCATGACAGTTGGTATTCTGTGAGCAATGCTAATGATAGTACAGTCGGCAAAGTCCTCTCGTATGATTTTTTGAATTACAGCATCTGTTTGTGAATCAACAGAAGCAGTTGCTTCATCCATGAACAACAGCCTGCTGTGCTTCAGCATCACCCGTCCCAGACATAGAAGTTGCCGTTGTCCCACACTCCAATTATCACCATTATCGACAACTAAGGAACAAAATCAATATGTTTAGACACAAATATAAGATTTTTCTTCAGTTAGCTAAAAAGTGTGTTTATAGATATGTTTCTATTACCTGCAGAGTCTAGTTTACCAGGTTTTCCAGCTACAACGTTGTTAAGTTGGCATCGTTCAAGACTCTGCCAAGCAAGTTTTTGGATCAGATGGTTTAAAAAAAATAATGAGAATAGATTGGACATCATTGCCTATAAATCCATGGATACAGAAAAATAAATTTACCCTCCATATCTCCTCGTCAGAATGTTGACCAGTTGGGTCGATATTGCTTCTCACAGTGCCTTCAAAGAGGATTGGTTCTTGTGGAATGATCCCAAACCGAGACCTGAGGTCATGTAGTCCAAGAGTAGAGATGTCGATGCCATCAATGATTATACTTCCACCAGATGGCTCAACCAACCTAAACAGAACCTGGATCAAAGTTGATTTCCCACCGCCAGTTCTACCAACCACACCAATCTTATCACCCCCTTTAATGCTCAGGGTAATGCCTTTAATCACTAGAGGCGTGTTTGGACGATATCTAACCTGTACTCACATGCAAACAATCAAGAACTTCAGCTGAGATTACTCTTGCAATGATCATGTGTTTAGATTCTGGATTGCAGAATTATATATCATTAAATTACCTGCAAATCTTTGAGCTCTACATTGCCATGAGATGGCCAGTTTGAAGGAGGGGGGTTATCTTTTTTCACCCATTCGGCTTCTGAAGGTATTTTGATGAACTGTTTAATCCTTTCAACAGAAACCATTTTGTTTTCGACGAAACAGCTCATGTATAAAGCAAAAAACAACACACCATTGAGTGACAACCCATATGATAGCGATAATCCAACGTTCTCTGATCATGAGCAGCCATTTTTAAATTAGTTATCTACAAGCAAAAAGAAAAGGCTAACGGGAATTTTAGGTGAAGCTGTAAATATACCTGGTTTAATAATACTGCTAGGTAAGACGATCATGAACACAGTGGAAGCACAAAGAAATAAGCTTCCAAGAAACTCCAAACGGAAACCTAACCACCCGTTGGATCCATTATTGTGAAAATCCATTCTTAGGTTTCCATTCACACGTTCAACGTTTACTTGAACAAATCTATCCTGCTTCCTAAAACACCTAATCGTCATAACGCCAGAGATGCTCTCTGAGAAATGGTTAACAACAGGTGCTTTTGTAATTGAGTCGAGTCGTGTGATTTCACGAGATGTTGCAAGATAGTATCTCTGAAACAATCAGGCCATAAGATAACATCAGATTCATAATTAACCTTATCGTATGCCAACTCCCTTAACACAAAGGAAACATACCCGATACCAGAAATTGAGCCAGCCGAGTGGAATCAGTAGGAACACAGTTGGCCAAGCATATTGACAAGTGATGATGATAATACCAATAACTGTTATGAACATGGTAAGGCAAAGGCTCATCATAAAGGGAACGAAAACATCGATGTTCGTTTGATCAGTTGATGCCTGAAAAATCAAACGCATAATCACAAGTTTTCTTTATATGCTTGGCTGTTTATTGCACAAAAGTTTAGCGGGGAAAAAAGAATTTAAGAAACTTTACCCTACTAAGAATTCTTCCTGAAGGTGTAGTGTCAAAAAATGACATTGGAGCATGAAGGATGCTGTGAAGAATCTGTGTGAAGAAACTCTGGGAAGTTTTAAGGCCGAGGATTGTTGAAGAGATGATTCTGCCAGATACCAAAACCAATGCAAGACAGGCTATTGCTGCATAAACTTCTATAAACAGCGAAGGGTTGAAAGAGGAAGCACGGTCATCAGCAGTTTCATATGCTAACCAGTAATCGCTTGCCATCTGTGCACCTTGCCACAAGAACGCAAACAATAAAACAACTATCACCCCCCACCATCCAAAAGCCTCAGTGACGTAATCCTTATAGACTTTCAAGCTGATTCTTCCAGTTTCCCTCTCCTCTTCTTCTATTAGGTTTGATGTTCCTTCAGCGAATCCTTCAGTGAAACTAGACTTTGATCGTTCTAAAGCCATTTGATCTTCTTCTCGGGGGTTTTGACTAAGAGATTTTCGAAGAGGTCTAGGGGAGGGGGGGTTTTGACTAAGAGATTTTTGAAGAGGTCTGGGGGAGGTGCTATCCGATGTTGTAGGTTTCAATTCTACTAGTTGCATAGACGTTTCGTGGGCAGAAACTAAATCGTTAAAACCCAAGCCAGATTCTACTAGTTCATCATACTTTCCTGATTGAGCAATCATCCCATCTTGCATCACCTAACAGAGTAGAAGGTAAACTTTTAAAAATACAAGAAACAATTTGAACCCTAATATGCATGATAAAATCCGAGCTTATGATACTTACAAATATTTGATCAACATTATGCAGGAAATCAACTTGATGTGTGACGAGCAAGATTGTCTTGTTTCGGAGGACGTCCCTCACACACTCCTGCAATAACAGAAGAAGAGAACTGTAAGACCTGAATCACAAAACAAATGCATACACTTTAATCTTACTATGATTACCTTAAATAGTTGTGAACCAGTGTGAGCATCAACTGCACTGAAGACATCATCAAGAAGATAGATGTCACAGTCTTGATAAACAGCACGGGCAAGTTGAATCCTCTGTTTCTGACCACCGCTAAGGTTAATCCCACGCTCTCCAATTTCAGTCTGGTCACCGAATTCCATCATTTCCAAGTCTTTCTCTAAGCAACAGTTCTTGATTACTTCCTTGTATTTTTGTCTATTCATTGGTAAACCGAAGATAATGTTTTCCTGAATTGTTCCAGTTTGAATCCATGCTGTTTGTGCAACGTATGCAGTGGTCCCACAAACCCTCACCTGTTATAACATCAACTACATAGTTTACAACATGATCCCCTGAATTTTTTGGGTAGCAATGATATGTTATTGAGATTAATGGTACCTTTCCGGAGATTTTGTGCATTTCTCCGATAACTGATGCCAAAAGAGATGATTTCCCGGAACCCACTGTCCCAACAATTGCTGCAAGTTCACCTTTCTTAATCTGTAAGTTCAAATTCTTGACTACAGGTCCTTCAGCAGCTTCATCATCCCAACTAAAAGACCCATCTATGACCTCAACTGCTGTGTTGCCGCTGCAACCCTCCTGCCTCTCCACCGCTTCCTCGTTCAACTCCTTACTCAACATGAATGCATCCAGTCTTCCCAATGAGATCATGGCCTGAGAAATGGAAATCATAGACTGGGGGAATGTCCGAATTGGCTCTTGCAAGTTCTTGAACAACGACGTGGCAGTGAACACTGTCCCGGCATTAAGTGGGATACCAAGCAAAACAGCACTCCCAAACGTAAGTGAAGAGATGAACAAAGGGGCACTCCACAAAATAATCAAATTTCCACCAATGGAATACATGAATTTGGTTAGCCATTCATATTCAGACTCACGAAATGCCTGAATCCTCTTGTTGAAGTGTTCTTCCCATGCTTGGAACTTAATTACCCTCATGTAATTAAGCATCTCGTTAGTAGCTTTCATCCTGGAGTCTCGGTTTTGCATTATATTGAACTGAAACTGGTTGTTCCTTTTAGTACCAAAAATAACATACAGCAAAACAGCCAAGATCCCGACCAATGCTACCAATGAAGGAACACCAAGGTAATTGTATAGAATAACCAACGCCACCGTAATTTGGACTGGCATAAGCCAGATAGCATGCAGCTGAAGCATCATATCACCAAGCTGTTGAGAATCTACGGCCATGTAGTTCACAATTTGTCCAACACCATGTGCTTGCCTGGCTGAACACGAGAGGCGCAACCCCTTTTTGTATAAAGAAGTTATCAATGTGGACCGGATCAACATTCCAAACTTCTGAGAATTGAAATTGAACTGGTGCGATGACAAAACTTCAACAAACTTAGCACAGAGAAGGATCATTATCAAGTAATATCCCTCATATGGTGAGGTACTCTTACCTGAAGTAAAATCAACAAATCTTTGGATCAACAGAGGGCCAACATACATAACACAGAGCCTTACAAGTGCAAGGAATGCGGTGAAGGCAATATGTTTCCAGAAACAACGAAGCAATGCGAGTCTAACAGGATGTTTCGAGTTTTCTTCAGGCTTAGGCCAATTCGCCTCAAAAAGCTTTGACATTTTCTCGGCCTGATGCTCTGGTGAAAGAGTTGGGACGTCCTCTAGCTTCAGAGGTGTGGTGTACCCTTTCTGCAACAAGGGGTTCATCCACAACCAAAAGACTCTTGATAGGATTGAAGCTGATGCCCATCCGCTCACATTCGACCACTTATTCAGCTCATCAACCCCTGATAATTTAGCCTTGCCATTACTAATACCATGATCATTTCCATTTAGTGATTCAGATTCTGTTGTCACTATGATTCCAGTTGATCCAGTTACAGATACAACCAACAGAAAAACCGAAAATGGTAGACATACCAAAGAAATTATGTCTTCAGACTCGAGAACTGGAGTGTTTCCCGTACCAGAAACTAAACGAGCAAGACAGGAAGAAGCTAATATAGCAATGACAATGAAATTGACTACCCCAAAAACACGAAGAGTGGCTGGATGAGTCACGGCTTGAAACCTCTTCTCGTGAATGATCAAAACAGTGATCACAAGAAAAGAAAAGGCTTGAAGTAACCAACATATTCCATCTATCAACTTCCATGGCATACTGTTATATTGTGTAAATGCCAAAACCGATGAAACAATAGAAAAAACGGTTAAAACCGCCGTGACAAACAAAGATAACTTAAACCAAAGATTGGTACTGACAACAACTTCAGGTTTACTAATAAGAGGTTTGTGATTCACACTGGATGTGTTCCTTGAGGTGAACCTTGAACACATCTTTTGGATAGCGAAAACGAAGAGTATGAGCAAGAAAACTACATCAATTGCAGACAAAAGTACTCGTTGAGGACACGGAGACATGAAAATGAACCTTAACCATTGAAGCACAAGTGTAACACCTGAAGCATCATGTGCCACAACAGAACTTGAAGAACAAGTAACAGAATTCATCCAAGATGAACTAGAAATCATCTTATATTCCTATTCTACACATCCAACAATCTTTCACCCTGAAACGTAAAGATATACAACAACAAAAATAAATAAATAAATAAACTATGAAACGAGACAAAAAAACATTCCCATCAAAGATTCTTCTGGTTTGTACAAAAGATGAGACAAGGTTCTTGACTTACTGTATAAATTTGATTAGAATCAAACACGGATACTATATTACTATGTTTACTTACGTCACGTGAATATACTGATATTTTCAAAAGCTAAAATAAGTTATCCAAGTTAAGGTATAGTTGATCAATTCGATGCATGTAGAACACGTTGCTCATTTAATTTGAAAATGTGAACTATAGTTTAGTCCCATATCTATATTTAGGCCTTAAGTGTAAAGGGTGTGATGCTTGAATACTAGCGGGAAAAGACATTTATCATGCGGGAAAAGATAAAATTCCACGCCTCTCCATGCGGGAAATTGCAATTTTCTTCATTAGCGGGAGTCCCCAGCCTCATTTTGTCACAAAATTCCAAAAAGTCCAACTGTATCATGGCAGGTAATTTTTTTTTTTTTAATCTCACTTTATCTTTATAAATGACCCACATTTATACAATAAAATTCATACTTTTTAACAAAAACTTTCACCATTCAAAAAATTCAAAAAATGTCATCATCTTCTTCATCATCTACACCTTCTTCAATAATTTCTTCATCTTCCGATGATCGAAAATTTATTATATCCGAAACAATAAAACAAGCGGCGTTGTTTATTAAAACAAGATTCGAGCTACAATTAGCCGGTTGCTCGAGACCCCGAAAAAAATCTAGAAACCATCCCAAAAAACGTGATCGTTATGGTGCACACGATCGTCTTGTTGCCGCCTACTTTTCCGAAAACCCGTTTATGATGAACAAGTTTTTAGAAGAAGATTCCGAATGAGTAGACGATTATTCTTACGAATTGTTCACGATATCGAAAGTCGTTCGAAATATTTTCAACAAAAGCAAGATGCTAGGGGTAAGTTGGGGTTTTCGGCGTTACAAAAATGCACATCGGCAATTCGTCAATTGGCACTAGGAAGTATTTTTGATGCTCAGGATGAATATTTATTAAGTTGTAATGTTTTATTTTAAATTAATGAATGAATGTTTAATTTTATATATTGTGTTCTTTAAATTAAGTAATATTGTAAATAATAAAAAAATAGTAAAATTTGAGAGGATGAGAGAGAGTGTGCTGCAGAGGTTGATGGAATGTTGAGGGAAAGAGTTAAGGTGAAAGAAATTTGTGAGTTTGACACTAATGTGGTAAGGGAAAGGAGTCAACCACACCCTTCACCTTTAAGATTTAAGAAGAAGCAATAATACATAAAATAGAACAAGAACAAACAAGGGATAATGATATGTAAATGTATCCAACTTGACACCATATACTAAGTTGTACAATGAAGTATTAATCTCGCAAAAGAATACAGGAACTTACTAATCTTGACTATGTTGTGTATTAACGGGAGATTAAGGCGTTTACCGTTTGTACTTAACACGCTCGCAGCCACGTTGGATATCCACGCTGGCAAATATATATATATATATATATATATATATATATATATATATATATATATATATATATATATGGGGAAATATTAGCTACATTAAAAATGTAGCCAATTGGCTACATTTCATTTGAAAAAAGTTTTAAAAATGTACAGTTCAGTCCCTGACACATGTTTTCCCCCTGTCCCTACCTTCTTTTTCAAAGGAAATGTAGTCAATTGGCTACATTGTATTGTAGATAAGCTTTCCCTATATGTGTGTGTATATATATATATATATATATATATATATATATATATATATATATTTTATCTTTTAAAGACTGATTAAGCACAAGTAAATAAGCAATTTTTATAAGTACAACTATTTTTGAAAACTAACAATAAGCACAAAAATAAGCTAATCTCTCTAACAGTTATAAAAATGAGAAAAATTCAAATGAATGGCTAAATTGGGCACAAGCTTGCATAAGCTTGTGCCAAAACTTGCAATAAGCTAATTCTAACTACTGCTAATTCTAACTACTTAATGAAAACTGAATAAGCCACAGGAAAAGCAAATTAGCAGTTAAAAACTCAAAAAAAGCAATAAGGGTCTGGTGCAGGGCAAAAATGGCCAACTTTAAGCTACTGAAAAGCTTACAAAAGCTAATTTAAAAAATCTAAAAAAATGTGGAATAAGTAGATAAGCTATGAAACAGTAAATGTACAAAGTTTGAGAACAAATGAGCTTATTTTGAACTTATGATAATTCAAAAACATGGGCTGAATTAGGCTACTCTAGGCTGCAGACTGAAGTTGGCTACTGAGGCAACTATTGAGCTTAATTTTAAGCTATAATAAGCTAACACAAGGTCTGAAAATTATGAAAATGTATTGTTCAACTAGCAAACTATTTAGAACAACAAAATAAGCCAGAAAAAAGCAGTCTAAAGCTCATTATGAAAGAAATGATGAAAACAAGCTAAAGCAATTATCAAATAAGCTATAAGGCTGACTAGAACTAATAAGCAGACTGAATAAGCTAAAGTATACTAGATGAATTATGAACAAGCTATAATTTAGCAAAGTAAGCTACAAAATAAAGCAAAAAAGCACCAAAGATCAAACAAGCTACTGATGGTTTGATGTGCAGGCAAAACAGTCCAAAAGGGGACTTTTAAGCTTAATAAAAAGCTAAAGGATAAGCTTCAAAATACACAACAACTGAAGATTCTTAAAGCTCATAAGCCAAATAATAAGAAGGCCAATTTTTAGACCTTAATAAGCTTATTCAGAGCTTATAAATAAGCTGAAGAAGAGGCCAATCAAACCAACTGCACACTGATGATCAGTGGGCATTTGTTTAATAAGCAGTGAGCTGTATCTAAATACACATATATTTTACATTGTTTAAACCCACATAAACGACCAAAAGCACACAAATAACCATATAAATGTTACAAATATCATTGAAATGTGTTTTTGTGTATTTCAAATGCAAAATGATTGAAAACAATTGAAAAACAATCAATGTTTGCATAATTGGCAAAACTAGTCCCTCGAGTTTCAAAATTGACATAAAACACCCCTGGATATTTAAAAATTGGAAAATTAACATTCAGGGTCCTTTGGTAAATGAAACTTGGCAAGAAATACCCTTGGATCATAAGTTTGGAAAATTGGCAAATCAGGTCCCTCAACTTTGAAACCTGACACATTTGGTCCCTGGGAATTTTTAATTTTGGAAATTATCAAATATTGGTCCTTGGGTTATCAAACTATGGCATGATTGGTCCCTATGAATACTTTGGATAAATTACAAATCAGACCCTAAACTTTTTGGTTTATACACTTTTGGTCCTTGTGATTTATGTTACTAAAACCAACCGGATCCAACACTAAATACCTAAACCCATTCTATCCAAACTAAAACCCATTTACCTAATCCAACCCAACTCTAAATAATTAACCCAGGCCCAAAACTAAACAAAACCCAACTCCCAAATTATCCCAACCCGTTTTACCCCTTAGTTAAACCCCGGTCAAACCATCGGTCAACCCTTATCCCTTCTTCAAAACCATTCCCTCCATACCACTGAGTCACAAAACCAGGTGGTTTTACCACCACCTGGCCTTCCACCTCACCCCATACCTTTTCACTTATACATGCTACCTAACCCACCCCCTTAGCTACTCATCAACCCCACGTGTGCAGAAAAGTTAAAAACCCACCCAAGTGGTTTCCCGCCAAAACTGAATCCAATGATTCAGAGAGTTTGAAGACAATCCAATGGATGGGAAATGATCAGAGGTCGACAAGGAAGCATTGGGAATGATATTTAAAGAAAAAGAAGCACAGAAGATGAGGTGGTCACTGTATTTAGACCTAATTTCGTAGTGTAGGTTTTTAAATTAAGTTTAGTTAAATTTTATTGTATCTTTAATCTCAGTTGAATGGGAGACGAGCATCTTGACACTGTTCCTGCAAAGGAATCGGACGAATTCATAAAGTCTAGTGTTGAGAACCTTGTCCCAATCCCAAGTGAGTCACAGGGAACTTTTGATCAAATGTGTGATATCCCTCCTCCTCTTGATTTTTCAAAAGATCATATTGAGATGTTCTCCGATTCCACTAATGACGATTCTTTATCATGTGGAGACATCATTTATATAGAGGAATTTCCTTCTGAGCCAGTCAGCTTAGAAGAAGATGATGAAGAAACTGATACTGAAATCAAAGATGAAGCTCTTCGAGCAACATTATTGAATGTCAGTCTTCTCATTTCTAAAATCGAGGCTTTCAAAGAAAAACCCATTTCATCTCCTATCCCCATAAAGGATAGTGACATATTTTCCGATGATTCTATTCCAGAAATGGAAGCCTTCTGTTTTGATCAGATGGGAGAGAAAATTAGTGGCAGTGCCACTTCTCATATTTCTCTCCCCAAATATGAATCATTTGCCTTCGAGGAGTTCTCCGATGAACTCACTCATATCATATCTCCGCCGGAGTATGATAACTTCTACTTTGATCTTGACAAAGAAAATCTTTGTGTTCCGGAGGGAGATGTTCTCAAAACTGAGAATTTGATTAATATCAAAATTCCATCCCTCCCGGCCGAAATATGTCTTGATCATCCAATCTTAAATGATGAGATTCATGATCCTGAAATCATGAATTCTCCTTCTGATAATGATGAGTTAGTCATGATTTTTATCATGACTTTCTTTCTTTTCTTCACCTACACGGTGACTTCTCCTGTTCTTCACTCCTTCGGGAATGAAGACACTATCTTTGATCCCGGCATTTTCATTTATCATTTGTGAGCCGGATCTGTGTATATCTCATCGGTGTGGAACTTTCATGAAATTCAATGTTTTTCCAAACGCATTAAATAAAAGTCCGATGGAGATTTTTTGTTCCACCTGCTTCCCTAAGAACCAATGAATGCGGGGTCGAGTCAAGCTAAGTGACTCGGTGAACAAAAATATTAGCTCACCATATGGGTTTTCACCCATATTTCTGACTTCTTTCTCTTTTCTAACACCCAAGTGTGGGGGAGATGCCCCACATGTTGTATATATGTAAGTAATTCAAAAAAAAAAAAAAAAAAAAAAAAAAAAAAAAAAAAAAAAAAAAAGTGCGTATATATAAAATAATGTCTATTAATATTGCCTTTTCACGTTCTAAGTGTTGGTTTAACAAACGGTACTTTGAATATTGAGGGCAATATTCAGTTCTAAGTGTGGGGGGGAATTCTGGCGAATTTTGTCACATTGTACCTTCTAGTGCCCTATCCCCCCATTTTGGCCAAAATTTTAAAATTTTTTCTCACTTAGAACGCAATAAATGGTTATCAGTCCGCCATGTCTAACCCACATAAGGATTGGCTAATCCAGGAGCAAACGACTCTTGGTAAAGATATATCAAATCCGTTTATGGCTTGCAATTTGCCAAAATTGTATGGTATTCGACTCACCATATCTTTATAAGTGAAGAGTTGGCTAGCCCGCAAGGTTATGGCTTGTGGTAAAGGCAGTAGAAAACCATAATTGGTAATCAGCTCACCAAAGATAATAGTTGTAATTTATCTAAGAGTTGGCTAGTCCAGAAGCAAACGGCTTCTGGTAAAGACAAATCAAACCCGTTGACAGCTGATGATTTGCTCAAAATCATTTGGTTATCAGTGTACCAAAGTATCACATACTAAAACAGTGGCTACTCCAGAAGTGATGGCTTTTGGTAAAGAGAAAAATCCATTAAATTTTCAAAAATATTGCTAGGGACTAGCAATAGTTTAGTGTGGGGGATTTGATATGTGTCTAAATACACATATATTTTACATTGTTTAAACCCACATAAACGACCAAAAGCACACAAATAACCATATAAATGTTACAAATATCATTGAAATGTGTTTTTGTGTATTTCAAATGCAAAAGGATTGAAAACAATTGAAAAACAATCAATGTTTGCATAATTGGCAAAACTAGTCCCTCGAGTTTCAAAATTGACATAAAACACCCCTGGATATTTAAAAATTGGAAAATTAACATTCAGGGTCCTTTGGTAAATGAAACTTGGCAAGAAATACCCTTGGATCATAAGTTTGGAAAATTGGCAAATCAGGTCCCTCAACTTTGAAACCTGACACATTTGGTCCCTGGGAATTTTTAATTTTGGAAATTATCAAATATTGGTCCTTGGGTTATCAAACTATGGCATGATTGGTCCCTATGAATACTTTGGATAAATTACAAATCAGACCCTAAACTTTTTGGTTTATACACTTTTGGTCCTTGTGATTTATGTTACTAAAACCAACCGGATCCAACACTAAATACCTAAACCCATTCTATCCAAACTAAAACCCATTTACCTAATCCAACCCAACTCTAAATAATTAACCCAGGCCCAAAACTAAACAAAACCCAACTCCCAAATTATCCCAACCCGTTTTACCCCTTAGTTAAACCCCGGTCAAACCATCGGTCAACCCTTATCCCTTCTTCAAAACCATTCCCTCCATACCACTGAGTCACAAAACCAGGTGGTTTTACCACCACCTGGCCTTCCACCTCACCCCATACCTTTTCACTTATACACGCTACCTTACCCACCCCCTTAGCTACTCATCAACCCCACGTGTGCAGAAAAGTTAAAAACCCACCCAAGTGGTTTCCCGCCAAAACTGAATCCAACGATTCAGATAGTTTGAAGACAATCCAATGGATGGGAAATGATCAGAGTTCGACAAGGAAGCATTGGGAATGATATTTAAAGAAAAAGAAGCACAGAAGATGAGGTGGTCACTGTATTTAGACCTAATTTCGTAGTGTAGGTTTTTAAATTAAGTTTAGTTAAATTTTATTGTATCTTTAATCTCAGTTGAATGTAATTTTCAGTTTAAGTTCGATTTCAACAAACCTTGTTGCATTTTCAGTGTATTTCAATTTTTAGTGAATCCAGTAATTTAAAAGTTGTTGTTGGTTAATCTCAAAAGTCTCTCTTTCTAGTTTATATAAACTAACTTAAGCCTGTGATAGCTTTTGGTTAGCTTATTATAGCTTAATTCAGTATCATTTGCAAATTCTCACAAAAAGTCAAAAAGTCAACAAACTTTTTCAATTAAGCAGTCTTGAAGAATAAGCTGATGTGACAAGCTTATTTGGATATTTCTGGCTCATTGGTTAAGCCTAGGTTGTGAGTTGTTCCTTGTTTCATTCAGGATTAGCAGTTCAGTTGTAAGTTCTATAATTCCATTTCTAGCTTATTACTGCTTATTGTGTTCAGATCATATTACTGCTTGTTTGTTTATGTATTTTTGTTTCTTAGATCAGTAACAACTTAGATAATGATAGTTTAGAGTGAATTATGGTTTAAATCAGTATGCTTTAGTGTAAATTGCAAAATCAGTTCTGATCTGGGGTGTTTGGATCAGAAGAATGCCTGGTGTTTGAGGTGATTTTAGTTTAAGCAATTAGTTGATCCTTGTCATATAGGATTAAAAACAGTCAATTCATCAGGTTATTAGTTAGAAAAGTCAAAAATTCATTAAATCCCATCTGTGAGTTAACTGTTGGATTTCTAAGATCCATAATCTGTCATATAGTTCAATAGAGGTTAGGATTGCCTAATTTAGGTTTACTTCACCTTATTACATCATAATTAGTCAATTAAAAGTGATCAAATCTCATAAAAGTCAAACAGAGTTCATCTTCTAAAAAGTCAAATTTCTTATTTGCAGTTTTTGAATAAACTTGAGAATTTTATTGTGATCTTATCATTAGGTTTTAGCTTGTCATCTTTTGGGATATTAGTATTTTGCTGCTTATCTTCACTAGAATAATTTTAGTTTATTCTTATTCAGCTTATAAACTGCTTTTCTGTGCTTTTCTTTAAGCACATTTTCTGAAAACCTCCTCTGCTGCACAGCAGCACCACCAACTGTCCCAACTTCTGTGGGTCCCACAGAGCTCCATAGTGGGTCCCACCTAGTGTTTATTGGTCCATTGTATTCCCAACCTAGCTGGCTACACATTTCCACCAGAGTTTTGAGCTCAAGCTCTTTTGTGGGCCCCCTAGATCAGCTAAAAGTCTGTCCCATTTTCTGTGTGCAAACAAGAGTTCAAGTGCTTATTTTTGTGCTTATTTGCTTATCAGTGTTACTCTCTTGTTGTTTCTTGCTTATTTAAGTTCACTTAGCTAGTTTAAACCATAATTCATCCCTGTGGACCCCACAGAAGCTTATTTCTAGCAAAAGTCAACAAAAGTCAACTGTTTAGCATTTGTGTGTCCATTTTGCTTATTTTTAAGCTTAGGAAAAGTTGTTTTCACAAAAGTTCTTAGTTTTTAGGTATAAAATAGATTTGTAATAGAAAATCCAAGAAAAGCCCACATAAAAATAAGTGATAGCTTCTATTTAAGCCATTTGGCTTATTTTCAGCTTTTTCAAAAAGCACTTTTCAATTTTATATTTTTCTTATCTTTCTGTCACCTTAGAATATTTATAGAAAAATTTTCAGATTTTTCTTTGATCATTTAGTATTTATTAGAATTTTAATTAGTTTAAATAATAATTAATTAGTAATTAATTAATAATAATTAGATAAAAAGTGTAAAAAATATAATTTCAGTTTTAAAATAAGTTTTAGGTTATTTTAGATTTATCTAAGTTAAAATTTTATTTTTCTAGGTTAAATTCATAATTTCTTGTATTTTAGTGTATTATTTAATAGTTAAAAATAGATTTTAATTAATAATAATTAATTAAATAGTCATAAAAATAATTTTAATTTTCCAATAATTTTCTTTTATTATTAGGATTGTAAAAAATATAATTTTCATATCCGTAGGCCTTTTATTTATCAAATCTCACGTTTTATTTCGTACATTTACGTAAATTTAAATTAAACGTACACGTTTTTAGATTTTAGACATTTTAAGTAATTTGCTTTCACGTACTTGTTCATATAGCTTATTTAAGCTATTTTCTTTTATTCCTTAGTGTAAATCACCCACAACCTTTTTCGTTCAATTATCACCCGATCACAAATCCGTTTTACTACAGTGTTCACACCTCGCTGGGACTTAACGACCCGGGGATACACTGTACTCCTTGGTTAGTTGTCTTCAATTGGTTTGACTTTATTTGACCACATCCGTGGTTGATTTAAGTTGACTGTTTGAGGCCAATCAAGCAGCTTTTTGAGCTTATTTTTAAGCTTGAAAAAGCTAAAGTAGGGACTGAAAAGTGGAAGAAGCAAAGATCCAGTGGCAAACTATCTAGAACTAGCAAATTAAGCACCAATTACAGCAAATAAGCACTTAGAAATAGGCCCTTGAAACTGATGCATACTGATATAAGGGTTCTGTGATAGTCTTTGCATAAAATTGGCCAAAAATTCCTCAGAAGCTAATGAAATTCTATCAACTCTAGCAAAACAATTTAACACACTATAATGAACATTAAATTTGCAAAAATAAGTCCTAAAAACAACTTAAATAAGTAATAAGCTAAATGGACTGTCTGCAATTTCAAATCAAGCACAAACAACTTAATTCTAGAAAACTCTTCAAAACAGCTCAAACTAACCTCAAAACAACTTATCTGAGCTAAATTAAGCAAAATCAAAACTACCAAGAGTGCACATGAACAGTGTTATCCATTTTGACCCATTTTATAGCTTGACCCAAACACCCCTTATTAAGGGACTGTTTTGGTTTTTACACTATGAGTACCCAATTTAAGCTAAAGTAATGGAAGACACAGTATATATAAGCTGTATTATGACAAGATAAGCAATCCTAAACTAATAATAAGCAGTAAATAAGCTACAAACTAAAAGTGCTATTTTTGGCTTTTTAGTGAGATTTTCAAGAAAAATTGAGCAAATGCTATTTAAACTACAATGAACAAATAAGAAGCAATATTAAACTTAATAATAAGCAGAAAAAAGTAATAAGCATGAAATAAGCACATGAACAGTGACAATGAAATATAAAAAGTAATTATTGGGTAGCTGTTTTGGTTTTTACACTTATTATGTGGATGTCTGGGTTCACTTTTCATCATGGTATTATCAACTGAGCCAGTGTGAGTCTTACTGAAGCTGGTCAAGTTTTGCTTGCTAGATTCATCATCGACTTCAGCTTGTTTTGCTGCACTGAAACCAGGTGGTCGTCTGGCCTTTGCACGCAGATGAGGCATAACATCACCAAGTAATCTAAATGGTGAATCCGGTGGTGTATTCGCAAGACGCACCAACAGATCTATCCCAAAATATCCAGCCTCAAACCAGCCAATGATATCAATGCCGGTAAAAGGACCTTGAATGGCACCTTGTGGATCTTTGTAAAAAAGAACCATGTCTTCAGGTGATGGCTGATGTTGGTGAAGAGTGTTGATACACTGATGTTGGTGGGTTTGGGATTATAAAAAGGGATAAACTATTATAAAAAAGAATGTAACGGGAAACGGGGTCAAATAACGGAGTATTTTAGTAAAATAACGGAGTCAACGCCACATGGCTTGCCAACTCAGCTAAAATTCTTGCCACGTAGATCGGGTACACAACATAGTCAAGATTAGTAAGTTCATGTATTCTTTTGCGAGATTAATAGTTCATTGTACAACTTAGTATATGGTGTCAAGTTGGATACATTTACATATCATTATCCCAACAAACAAACTTGACTACCTATGTACAATATATTCTTTTACTAGTATGAGTTTATCTAAGGGTAGGAGGAGTCATGATTCCGAAAATTCCAACCCTCCAACGTATACTTCACCGGTTTGATCAGAGGGTATATAGCCCTCTCACCAGCCCGTTTTGGGTAACCCGCTTGGCACGGGCCGGTATTACCGGCGGGTTCAACCAGCCCTTTGGGCAATCCGATGGGCACTCCGCCTCACCTAATATCTAAAATATCTACAGAGACGTGTCATAATAGATACTCGCATGTTGGGATCCTAGCAATGTGCTATGTACTATATATACATTTATTGTGAGAGGTGATTTACTCACATGTTCCTATCTTACCTACTATACATATGAGAAATTACTGTTCATAACACAATTTTGTCTTTTTTGTGATTTACGGAGTAGCTAAAAATATACTCCGTAATTAATAAGCACTCACATTAATACCTAGCAAAATTAAATGTAGTAGTGAGTGTTTTGAGCCAAATGGCTCAGGTTCAAGCCCAAGCATGTGCAGTTTTGTTACTAGTATTACGGAGTATTTGTTTTTAATACTTTTACAGTTTACTTATTTGCAAGAATGATTAGTTAGTATTTATTTATAAATTTTGGCTTTTTATATAATTTAACAAATTCACAATATTGTCAATAACCGTTTCATTAAAAAAAAAAAGGTGAATTAAGTAACTGCAAATTTATTAAAATAGAATTTGTCTATAACCGTATCGAATACGTTGGTCTTTTAATGCTTTGTAATTGGTTATTGGATAAAACGAATAAGAAAAGTTTATAGCGAAGTGTATCATGCATTGCTTTTCTGGCTTTAGACGTGTAAAAACAAGATCTTTGGCGCGGAACTTTTTGGAGCTTTTTAGGGCAATGAGCGGTGAGAATGAGCTTTTTTTTTTATTTTTGATGTTCGTTTGGTAAAAGAGCAATGAGTTGTAGCAATTTTTTAGGAAAGCTTTTTTTTCAATGCTTCTTTTTGAAGCTGTGGCAATTTACAAGAGCTGTGGATATATTCAATGACTAAAATACCCCCTGCCCACAAGATTTCAGACTTCATTAGGAAATCACCTAAATTGTGAGGTACGACATGGGTTGGGTTAACGAAAAAAGGCGAAGAGTTGATCGAAGAAGAAGAGAGATTAATTGCACAGAATGAAGAAAAGGCGTTAGAACATGTAACAAGGCTGCTGATGATGTCGGTGGATAAGATTCTACCCCTGGATAAAATCGCACATTTTAGGAGGGATTTGGGTTTGCCATATGATTTTAGGAAAATTTGGGTGCATAATTATCCGAATATTTTTCGGGTTATTAAGAACGAAGATGAGGTTGAGTTTTTGAAGCTTGTTTCTTGGAATCCATCCTGGTCTGTTACTGAATTGGAAAAGAAGGTTTTGGGTATCACGAAAAAAGATGATCATGTTCCGGGCATGCTTTCATTACCATTTCCGTTGAAATTTCCTCCTCACTACAAGAAAGTGTATAGATATGGTGGCCAATTGAAAATTTTCAAAAAAGGGAGTATCTTTCTCCTTATGCCGATGCTAAAGAGCTCAAAGCTGGATTGGATGAGTTTAATAAGAGAGCAATTGCACTAATGCATGAGATATTAACAATGCTTCTTTTTGAAGCTGTGGCAATTTACAAGAACAACATCCAGATTACATGGGAGGTGAAAAACTTCGTGACGCACGTGGCTCGAATGCAAATAATGATGATATTTCTAGTGCAACATCTACCGAGATGAAATAGATTTGCAGTGATATTGTCACTTCAATATGGAATGCACGTCGTCGGTAGTACATTACTAGTGTATAACGGTATTATGAAATGTCCAGCATGTAAACGTAACTTTATTATTTATTTAGACAATTTTCTATTGAAATATGTATATGTCCTTTTACGTCATTTTACATATATATAAATACAGCTACAACTATGTTACCAAACGTTTTTATTTAAAAAAACAGCTACTGCTCACGGCTACTGTTCACTGTTACCAAACACAGCAAGTAGTTTATTTTAGCCATACAACTAAAAGTATATATCTAAATATAATCATAATTATGCATTACTAATAAAACACATATTATATCTCATGAGTTAGGATCAAATGAGTCAGGATCAAATGAGAAGAAAAATTAAAATGAGAAGCATGAGAAGAAACCACAACTATACATTTCAGATGCATCTACAAAAATAGATGCATCTCCCTTAAATTTCTCACTCGTATTTTTAATATGTGTCTAGAAATCCTTCTTATCCTTCTCATTTTAATTTTTCTTCTCACTGGATACATTCCTCCTCTCTCGTATAGTATTCATCAAGAATGATAAAAGATATCATACTCGCAACGAAGTGCGATCACCATGATGCTCGTTTTTAACAAGATACACAAATGTTTTTTTTTTTTTTTTTTTTTTTTGTAAAAAATCCAAGAAAAAACTTTAAAATATATAAAAAAATATAAAAATAGATAATAATAATAATAATAATAATAATAATAATAATAATAATAATAATAATAATAATAATAATAATAATAATAAGAAAGGAGTGAGAGTACAAATTGTGTCTAGACTCCCATCCAACTTTATGTAAAATTTATCATGTTTAATGAAAATTTTATAATAATAATAATAATAATAATAATAATAATAATAATAAATAAATAAATAAATAAATAATAATAATAATAATAATAATAATAATAATAATAATAATAATAATAATAATAATAATAATAATAATAATAATAATAATAATAATAATAATAATAATAAATGTATAGATTAAATTGGGCATTAGTTTGTTTCCATTTTATCATAAACTATTACTCTATTAGCATAATTTTTTTTTACCAGAGAGATGATTTTCGTTTTATCCAGCGAGTAATCTCGTGTGGAGGCAGTACGGTTTCTGGGCGGAAGCCGTTTAATCCCCACTACACCAGCTTGGGCCCGGTTCAGACAACATAGTCTGGTATGTGGTGGATGAGGGTCTGCCTTTATGGCAGGTACGACTCTCTAACCCAAAAAATTGAAAGTCGCCGCATCTTCTGGCGGTGTACGAATATTCCTGAATATATTAATCTTGGACCCCACGCGAAGTTAAGTCAATGCGCCGCATCTACTTATCCTATGTGCCGCATCTAGCCCTCAGACAGAAACTATAAATACCCCAAAGTCAGATGAATTTCGGAGTTCGACAATTTAGCTAAGTACGAGACAGAAGAAACCCTAAGCCGAATTCAGTCGAAGTAGCAGCACAAGACACACCTTGAACGAAGATACAAGAGCTGTAAGAAGGTCCTGCATGTATTCAATTCATTAAGTAGTTTTTTTTTTTATTGTATTAGTACACTTTAATTGGTCAGGATTGATGGGCTTGTGACATTGATTTTATCATGCACTTCAACTCCCCTTAAAATTGCTTTCCCATTAATTAAAGTTTATATGTTGATGTCTTTGGTGACTTTTATTAGTGCATTGATAACCTCTGTGTCTAGCTGAGCATTGCTTGGGTCGCCATGCCCCTTCCTCGCCTATTTATTAGATCGCCTATGCATTCTATCGTCTGTAGAAAAGTAGGAAGAAAGATAAATAGGATAGTCATAAGTAATCATTAAGGGTTTACTCGCCGATAAGATTAGAACCAACGAGAAATGACTTAATCTCGGTGCGTTGCATCGAACTATACACTTTATATAAAACTAGCAATAAAACAAGTGACAAGCTACTTAACTATCAGGACAGGTCTTCTTATTGTCTCAAGTATTTATCTGTGTACGTGTGTGCTATTCGCTGATTCGTGCTTATTAGTTTAGTTTATATTTAATCACAACCAAACCGTGCCAGTCTCTCAGGCTGAAACCCCCTTGCGTTAGATTAGGTTGTATAGCTAACTTAAGATATTAAAATACTGATTAGAATAACTAGATAATACGTTCCACTCAAAGTGATCGACACTCTACTTACCATTATATTCATACTGACCGGGTACACTGCTCGTTAAAGTGTGTGTGTTATTGATAATTCGGCTAAATATAAATTTAAAACTTGAATACTGCTAAAACCACAACGACATACCGTGGGTATAAATTAGAGCATACGCACACGCGCATCATTATGGAATGTGATAAATCACATTAAGTCTTAATATTGAAGTTCAGAATTTGTTAGACTGTTGAAGAGTAGGTTATTAACAAATTAATGTTAGGAACTGTCAATATGTATTTGTAAGATCCCAAAAGAGAACAAGTTTGTATTGCTCTATTTGCTAAGTATTTATAGTTAATCTATAAATTGTAAAGGCAAGTGAGAGGATTTTATCTTGATAAGATAAAATTACAAGATACATGATCTTCTAAATACACTAGCAAAATCATAATGAGGATTTAACATGTTAGTGTTAAATCTCAAAGATGATGGAATTCTCATTTCATAGATCCGCAAGGATATCTCAAATATTTGTAGAATATGTTAAGAATTATGAGTTACAGGATCGTGGTATGCCTGTTAATAAATTGCAAATGTTTATTTGGAAAATTACTCATACTATGAATAATTAGATGCAGTCCAAAAAGATAACTAGTTGGTAACGTAGTTAGTCTTGAACTCTATAGTTACACTATAGAATGGAAATGAATTTCTACAAAGGAAATGAAAATCCTAGAGATTTAAATTCTTGTGTAGAAATCATTATGGACAAATTTGTATACATATTTAATATGTAAAAAGATTATCAATCACACTTAAGCAATTAAATGTGATTGAGATTCTTTCTAAGCATATTAAATGTATAAAGATTATGATTGGCATTATTAGTTTCATATGAAATTGATAATGGAATGTCAAAACTCTTTCTTCGATAATTACTTGTGCGAGGACGAAAAGTAATTGAAAGGAGTTTTGAATTCAAATAATCTTTAATAGTATACAAAGTGCAAATCATTTGTAAATGGATTAATGCATGCATCTTGAAGATATACTTATTTTTAGTTATTAAATCTAGTTTTGATTTATAATTAAAATAAGATATTTCTTAATATTCCTGAAAGCTAGTGGGAGTGATGTATTTATTTTCTTATTTCATATATGTTGTATAACATATAGGAAGTAACATTCCATTAACATTTATATGTTAAGTCTTAGTTTGGAATGAAACTTCACATGAAAATTTGGAAAATAAAACCTTGAAGTATATGTTTATTGTTATAAACATAAGCGGTAAAAATAACTGATTCTAATAAACATGATAATCTATTAGTATGGATAGATAGATACATATCTTTGGAAATATATGACATGAACAAAATCTAAGGTTGACACAAGGATTTTTCATGTACATCATGTTGCTTGTTATATCATGCTTGGATGAAAGATGATTGACAATATTAATATCTAATTGTAAGTTATTAGATAGTTAAGTGTAATGGATATGGTTTAGAATTTACATCCTCATCCTGGATTTGCTCCAAAATTCTAAATTTGAACCATATGGCATATTGTTACATGATTGATATAGTTGACAAATCTTGTAAGATTTGTAGATGTCAAACATTACACGATGAATAATAAAGTTTACGGAACTTGGAAAGAGCATATTGTTGTTTGATACAATGATGCTAGTAAGATTGAGATGACACTCAATACTAGTAATGGTGGGAGCTCATCCTTATTTAAAGACCATGTGTACTAGTTATGCTCGGTATGAGCATAGTTGCATTATACATAAAGAATTAGAATACTTTAACTACAAGGTTTGGTAGTTTAATTGTCATAAATTCGTGCATGAGGATGTCACGTATTTTATGAAGTATGTGGCAATATCTAGATAGATGAATGCACACATACAAGAATTTCATTATTGAAATAAGTATTCTCAAAATTCCGATAGATCAACATTAATTGATTTATGCCTTGTCAACAAGTATGTGGAACATGACTTGTGGCATAATTCATTAATAAGAATTATCATGCATTGATCTAGTTAGTATTTGGATAAGGGATGTATAAACAATATTATTTTAATGAAATAAAGTGCGGATAACGTTTATTATCATTTATTAATATTGTATCCTATATTTGCATGTTTAAATCCGTGAATAACTTATGTTATTCTAAATTGTCCGTTGTCGGTTAATGATATGGGAATATCATTAAATAAAGACAAATGTGAGGATTGGTAGAATGTACTGTAAGGTTGAGATACCAATATCACATGATATTCAATATTGGATAAATTGAATATAGGACTTATCCCAACCACATGATTGTACTTTATGGATCGTCGTCATTAAGTAAATCATGAATATTTATTCTCAGACTTGAGATACCAGATAACTGCCGAGGATGTAGCTCATTTTCTGTAAGGTAGTCTAACGCTATCCGTAAAAGGTGGTTATAAGGGCTATTTTCGGAGGTGATGCAAAGTTCGAGGGTTATGCTCGTAGTCAATAAAGGATTTGTTCCTTCAAATTTGTTTTGAAGTATAATACTGCTGGGCCACTCGTAGGGTTGACAAGATGTTTGTGCGGCCGCACCCAAAGTCTATCTGGAAGACGTTCAGATGTTTTGGTAATCTTGATCAATTATTAATAACGAGAAACAGAATAGTTAATTATGGAATGACCTAGATCCATATCCATATTAACACGGTATTAGAAACAAAAGGATAAGTATGATGATAAAATCATCACGTGGTTTTTCCAGGAAAACCATACTCGGTTCAGGCTGGGGGCATTGGGAAGGTTAAGCTAGACTGACCCATGTCATTACGATATTAATGAATATCCAAGTGGGAGCTGTTAGAGTTATGGATATAAATTAATATTTGTATGTCCGGTTTCGAACACGAGACTTCGGGATTGCACACATTACGTATGAGTCTCAATGTATTAATAATTAATATAATGATTTATGATTAATTATTAAATCACAAATATTCATATGGTCGAACAAGGAAAGAGGAGGGGGTTGAGTGTCGAATTTTGGAACTTGAGGGAGGTGTTAGACTCAAACTTGGAGAGCAAGTTTGGAGTATATATAAACCCCTTTCTAGCTTCATAATGATCGAAAATTATTATACAATATCCCTAAACGATTTTATAAATCGATTCTCTTTTTCTTCACCTACTGACCACATGTACGAACAGTAAAAGGAGTTAATGGTAGGAGTACTTTGCATGTGCATGTGTAATTAATCATGTATCATTGATACATGTGTTTAGCATGCACAGTACATGGATGTACTGAACAACAGCCTGCTGTGCTTCAGCATCACCCGTCCCAGACATAGAAGTTGCCGTTGTCCCACACTCCAATTATCACCATTATCGACAACTAAGGAACAAAATCAATATGTTTAGACACAAATATAAGATTTTTCTTCAGTTAGCTAAAAAGGTGTGTTTATAGATATCTTTCTATTACCTGCAGAATCTAGTTTACCAGGTTTTGCAGCTACAACGTCGTTAAGTTGGCATCGTTCAAGACTCTGCAAAGCAAGTTTTTGGATCAGATGGTTTAAAAAAAATAATGAGAATAGATTGGACATCATTGCCTATAAATCCATGGAAACAGAAAAATAAATTTACCCTCCATATCTCCTCGTCAGAATGTTGACCAGTTGGGTCGATATTGCTTCTCACAGTGCCTTCAAAGAGGATTGGTTCTTGTGGAATGATCCCAAACCGAGACCTGAGGTCATGTAGTCCAAGGGTAGAGATGTCGATGCCATCAATGATTATACTTCCGCCAGATGGCTCCACCAACCTAAACAGAACCTGGATCAAAGTTGATTTCCCACCGCCGGTTCTACCAACCACACCAATCTTATCACCTCCTTTAATGCTCAGGGTAATGCCTTTAATCACTAGAGGCGTGTTTGGACGATATCTAACCTGTACTCACATGCAAACAATCAAGAACTTCAGCTGAGATTACTCTTGCAATGATCACGTACGTGTTTAGATTCTGGATTGCAGAATTATATATCATTAACTTGACTCCTTTATCTTCTTGTTAGTGGGATTCGATCATATAGTATCTAGAACATCAAACCCTAGTTGTTGTGATGTTTTATTTGTGATACATGAACCTAGCTTTTCACATTGAGACGCTACTAATACGTGTGTACAAGAACGGAGATCAAGCTTACTTTAGCTTGAGTTATTTTCCCCAATTCGATTTGTAGGTGGTCGATTTTATAAACCCTAATTAGGGTTTATATTGTTCTTGGTGATCACATGATTCCTTGTTCTTGCTAGGAATCAAAAGATACGCATCTATTTAATTTTTAGTTAATTATTTACATGTTATTGTAGATCCAAATTCCGCTGTGCAACATGCTTTGATGTTATTTGTTTATGGCTATTAGTGTATAGTTTTATGATTCTAAAACTATAGTGCTATAGTGGATAACAATAACATAATGCAAGATGACTAAAAACAAGTCTATTTTCATAACTAATTAATATGACATGTTAGTATCTTGCTGGTTGCAGTATATGAACACACTTATTCGCAAACGAGTAAATTATTCCCCCACACAGAGTTTTTTACCCATATAATTAGACACATCTTTTGTCAAGCAATTATTTCTATGCAAAAAGTACTTATGGTTGATGTAAAAGAAGCTTGTGTTCATAATCTCTTTCAAAGAAACTGATTTCATCATTAAAAAAAAAAAAAAAAAGTGTCGATAAAATAATTCACACCTTGTTAAAAAGACTTTACATATCGCTAGTTCATGGTCACCGGAGAGTATTAAGTTTACAATAATGCATAAATAGATGTAACATAAAGTTATAAGTAATATTTCTGACCTTTTTTTCTTCTGGAATGAAAGGAGGTGAGACTTGAGAAATTGGTTGACAATGGCGGTTTAAATAAACAAATAATATAAGTAGAGGAAGGTAGATTTTGTGGTCGACAATTTTGGTCGACAATTGGGGTGAAAAAGTGGGACACTTCACTGTCTTCATTGCTTACGTTTGTGTTGTATTTTGATGTGTGTTGAGTTGCTTCCATCCTCACGTTGGACGCGTACCTACTTCTTTGCTTTGTGAGTTGTGAATTAATCATACAATTATTGGGGCATTGTGAATTAATCATACAATTATTGAGGCATGTTTGTCACGAATATATGCATTAGGAAATGGTAAAAAGTACGAGTATTTATTACTCTAGGAAAAGTACTTTTATAGATGCAAATCAAGGGTGAAAGAAATGCCACCGTTTTCACTTTTTACGTCCCACTAACTCTTTTTCGTCCATGCAATAATGGTGAGTATAGATTTGCACATTAGGATAGTCCTAACCCTCGTCCATGCAGTAATGGGTGTGACCCCATCACTCTCACACCACCTCTCACACCAAACACCATTACCTATCCTTTTGGTCACGTGTGAGGCCATCACAAAAATAAGTTAGTGGTGAGTAGCAAGCACCTTCTCACCACTTGTGCAATTTGTTTGTGTTTTATTATTTTTTGAGTAAACTACAAAATACATCCATGTGGTTTGGTCAATTTCACACGATACATCCCTCCCAAAAAAGTTGTGCCATACACATCCCTCCGTTACTAAAAGTCAAACACAATACATCCAAGAGGACGAACGGTGCAAAGATTGTCTTGTTAAGTTGGACACGTGGCAGTTAACCCTTTTTAAGCAAGGGTATTTTAGTCCTTTTAACACTCACACCCACTCACCCCTTTTAACACTCACACCCACACCACTTCACCTGCCACTTCAGCGCCACATCAGCTTTCTCTCTCCTCTCACTCCCTCTCACTTTTCACTTCCTATAATCACACCACTTCACCTTTCAACCCATTTTTTTTTATTAAAAACTTAAAACTTTTATTCATTAAATTAATAAAAACGTTACATAGATAATTCAACATAAGCGTACAAAATTAAAAACGTAAACATTACGTAGATAATTAAAAACATAAACTAAAATTGTAAATTCCACTCGCCTGGATCACCCGCCTTTGCAACTCGACCCCTTCGCGTTGTTCTGAAGTCAAGTGATCAGTAGGCTGGAAATGGAACGCTTCATATTTTTGACGTTGTTTCATTTCTCGTATTCTCAACTCTTGTTGGTTCAGTTCTAGCTTCTTTCTTTTGATGTCTAAAAACGCTTCAAGGATCTATGTGTTTTTGGCATAGTGCGGATCGTTGGCACTTGTATATTCGTTGACCATCAACCTAGTCAACGCTTCCCCATTCAAAAATCTTGAACTTGCCGATAACGGCGCCCCTTTCTTTTTTAGCGCTTTCGTTATGTCCCTTCCCATTGGACGTCAAACTTCCTGCACTTCCTCTTCCTCATCGTCTCTAGCTTACGTATCAAAATTGAAACCACCCAACACAGACTGCGACGTGTTGAACGAACCAGAGCCCGAAGACTTGTAGCTCTTTCTTTTTACGTGTTTCATTTCTTCAAAGTTCGGAACTTCCACGTCTTTCCATTTCGCACATTCCTTCAAAACCTCCAGCAATGCAAAAGTGTAAACGCGGTTCAATATTCAACTGCATATTCCACAAGTGCTTGTTGGGTGTAATCACCGTCTCCGGCTCCACTCACCATTTTCCGAAAGCCATTATTGTACACACCAAAAAATTGAGCAACTTTTGGAAACACCGTCTTCCATTTCCCGTTTATCATATCGTAGGTCCGATATTAGGTTATAGGACAATCTATATGCGTGCGTGCTAATATCGGGATTTGATGATCATACAACAATTATAAACACGAGTACGCAACGGAATAATGTCCCATAGGTATCCGTTTGATGTACGTGAATTAAAACATAAATAACACATTATTTACTAACCTCTTGTTAATTATTCGGATCAATGAACGGAAACAACAACTTGAATCTTGGTTCTTGACTTGATCCTCAAGAAATACTTCTAATCACCAAAGTAGGTGATCTTTATGATCTCGCACACTACATGTCAAGGTAGGATACTCGAATGCTAGTTCTTGTTCACGAACTAAACAACAAAACACATGGTTTGTTGTTTTGGTTGATTAAAATCGACAACCCTAAGTCTAAAGGGTATGCCTATCGGTTTTTTCACGGAGAAGAGGAGTGGTTTTGTTTTGTGATTTAGGTTTTTCAATGATCCCCAATAATAAATTATGCAATTCATTATATAGGCTTTAGTAAACTTGTTATCCAAGATAAACACAAATAACCTCCCCAATCATCTAGGTCGCCCGAATATAGGTCCAAATATGGGCTCATTATTCGTTTGGGCTTTGTCCAATATAACTAGTCCATTACCAATTAATTGTAAAAGCCTATTAGTTAGTTAAGCGTCTAACGAGATAACTAACGGCCGTTAATCATTCCGTGAATTATTAACTAATATAATTAATATTTTTACCATAAATATATAAATTACATTATAAAAGTATTCCCTCAGTGTATACGTGTGTGACTCCAAAGGCTCACGTATTTTTAGCCGTATATTATTTAATATGACGTGAGCATATACCAACCGCTCCCACTTACGAATGCCATAAACATAAATAACTATACTTGCAGGGTTAGCGTCTAGCAAGACGCCAATGCTCCCATAAATACCTGAGTGCGGTTTCGTAAAACGCCTCAATGTAAATGGTTTATCATTAAACATCCTTTTGTTTCCGATACTTGTTAAACTATGGATATGGATCAAAGTCATTCTATAAAGTTTAACTATTTTGTTTCTCGTTATAAATATTAATTAAGATTACCAAACGTAAACAAGATTCATCTTGATTTACTTTAGGCACGACCATGCAAACATCTGATCAATTCAACGAGGGGCCCAGTAGTATCTTTATCCAGAAAACACGTGGAGGAACAAATCCTATTTTGACTGCACGTGTCATTCATGTGTTTCATACCACTTCTGAAAATAGCCTTTATAACTACCTTATTCAGGAAAACATTTAACTATATCAAGAAAGTGATATCCACACATGCAAGACCTACTTGCATCTCAAGTCTGAGGACGAGTAATACAACTACTTGCGAGATTTACCCATTGACGCCGATCCATAAAGTGAAAACTCGTAAGTTAGGGTAGTCCAATATTCATAGCACGTGAATAACATATGAGTTTTGTGGACACATCCTTGAACATTCATCAAGTGAATAATACCAAACACTCACATTTGTCTTATTTCAACAATAATCCCATATTGTTGATCGACAATAGACAATTTTAGAATAAAAAATTTATTCATGGATTAAACATGCAAATATAGAACACAGTAGTATAAATGAAAATGATTATACTCGGTGTAGCAATTCATTATTAATACAGATGCTTACAGTTCCGTTATAGCATAAGACTACTTATAAGTTGAAATCGAATGTTCCTAACATGATCAACTTATTTCGTACAAGACAACTAAGTGTGATATTTCACTCATATCATATTGGATTTGAGTGATTCAATTTTCTGGGTAAAGAGTGAACCAAAATCTACAACTTTTGTGTTTTAAGTTTTTCATAATTCGGCAGTTTTGAAGGTAAAAATAAGGTCGAAAATGCCAAATAAATCACGAAAATCAAAACCCATTAAATATGTAAAATAAAAACTTCGAAATAATTAACAAGAATTATAACAAATTAAAGTGGATTAAATTTTAGAAATTATGATGAAATTGGTTTTTTCAAAAAATTTATCGTTTAAAAGTTATGTACGTTTGAAGTTTAAGGATGTACGTTAAAGAAAAGGTTAATTACCCTTATAACTTTTTCACCAAAAATAATAGAAAAGAAAATGATTTTGACCGGATCTAGTCCAACAATGGTAAACATTCTTTACACAAAAAAAATCACTTTTCAAATGAGCAGGTACGTTCATTACATGTTATTATAAACTTTTTCAGTCTTAAGGCCCTTATAATAGTATTCCGTATTACGGAGTATATACAAACTTTTTCACAAATCTTTGTCGTGGATTGTAAATCTTCATAAATGTTTCAGGTCAATAGGCCCAAAACTTTTTTCATAACTTTTCACATAATACCAAATAGTAATTCCCAACTATGAACCAAAATGCACCAAAATTATTACACATATTATGGTCATCCATTATTTGATGAATACAACACCAATATTGATTAGACCATCTCAATATCATCTAATTAGTTAATACAGAATCCCAGACCCAAGTCCTCAATGTTATCAACAAAACTGCTAGTCGTATCATTTGATTTCAACTTTTCATAAACCGGAAGACCGGTGTGCATATTCTTGAACCAATGCCCCAAACAGCGAAGGCCTTTCAATCAGCCGCGAAGGTCTGTCAAATTCCTTTGCGTAACCTGTTACCAAGTTATCACATTTAAGTTAAACGTACTAAATCATTAAGTTAAACGTACTAAATCATTAAGTTGCTTCAAAACAGAATGGGAGAAACTTACCAGCATCAATGACTAGAACGCGATCACAGTCCATGACAGTTGGTATTCTGTGAGCAATGCTAATGATGGTGCAGTCAGCAAAGTCCTCACGTATGATTTTCTGAATAACAGCATCTGTTTGTGAATCAACCGAAGCCGTGGCTTCGTCCATGAACAAGAGTCTGCTGTGTTTTAGCATTACTCGTCCCAAACAAAGTAGTTGTCGTTGTCCCACACTCCAATTATCGCCATTATCAACAACTAGAAACAAAACCAAAATGTTCTAAAAACAAAATATAGGTGTGTTTACTATGAAAGCAAGTTTATAGATTAGTTTATATAGTACCTGCAGAATCTAGTTTACCAGGTTTTGCAGCTACAACGTCGCTGAGTTGGCATCTTTCAAGACTCTGCAAAAAAAGATCTTGCATCAGATAACGAACGGACGTAAAAAATTATTGTCCATGTATTGATGAGAAGAGAAATATAAGATTACCCTCCAGATCTCTTCATCAGAATGTTGGCCAATGGGGTCGATATTGCTTCTGACAGTGCCTTCAAAGAGGATTGGTTCTTGAGGAATGATCCCGAATCTAGACCTGATATCATGTAATCCGAGGGTGGAGATGTTGATGCCATCAATGATTATACTTCCGCCAGATGGCTCCACCAACCTGAACAGAACCTGGATAAGAGTTGATTTACCACCGCCTGTTCTACCAACCACACCGATCTTTTCACCTCCCTTAATGCTTAGCGTAATCCCTTTGATCACCAAAGGTGTGCTTGGACGATATCTAACTTGCAAATCTTTGAGCTCTACATTGCCATGAGATGTTTAAAGAACGCGTAAGTAAGCACGCGAGTAACAAGGTAAACGTAAGTAAGCACATTTACAAAATCTGTGTGGGTCTTCTTTGTTGATACATGAAGAACAATGAAACGCAGAGCAGAAGTATGAAGATTCAATGAACAAGACTTAAACAATTAGATGAACGAAACAAATTTAAATAAAGTTACAAAATTTGATTAGAGTATAATTAAGACAAAGTCAAAAGTTTACAATTTCGACAAAAGTTATGTAAATTATAATTTATATAAAATGACAATCTCTATAGAAATTTCAATTTGACCAAAATTTATACAAATTATGGCAAAATGTCAATTTAGATAGAAATATATCTAATTTATATAAATTGGTAATTTATATAAAAATCTAACACTCTTATACAAGAGAGTAGATATCCGTTTTTTGAAGTATTTTACACTCTTATACAAGAGTAAAAATACCGAGTTCACTTTTGAGTTGACGAAATTACGTTCGAATCAATTCCTTAAAAGTTATTTAACTTTGAAATCGATTTACAGAAGTACGAGGGCCAAAACTGCCAAATCTGAAAGTTCCTTAAGGCTGCTGAAAAGACAGGGATTGAAAATGCCAATTCTGAAAACTCAGCTTTGTCCGATATCGCAAATGGCTGAGTCGTCCGATATCAGAATTGGCCAACTATCTCGGATAAAGCTGACAATGTTGATTTGCGATGAAATCTGCCAAATGTGCAATTGCGATAATTTTATCGCTAATCGAATTGCGATAATTTTATCGTGAATTGAATTGCGATAGATTCGTCAGAGTCCAAGTAATTGCGATAGATTCTATCAGCCTCCAATTCCGATAGGATCCTTGAATTGCGATAAAACGTTGGCTTATGTGAATAAAAACACAAAATGTTATTTTTCTAGTGAAAGAAACATAACAATTGGTGTTTTAATCTCTAGGATCAAGCAAAAAAATAATATAACTCCTACCTTAAAGCTAGGCTCTTGTATACCACTTGTAAAGCTCGACTTTCACCTTGAAGATGAACCGAACTTCCTTCACTTTATCAAACAACACACGACACAAGAGAACTAGGATGACTCACAAACACATTTAGAGAACAAGAGAGGTGAATGGATCGTATGGAAGGATCACGGTGAACCGGATCCTCCGAATAATGATCAATATGATATTCTTGATAACACAACACAGCGTGAGATGAGTGACATGGGTGCGTGCCTTAATGATATTCTTGATATTCCTCCGAATAATGATCAAAATGATATTCTTGATATTCCTTCGAATAATGAGCCGACTCATGGAAATATTGGCGAGACAAGTAACGAGCCTACTCAAGCAGCGACACCTCCTCTGCGTAACGAGTATGAAGAGTTACTTGCAAGTTCCAACCAGCCTCTGTACCCGGGTTGTGACTTTATGACAACATTGGATTTTATGGCAAAGTTTACACATCTCAAGGTCAGCGGTAAATGGAGTGATACTTCATTTAACAAAACGCTAAAATTTCTCCAGGAGGTATTTCCGCCCAGGTTAGGTTACAATCTCCCACCGTCATACTATCATATAAAGAAGACATTTAAAAAGGTCGGGTTAGGGTACGAGTCGATACATGCTTGTGAAAATGATTGCTTTCTATATCGGGGGAATGATGGCGAAGATTTGGAGTATTGTCCGGTTTGCAAAACGAGTAGATGGAAAGACAATAAAACAACGGGGAACAAAGTTCCTAACAAGGTGTTGCGTTACTTTCCTATCATTCCTAGACTACAACGTTTGTACAAGTCTATTCACACTGCAAAATATATGACTTGGCATGCTACTGGAAAGTCTACGGACGGTAAGATGCAACACCCGGTTGATGGTAAAGCATGGCAGAAGTTTGACAATAAATATTCGGATTTTGCTATAGAACCAAGAAACGTTCGATTAGGGTTGGCTGCTGATGGTTTCAATCCGTTCGGAAACCTTAGTCAGACTTACAGCATGTGGCCGGTTATATTAACAACATACAACTTGCCTCCGTGGTTATGCATGAAAGAGACTTCTTTGATGCTGACGTTGTTGATTCCTGGCCCTAAATCACCGGCGAAGGACATCGATGTTTACTTGAAGCCCTTGATTGATGACCTTGTGGAATTATGGAAAAAAACCAGGTATCTTGACTATGGACGCTGCTACAGGCACTCAATTCCACATGAGAGCGATGCTTTTATGGACCATCAATGATTTTCCTGCTCGAAGTAGTTTGTCTGGTTGGCAAAGGCAAGGTTACTACGCTTGCCCTACATGCAAAGTAGACACTCCGGCTACGCGTGTGATAAGCAAAACAGCTTATGTTGGTCATAGAAGATTCTTAAAAAAAACCATAAATGGAGGAGGGACTGTACGACATTCAATGGTGAACCCGATTATAGAGATCCTCCTAGAAAAGATACTAGGGCTGATATCTTGACTCAACTTGCGACATTGCCCACACGTGTGCCGGGGAAACATCCGGATTATGGGGGTGGGAAGATAAAATGTAATCATACAGTCGAGCTGAACTAGACTAAACGGTCTATCTTCTACGATCTTGAATATTGGTCTTTTCTTTCTCTACCACACAATTTAGATGTCATGCATATCGAAAAAAATGTGTTGGAGAGTATCTTGAACACCTTGTTAATGAATGAAAAATCTAAAGACACCGCGAAGGCAAGACAAGATTTGCAAGCTCTGGGCATTCGACAGGAGTTGTGGCTCAGAAACAAACAAAACGGGAAGTGCTCAAAGCCTCATGCAAAGTACTCCTTCACACCCGATAAAAGAAAACTCTTCTGTCAATACATTAAAATAGTTAAACTACCAGATGGCTTCGGATCCAAGTTCAAGTCAAAAGTGACCAAAGATGATAACAGTATAACGGGCATGAAGTCTCATGACTGTCATATAATGATGCAGCGGTTACTTCCTTATGGGCTTCAGCAATACTTGGACGCACAGACTTATACACCATTTATCGAGCTTTGTTTCTTCTTTAAGCAAATTTGCGCCCGAACTTTGATGGTGAAAGACATGGTGAAAGCTAAAGACCAGTTGATCAATATTTTGTGCAGTCTTGAGCAAATATATCCTCCTGCTTTTTTTGACATTATGATTCACTTGGTTATGCATTTACCTGAAGAGGCTATTGAAGGCGGGCCTGTTTCATTCCGGTGGATGTATCCATTTGAAAGATACATGAAGAAGCTTAAAAACTATGTCCGAAATAAAGCTAAGCCGGAGGGTTCAATAGCGGAGGGTTATGTTGCAGATGAAGCATTAACTTTCTGTTCTCGTTATTTTCGTGGTGTTGGGACAAAATTTAATCATCCCGCTGCATCTCAGGACCGTCCTCGCCCAACAAGTGATTTCCAGGTGTTCCGATCACTATGTACCAATTCTGGTAAAGAGACATTGATTAAGTTAGGTCTCCAAGAAATGAAGAGAGTGATATGGTATGTACTTCACAACAGTCCTGAGATCGACAAGTACATGGACGAGTTCAAGAGGTATGCGTTTATATTTTGAAATTTCTGTTTCCCAAGTTATCTTTTCGATTTATTCTAATATCATGAACATTTTCAGGGAATTTCCTGATATCGACATGCAACAAGCATTTCCGAGCTGGTTTGAGACGAAGGTAAACTTATTGTATGTATTTCCATGTATAAATAACGACTATTACTCATCTCCATCTATTCTTATCTTTTTTCATAGATCCGTAAACTTTACATAGCCGATGACCCAAGCTGTACTCCCGACTTATTCGCTTTGGCTTGTGGACCATCACCAACCCCAATCTCAGTCAACTCTTGCGTAGTCAACGGTGTGAGGTTTGTCGTACACAGCCGCGATATAAAACGTACAACTCAGAACAGCGGAATTTGTTCACCTGGTGAGAAGGAGGGAGAAATGTATTATGGTCAGCTAGAAGAAATTCTGGAGTTCGCATATTCCCAGTTCAAAGCTGTGTTGTTTCGAGTTAAGTAGTTCGACTTAAGCAACAAAAACCGTAGAGTCCAACGTTTTACCACTAGAAACAACATGACACAAATTTTGGCATGTAGCTATGCGTTCGAAGATCAACCTTACATTCTCGCAACACAAGCAAAACAAGTCTTCTACCTTGAAGATCCTGCCAGACGACCACTCCATTGGAAGGTCGTCCAAGAAGTAAATCACAACACAACCTGGGATGTCATCGTGGTAGAAGACGATGATGATGTGATACATGGCAACAACTCATCCGATCTCCAACTGTCTGCTAATTTGAATGATTTGGAACTTGAAACCTTAAATATCGATGGTGAATCAACGTTAGTTGAGGCACCACCACCAATCATTCCTGTTGATGACGACGATGATTTTATTGATGATGAAGACGACGATCCTTATGATTTAGTAGATTCTGATAATGAAGTCGCAAACAATTCTGATGATGAAGTTGAAGTTGCGACAAATGTTGTTTATGATAGTGATTGTGATTGTGCAGATTGATCTTAAAATGTAACTTGTAAAACGACACTTATTTTAATGAAATTGTTATGGATTATGTTAATTTGTTCCCGAATTTCTATATGTTACTCAACTTGTACTTTTACAGATGGCAGCAGCAGTTGCGCGTAGTCATGGTGGTGACGGTGCCGGTGACCCACCACCTTCCCCTCCCCGTCAGATTGAGGGCGGGCACCGTGCTGGTGGTAAGAATTTCTAGATTACATATATATATATATGTATGAGTTAATTGTATTTTTGGTCCTTAATGTTTGGCCAAATTGCAGGTTTGGTCCCTAAGGCTTCGAAAGTGCAAGGATGGTCCCCATTTTGAAGTTTCAGCTGCATGTTTGGTCCCTGTCCTCCATCAAATGACAAAAATGCCACTGTCCTTTTCTTTTTTTATATTCCTTTTTAGTTTTTAACACAAATGGTCCTTGTGTTGCGCAAGGCATTACAAATTTAGTCCTTTTTTTTCACAAATAGTCCTTCTTACACAAAATCGTCCTTGTGTAGCTGATTCGTGTCAATTATAGTCCAAGGAAAACACACAAAGAAATATGTGTTAACCCGAGTCGTTTGTCCCGACGAAGATCGAATGGAATTTGTGTTCCCGGAACGTGATTCGTGTAGTGAATGAGAATAAGAGTGATTTGATTTGTGATTTTATACTACGGAAAATGAAATTATAAAAGAAATTAACTAATTAATCTAATGAAACAATTAAACTAAGCATATGAATTTTAAAAAAACGAAAATTTGAAATTAAAAACGTTACGCGACGAAATATAAAACGTAAATAAAAATGATTTTGTGAAATTTAAAACCTAAAAATATAAAAATAATTTTCCTAGATTAAAAATGATAAAAGAAAATTTTTGGAAAAAGAAAAATATTTTTTTGGCTTTTTAATAATTTTTTATGAATTAAAAACTAATTAAATCTATTTAAATGATTTAAAAATAGTAAAACTAATTAATAAAATCTGAAAATTTTTGAGTAATTTTAATTTTTAATAAGAAATTTAAGAAAAATAATTTCAAAAGCTGATGATGACTAAATAAGCTAAAACAGTGAATAAGCTAATAGGAAATAAGCTAAGAATAAGCACAAATAAGCCAAAAACTATGAAAAGCTAAAGACATGTAAATCTAACTACTGGAAGCTTAGTAGGACTGAAAATGGTTAAAACAAGACAAACAATAAGCTAGAAATAAGCTGAACAGATTATATCCAAAACAGATTCAACTTGGAAATATACCCTACTTGCAGCCACTAATTAAGCAGTCTAATAAGCTGTAATTTGAAACCTAATGGGGGCAAAATCTTCCCTGTACTACTGACTACCTAGAAAACACAAAAGCCCCAAAAATTATAAGCCAATTGAACTATAATTGAGGCCTAGATCAGCTGCAATAAAAATCACCAAGGCTGCTCAGCATATGCTGAGCAGCAGGATCAGATTTGGGGGAAGTTTGCAGATCCAAAATAAGTCCCTTGATAAGCTGAAACTACAAGCCCTAGCTTATGATCCTAAAGCCTACTATGTGAATTAACTATAAACCAAGAATGAAGGTCTGAGCTTAATGGAATAAGCCACAGGAAGGCTCAGATCAGCAGTTCTAAAAGCTTAATTCTGCACAAAATGACTAGTGACAGCAGATTTAAAAAAATGGCGCAACCTTTTGCAAATTGTGACAACTTAGAACCAGCCTTTGAAAATTAATGTTAACAACTAATGAGGACTTTTAGAAATGCAAAAATCAGCTCAGCTTGTCTAGAGCTTATTAAAACAGTCCATTATCTAAATTTTACTCTCAATACCCAAAAACCTCAACTAATGTTTTATTTGCTTAAAATCTAATGAAAATGGTTTAAAAAAAATCCTCAACAAGCTCAATCAAACCTTAAACTATGGCATTAGAACAGTAAAAGCCAGCTTATTCACCAACCATAAGCATAAACCAAACACCCAAATTCAAAACTGATTTTCTCTATTTATTTCCAAATGGGCCTATAAAAGCTGTAAAACAGATTTCAAACAAACACTAAACTCATTTTGATTTTATGAAAGAAATTTTAAAAGGCAGAAAAACTGAATAAGCAGGATGAGCTTATTTGACTTTTTTTTCTTGACTTAGAACTAATATGACAGAAACTTTAGAAATTAAACACTAATTACTTATCAATTATCACAAGCAACATTAATTAAGCTGAAATAGCAAAATGAGCATTTACCTAAGAAAATAAGCATCTGAACACTAGAGTTGACCAAAGATTGACTTCCATTAAAATTTAAAATTCTGAATACAAATGAACTGGAATTGTAAAATACAACTGAATTAAAGAATTTACACTACGAAAAACATTTAAATGAAGAAAAGTAAAATTGGTAACAATTTTCTAAAAGCGTAAAAATTGGACGATTATCTCTGTAGAGGAAGGCTCTATTTATAGGAATCCAGGGAAGGATCTAGGCTGTCCAGCTTGGCAATCCTCGTGTTCTTGAGCTCCTAATCACCCTTAGATCCTTTGCTTGCTTCCCACGCTTGATCTTGGCCGTAGGATTAGATATGGTGATGTGGCCTGACCAATAAAAGCCTCCCACGTGTCCCTTATGCTGTCAGACCTTCTAGATACATCCCAATCATTGGGTAATTATGAGTACGAGGGTAATTTTTGGGGTGCGGTTATTAGGGTTCTTGGTTAATTTGGGGGTGAATTGTTTTGGGCGCGCGTTTGAGTTAGAAAGGGTGAGTGTGTTTGTTTATTTTGTTTTGACCGAGTGGGATTTATCTTTTGACCCGGGTTTGTTTTGGTGTTGGATCCGTGTTTAAATGGATGGGCTATGGGTAAGTGTCTTGGGCTGTTTTAAGTGGTGGGCTAGGTAGGTGTGGGAATGGGTTGGAAATGGATTGGTTAAATACTAAACCGGATAGTGTTAAGTTTAGAAGTTTAATGTTTTTAGGTAATTTCCAAGGACCAAAGATGCAAAGTATGAAATTCCAAGGACCACTTCTGCCAATCTTCTGAAATGATCCAAGGGCTTCATTTGACATTTGATGATTCTTCAAGGATCTGGATGACATAAACTTCCCGGCTACGACTTTCGACACTCTTCCAAATCTCGTGCTCGGTTTCCTGGTTCTTTGCTTGATTTTGTCCTTTTCTTCGATATCCGTGCCTGCATATGTAAAAACACAAAAACACAATATATTTGGCATTTTGGTCGGGTTTTTGGTCTTTTTGGGTCCGGTTTTGGTCTAGAAATGGTATGTGTTTAAGCACATACCAGTAGCGCAAGGCTTACATAAATGGTCCTTGAGTCCGTTTTTCTTACGTTTTTGTCCGTTTTTCTTACGTTTTTGTCCGTTTTTCTTACGTTTTTTTACGTTTTCGTCCGTTTTTCTTACGTTTTCGTCCATTATTCTTACGTTTTTTCCGTTTTCATATGTTTTTTGTCCGTTTTTGTCCGTTTTTTACGTTTTCGTCACGTTTTTTTACGTTTTCGTCCGTTTTTCTTACGTTTTTTACGTTTTCGTCCATTATTCTTACGTTTTTTTCCGTTTTCATATGTTTTTTGTCCGTTTTTCTTACAGTTTTTTCGTTTTTTGTCCGTTTTTATCCGTTTTTCCTACGTTTTTGTCCGTTTTTCTTACATTTTTTACGTTTTCGTCCGTTATTCTTACGTTTTTTCCGTTTTCATATGTTTTTGTCCGTTTTTCTTACGTTTTTTTTCCGTTTTTGTCAGTTTTTATCCATTTTCGTCCGTTTTTCTTACGTTTTTACGTTTTCGTCCATTATTCTTACGTTTTTTCCGTTTTCATATGTTTTTTGTCCGTTTTTCTTACGGTTTTTTCGTTTTTGTCCGTTTTTTATCCGTTTTTTCCTACGTTTTTGTCCGTTTTCTTACGTTTTTGTCCGTTTTCATATGTTTTTGTCCGTTTTTATCTGTTTTTCTTACGTTTTTTTCCGTTTTTTGTCTGTTTTTATCCGTTTTTGTCCGAATTTTTTATTTATTCCGAATTTTTTTGACCAAAATTTTTAAAAAAATAAATAAAATTAAAAAATTTAAAAAAAAAAGATCAAAATTTTTGTTCGAATTTTTTGTCCGATTTTTTTTTCTTTTTTGTTTGAATTTTTTAAAAAAAATAAAAAAAGTTCAAAATATTTGTCCGAATTTTGAATTTTTTTTTATTTTTTTTTAAATCGGACAAAAATTTTTAATTTTTTATTTTTTATTTTAAATTCGGACAAAAAAGAAAAAAAATCGGCCAAAAATTTTGAACTTTTTTTATTTTTTATTATTTTTTTAAATTCGGACAGAAAAGTAAAAAAAATCGGACAAAATTTTGATTTTTTTTTTAATTTTTTAATTTTATTTATTTTTTTTGAGTAAATTGCAAAAATCGTCCCTAAAGTTTGGCCAAATTGCAAGTTTCGTCCCTAAACTTTGGAAGAAATAGTTAAGGCAAATTGAAATTCCCAAATATGTTTATTTTTATTTTCATTAATTATTCCTTTTCAGAAAACAAAATGTCCCGTGTTCTGGCTTACAAATTATTTTTTTAACAAATATTCTTTTCATTTTACACAAAATGTCCTTGTGTTGCGCAAGGCTTTACAAACTTAGTCCTTTTGTTAGACGAAAATAGTAACACATAAAAATCGTCAGTGTATCGAGGCTTAAAATAGTCTTTGTTAGAACGGAAAAAACGTAAGAAAAACGGAAAAACGTAAAAAAAACGACAAAACGTATGAAAAACGACAAAAACGTAAGAAAAAAAAACGAAAAAAACGAAGAAAAACGAAAAAACGTAATGAAAAACGGACAAAAAGAAGAAAAACGGACAAAAACGTAAGAAAAACGGAACAAAACGTAAAAAACTAAAAAAAACGGACAAAAACGTAAAAAAACGACAAAACGTAAAAAACGACAAAAACGTAAAAACGTAAAAAAACGGACAAAACGGAAAAAAAACGTAAGAAAAACGGACAAAAACGAAAAAAACGGAAAGAAAAAAAAAACAAAAACGAAAAAAACGGAAGAAAACGGACAAAAACGTAAAAAACGTAAGAAAAACGGACAAAACGTAAGAAAAACGGACAAAAACGGAAAAAACGTAAGAAAAACGGACGAAAACGTATGAAAACGGAAGAAAAACGGACTCAAGGACCATTTGTGTAAGCCTTGCGCAACACAAGGACGATTTTGTGTAAGAATAACTATTTGTCTAACAAAAGGACTAAGTTTGTAAAGCCTTGCGCAACACAAGGACGATTTTGTGTAAGAATAACTATTTGTGTTAAAAACTGAAAAGGAATTAAAATGAATTAATAAATATAAAAGGACAGGGGTATTTGGGTAATTTGGCAGAGGCCAGGGACGAAATTTGCCCCAAAACTTTCCCACAGGGACGATATTTGCACTTTCCAAAGTTCAGGGACGAAACTTGCAATTTGGCCAAACTTTAGGGACGATTTTTGCAATTTACTCTTTTTTAAAAAAAATTTTGGTCAAAAAAAATCGGACAAAAAATTAGGAAAAAAAAAAGAAAACGGGAAAAAAGTACAAAAACGTAAGGAAAATGAACAAAAACGGATGAAAACGGAAAAAAAATGGACAAAAAAGAAAAGGACAGGGGCATTTTTGTCATTTGATGGAGGCCAGGGACCAAACATGCAGCTGAAACTTCAAAATGGGGACCATCCTTGCACTTTCGAAACCTTAGGGACCAAACCTGCAATTTGGCCAAACATTAGGGACCAAAAATGCAATTAACTCTATATGTATATATATACACATATTATGTATATATATAGATATATGTGTATATATATACATATAGGTATACACATATATGTGTATATATATATACATATATCTATATTTTTGTGTGATTATATATATATATATATATATATATATATATATATATATATATATATATATATATATATATATATATATATATATACACACACATATATCTATATATATATATACATATATCTATATAAGTTACTTTATGACGTTTCCACTCACTCCAATTGCAGGATCAGGGCGACCCCGCCGAGGAGGTCGGGCCAGGGGGGGAGGCAGGGGAGGCAGGGGTAGGGGAGATCAGAGTGGCGGTAGGCTACGCCCACGCGAAGAAAATAAGAATGTGAAGTTCAAGAACGCAATGAGAGATGGTGGCCCACAGTCGATTGAGTTTGAGATTGGTGATAAGGGGACTTACACTCATGTGGGTCCGAACTCGGCATGGTTTAGCAATTATGTCGGCGAGCTCATTCGGCGGCTGCCTCTCTCCTATGCCTCCTGGTACGATATAGAACCGGAGAAGACGGTTGACTTCCTTCCACAGCTCGGGGTCAGTTATTTCATTTTCCTTTTATATATATTGTTATGTTATCGTGTTTATTTATTTAAATGTGCATATTTATTTAAATTTGTTTATTTATTTATATCTCTATATTTAATTATTTGAATGTGTACATTTATTAAAATTTGTTTATTTATTTATATCTTTATATTAATTTTAACTATATTTGATTGCAGCTTATGTTCGATTTGGAACGCCACAGGAGCAGACCAGACTGGGATACCATTCGTTCGGCGCTCACATCGTATTTCACTTCACGATACCGTGACAATAAATATGATATGAAACGCGATTACTTTACAAGAAAGGGTGGGGCTGCTAGAGTGGAAGAGATCAGAAGAAATCCTCCTCCGAGCTTGGAGATGTCTGAGTGGAACAAATATGTCGATTTGTACATGTCGAAGGCGGCCCAGAAAAGATCGGCTGTGAACAAAGAGAATCGAAAGAAGAACAAGATTCTCAGCCGCCACGGTTCGAAGTCATTTGCGGCATCTCGACACGAATATGTAAGACACATTTTATTTTTATAAGATTATTTAATTTTAATAATATATTAATTAAAATTATTTATACTAAGTAAAATATATATGGTGTTTGATGTGTCATTTTTTATTTATTTCATCCTATATGCATGTGTATATATTTATACAGTTTGAGAGGAGCCAGGACCACCAGTATCCGTCCATGTTCGATACATATCTTGACACCCACTGCAAGAATGGTGCATGGTTGCAGGATGAGGCTAGAGCTCGGTTTGTAATTATCGTTTTTTATTTATTTATTTATTTTTTTTCCCAAACACGCACTTTGTGATTTATTGAAACATAATCTAGTAATTAACCCGACTAATATATTAATTTTCTCATTTTTTTTCAACTACACAGGAAGAGATGGTCCGGCTGAGGCAGCCTAGATCAGATATGCCGGCAGACGAGCCGTGCCTCACGGAGGAGGAGATATTTTCTCGGGTGATCGGGGGAAAGCAGCGTGGTCATATACCCGGCGTCGGCAGGGTGGTACCCTACTTGAAGAGGCCACGGGTAGACATGCCGCCTCCAGCTCCACCAGGTATGTACAGTTGGATAATATTAAATGACGCATCTTATATATGTATTGAAATGACCGTTTTTAAATTTTGATTATTTCGTTTATAGGTACGTCCGAGCTTAAAGGGAAGCTTGCTGAAGCTACGGGGCAGATTGATGAATTTAAAAAGAGTCTGGCTGAAGCTGAGAAAGAGAGGAAAAAAGAGAAGAAGAAAGCTAAGAAAACTGAGAAGAAGCTCGAGTTGTTGACACGTTATATCTCGAGGAACCCAGACTGGGACGCGTTTCTTAGCCAGATTGGTTCTCGAGGTGACGCTGGAGGCTGCAGTGGGAGCGGCTCAGTCGCTCCCGCGAGTGGCTCAGGCGGCGAGAGTGGCTCTAGCAGCGGGAGTGGCTCTAGCAGCGGGAGTGATGATGATGATCACGATGACGACGATGGGCTGTAGAGGTATTATTTTGTGTTGTTTTGTCTCTGGAACTATATTTTTGACGACCCCAATCTTATTATCTTTGAACACTTAGGATATTGCAACATTTGTACATATAGTAGCTAGGTTTAGCGATTATAACACCCATTTTGTAAACTTTATGATGTATTTTGAGGGTGTTATAATGTTTATGGCCGTTTTGTAAAGTTTATGGCCGTTTTGTAAAGTTTATTAAGTGTTTAGTGGTTATATATAGCCGTTTTAGCCGTTATAAACTTTATAGCCGTTTTAGCCGTTGTTTGTATTGGAATGTGTGGTTTATAACAGCAGGATTGAAACTGGAATTGGTAGATTTTTGCTGCACATTTTTGCGGCAAAAATCTGGGCAGTGCAGCTGCGCAGCTGCAATATAACTTCCATACCGACGCCATGTCGTCGGTAGAATAATGCATATGTTTGATATTTCAAACTGTACCGACCAAATGACGTCGGCAAAATTTTTCAATTTGTTGACTTTTCGTTGACTATTGCAAACGATACCGACAAAAGGGCGTCGGCAACATTTACGTTAATATTTGACTTTCGTTGACTTTATTTAGTTAATCTAATTAAGGCATTAAATATTTATTATGTTACCGACGACTCGGCGTCGGTAACAAATTGTCGAACAAAAACAAACGTTTGACCGAAAAACATGTGGGTCCCACTCTGTCGTCGGCGTCATTCGTCGGTATGGACGTTGCCGACGTGGCTCTGTCGACTAGTTGTTGCCGACGACATGACGTCGAGAAAGTATGTTGCCGACGTCATGACGTCGGCAAGGTTGAAAAAAAGTCGACGCCGGAGCGTCTGAATGTACTAGTGGCACTTAATTAAGCAATCCCATTCAACCACTTAATAAGCAACTTAACACTGTTTATTCAATAGAAAAGCTATTACTCGTATTATTAACCAATCCCAACGCAATCACTAGACGTTTTCTACACAAAGAACTTCTACATAACCTAACGAAAATCAAACACAGCTAGTGTCAATTTTACAGTCCTCAAGTAAGGTACCTTAGATCAATAAACCAAAATTATCTTTAACTGAGCTAACAATTTGAAAAACATCTTCAATTAACCAATCTACATCCATGGTTCCAGTGACTTTTGAATGTGTAAATATACGAGCATTGAAAGTGTTGTCTAATTAACATATGCATTCAATGACTAATAAAGTATTATATATAACATAATAGGTTTTCACATGCATGTATATATATAAATATAACTACAATAGTTTTTCATTCATACAAAAATATATGTAGATGCAGGCATCGCAATATGAGCTTTATGTTAGAATAATAGTAATGTAACAAATAAGGCATTATAAATGCAAGGAGTCAATTACAATCCACAAATCAATCGATCATATTTTAATAACCAAGTCAAAGAAACGTACATATGGCATTTTGTCTCAAAAGATTAGCAAAACTTTCTTACGTAAAAATAGAAGATCACCAAAACTAGTGCATTACAGAGTACCGAAAACGAAGACGTACTTGGATGATCAACTCTTTTGGAATAGGTTATAACGTGAATTTTTTTATTTCAGTTGTTGAAGAGAGAAAATTAGGGTTGTGGGGAAGATGGTTTTTACGTGATTTTTTACAAGGTTAGAGGGTATAAGGGTAATTTAACTTTTTAACAGCTCTTCAATGTTTAGAACGCTCTTTCTTGGAGCTGTTAAATAGAATTAAAAGCTTATAGCCTGCATATCCAAACCGAGCTATTAAATATATATGAATGAGCTGTTTAACACATGTGCTACAGTGAGTTTTTTTATACGAATAGTTTTATGTTTTAATCTTCAAAAGTTAATTCATATTTTCGATGAATATTGAACTCTAAAAATTTTAAAATTTTATTTTTAATCTCGAGGGTGTGTTTGGGATTGCTTTTGTTATTCATTTATTTATTTTTATTTTTATTTTTATTTTATTTTATTTATTTTTTTGGGTTAAAAATAAGTACTTCTGGAATGGTGTTTGAATCTACTTATTTTTGTGAAAACTACAATGATAAAGATAATTATTTGTTGCAAAATTTGAATCAGATGTTTAATATGTTTGTAAAAAAGTAATTTTGAATTCATATTTTTGGTAAATATGACATTTGACCGACAAATAAACAACACTCTGAAATAAGCAGCTTCCTAGTACTTATTTAACCAGAAAATTAGCTTATAAGCATAAGGAGTGTGGATAAAGCAGAAAAAAAATAGGCAATCCTAAACACCCCCTGAAAATGGTTAATGCTTTTGTTTATAACCACCACAAACTGTAACACCCCGTGCCCGCTTTGACCAAAATTTAAAACTTTTTACACGGAAACGACTCACTTTTACGGACACCTGCTTACTCTTTTGACCACTGACAAAAATCTATAAACTTTCAGACCTTGAAACTATTTTTAGATGAAAGTAGACTCAATTACCTTCAAAACGATAGGTGGCACGACCCATTTCGACTTACGGATTAAAAGATATGATTTTTCGAAAACTGCCAAAAATCTGCACAGTCGGCTCTGACAGCGTCAGGCCCAAGCCTGACAGCGTCAAGCCTTGATAGGCCAGACATATTTTTAGAGTTTAAAGGGTGACGGCGTCAAGAAGGCCATCAAGAATAAAACTCAGAGCCTTGATAGGCCAGAGAATTTTTGGAGTTTAAAGGGTGACGGCGTCAAGGAGGCCATCAAGAACAAAACTGCAGTTTCACCACTAAAACCCATTTCGACCCATTTCATGACAAAACCACTTATACCACTTCCGTTTTACACCAAACTTGACCAACTTCATTTATTTAACATAACAAGCACGTTCCAACAATACTTGACCCGATTACAACCCAAAATGGGTACAAACACACTTAAATCCAAACGCCCCTTAAACATTTACTAAAAACACCTAAAACACTCTCGACACATCGTTAGACCACCAAACCATTACACGACTTTGACACACATTATAGGACTCATAAAAGAGACTCTCGGGGGTACAACATTGACTCGAGCTCGGTATTCTACCTAGCTCCTATGCTTATTATCTCCCGAATCCGCTTCCAAATCCCTATGCTATAATCCAAGCCAAGTTATCCTCATCGCCATTAACCTACAAAACGTTGACAACTAAAAGAATAAGCTTACGCTTAGTAAGTAAAACGATAATCACATAACATCATACTTCAAATCAAACACATAAGCATCACATATCTCCAAACACTTACTTAGCTACTCCACTCTCTAATTCTTGCATAATCACCTAACATCAACTTACCATCACAACCAAATTCACCACTTAGATCCTATTCATCCTAGCATATAAGCATATATCTAACCTCTTATCACTAATCACAAACATACATAACACATACATGTTAGACATCCATATAATACATGCCATCATCATTTTACTTACCTTGGTCCAAGCTAAACAACATCAAGAACATCATCAACAACACAATCTTCCATCATCATCATCATCCTTCATAACTAATCAAGACCTAATAACATAATAATCAAATACATAAACAAGGGTTAACAAAACCCATTAAACAAAATCATCTTTCTTACCAAATCATCATATGATCACACCTAGATCATATGATGATATCCCACTTTCCTACTCATCTACAACTTCACTAAAACAAGATAATAGATTACTTACTTGCATAAGATCATAACTAAGGAAGGCTATGGACATAAGATCTTCATCTTCTTCATCCTTGATCAATAACTAGTTTTTCCCTCTCTTTTTTCTTCTCTCTAAAAACCGGCCTCTCACTCTCTCTAAAAATGAGAGAATTATCTAGATAAAACTAGATATAACTAGTTAGGTACAAGTTTGGGGCAAAGGCAAAGATGGTCCCTCAAGTCTCTTTTCTTCTATTTTGGCCACACTAACTTATAATACATGTTTAACACTTGGCAACTTAAGCCCTTATAGTTACTCAACACATTTTATATGACTACATAGTCATACTTTGACTATTAATTGGCTATCAGTTTGACTAAAACGTTACATTTATTTACTAGCCAATCACGTAAGGCCTTTATCTATTTTCATCTAGGGTGGGGTTCCAATACCCGGGAAACGGGTCTAACATAAACTTGATATCTTTATGTTGGTGTTGGATCAACACTTAGACCATGTGTAGTGGTGTGTAAGAGAGGATGAGCCGTTTTGCGCCATGTGGCAGTGTGGGACATGTTGGGGCTTGGTAGAAAAAGTGGTGTAGTGGTAGTAGGGGCTTTTTGGGGTATGTTGGGGCTTGAACTGGTATTATTTTCGAAGCAAACAAAGGGGCATGAGCGTTGTCTTCTCCACGCCCAAATTTTTTTTTGCAAAACCACGCCCTGTCGTTCTGGCTTTTGGGGTGTTTTCGGGCGTTTTGGGGCAAAAACACGCCCCTTCCACGCTGCATTACACTAGGTCTTAGTTTACTCTGGGGTGTTTATGTTAGCTTATTTTCAATAAGCCGCTTATGGCATCATTTATAACATGCTGGATAAGACTACAAGGTTACCTTAATTATTATCGAACATTTTTATCATTCAGTTTTGGTAGTTGATCTTAGATATGATGAAGATAGTAGTGTTAAGTTTATGGATATAAATTAATATACGTATGACTAGTTTCGAACACGAGACTTCGGGATTTCACACATTACGTATGAGTTTCAATGTTTTAATAATTAATATAATAAGTTATGTTTAATTATTAAATTTCACAAATATTTATATGGTCGAACGAAGATAAAAGGAGGGGGTTGAGTGTCGTTTTATGAAACATGAGGAGGTGGAGAATAAAACTTGGAGGACAAGTTTTGTTGCTATAAAAGCAAACTTTGGCTCTTGTTTTGAAAAATCGATCTACACATAAGGGCAAAAGTCATTGACTTTTGTTTCTTCCTTGTTCGACAGCTATAAGGCTGTTTGTTTCTTTTGTTCCAAATTAATACATGTGTATGCTTTTCTACATGCATGCATATGTGTAAACCATATGCACTGATCGACTATTAAATAAATAAAAGGGTTCGACCCGTTTTATTTTATTTTCCACAAAGCTAAACCTTGTTTGTTGTATGCTTTATTTGTGATACAAGAAGCTAGCTCTTCGCATTGAAACACTACTAATACGTGTGTACAAGAACGGAGAACTAACCCATACTTTTGTTAGTGAATTTTACCCCATTTGACTTAGGAGAAGTCGACTTTCTTAAACCCTAAGTTAGGGTTTTACCAGTTCTTGCTCACTCGATTTCTTGTTTAGCTAGAAATCAAAGGTACGCATGTTTTTTTATTTTAGCTAATTAATTACTAGTATTAGATCTATTTTTCCACTGCATGCTTTGATGTTTACATGTTTATATTTATGTTACATATAATTGTTATTATGTTAATATAAAATTCCAACAAGTAGTGGGCCTGCCGAACATAGAGGCAAGAAAGAGAATTGTTAGTGACTTCGACAGGAGGAAAAATCAGACTGGTTATTATACTCCAACAATGACATTATTTATATATTGAAATACATAAATATTGGCACCACATCATGAATAACATGTAACTGTCTGTATTAATAGTTTTTGCTGAACTCTATGGGTTAGCAGCTTTTGGAGTCAAAAGAGAAGACATAATAATGACGGTTTAGCAACAAGACTAAGAAGCAACAGGAACACGAGGAGAAAATGGATCCTGAGAATGATAAGAAGCAAATCATTGAAGAAAGCGACCGGCTAAGCAGCTTGCCAGATGATCTTATCCATAAAATCCTATCTTTTAATGGCACCAAAGATGTTATTAAAACGAGTTGTTTGTCATCTAGATGGAGGTTTATCTGGACTACAATGCCGTGTCTTACATTTTCAGATGAGGATTATACTATAATCGAATTCTCAGAAGTTGTTAAACATGTTCTCTCTGGCCGCGATAATCAAAGGGGAGTGACTTCAGCAAGGCTCAGTTTGCGTGGAAATGATAGCCTTGTGTTTGTTAAAAGAATTCTGGATTATGCATTCTCTCACAATGTCCAACAACTGAATATTACAAGCTCTTATGGGAGTAATGTTTTGTTTCCTCTTTCTCTCCTTAGTTCCCAGTCTCTCAAACATCTCACTATTAAAACATGTTGTTGCAAAGGTTTGGATTGTGATCATACTCCTGGGGTTTGTGATTATTGGAAAAAAGAAAGGACTGTTACCCTTACATCAAAGTGGAAGGTCCCAGCTTTAACCACATTGCATCTTGATGGAACCAAATTGTCTCATGTCAATCTTGATAACTTCAGTGGTCTTATCTCCGCGTGTGTGAACTTGAAGAATCTCACCTTAAGATTTTGCAAAATAATGGAATCCAGTTTTGATATCTGTCACCCACAACTGTTGAAGCAATTTTCCGCTAGGCAAGGCTGGACGGCTCACGTGCCATTCGTCCTTGTCCCGAGCTTCGAATATACTGCAAACAAATAAGAAAGAACCCGTTAGAAGGTGGTCCCGAGGCCGAAGCCCCGGGGACCACCCTCCGACGGTCAAGTCAGAACCTCCGATGGAGAGGATTTATGTGTACAGTAGATATGTGTAATATGTAAACCGTGAGGTGTGTTGAATATATTCTAGAGAGAGAGAGTGAGATAAGATATTGTGTGGTTAGTTGAGATGATAATAATGAAGTAAGTGAGTAGTATTTATAGGGAGAGAAAAGGTGAGACAATATCCCTTAATATCCGGGCCAGGTGGCATGGTCTGGCACTGCCACCTGGCCAAAGGATATCGCCACCTGTCCTAGTACTTACAGTGATATTAGCCGGACGGCTCCGCGTGCCCTTCGGTAGAGTGCCCTTCGGTATTTCCGGATGGCCTTTGTGCCTTCCGGACGGCTAGTCAAGATGGGCCGTCCGGACAAACATATGCGTCAACATGTCCCCCCAGTATTGCATTATCGGTTGAAGGCCGATGATGTAATACTTAAAGAATACCTTTATGTCTTTCGGCACACGTCGCTCGGACACATACACCTGCAATTCTTATATAATACCTTTGTGCCTTTCGGCAAACACCATTCTGACATATACACATGTAATACTTAAATAATACCTTGGTGCCTTTCGGCAACGTCCTCCGGACACATATACCTGCAATATTTACATATACCTTTATGCCTTTCGGCATGCGTCGTTCGGACATATACACCAACAATAGTCAAAATGTTAGAAGTCCAAACCAAGATAATACTTGCGAGACAGTCATATAACTTTAAAACAAGCGTCGCAAACTATACTTTATTGAAGCAGAATTCGTTCCATAGAATATATACAACAGCCAGCATAAAATCAACAATTTACCAGCAGTAAACCATGAAAGCAAGGGCCTAAGCAGCGAAAACAAAACTAACCACCCAATCTTGTCTGCAAAACATCCAGGAGATGGGATTCGTTTTCTAGCCATATTCACCTATATCTTTCTAGTGTTTCGTAAGCTGTTTCAGCGCAACTACAGATTTTAGAGTATTGGTTTCTTTAACTTACGTATACATCGCACCGTGCTAAAGAGCATTACTACTGTTGTCAGTACTGTAGGGATTAAAACTAAGATTTACAAACACACTCTGTCAAAGAAGTTAAGGCTCAAAATCTCATCATAATAAGTATTCCAGTCACATGGCTCAAGTTTGCATTGCAAAATATATTTTTACTCAAAGATAGTTGGTTCTTATTAAAACTTATACCTATTCTATGAAATTTAGCTACTTTAAGCGCCTATGAATCAACGTTGTGATGCTCTACCTTCTAATAGTTGGTTGGTTATTAGTGTTACTATAGTTAATCTATTATTTCTTTATCTTAATTTTCACTTAAGTAATTGCGCAACACCCTATTCCACATCATCCAACATCCTTAACACGAAGATGGCAGATTAAACTGATCCTCTTTAACAACAAATAATTTAATGACTTACATAGAATCTCCTTTTAGTAACAAAAATATCATGCCCACATGTAACACCAGTATTGCATTGTTAGTAAAATACTGACGTAATACTTTAAAGCATACCTTATGGCCTTTCGGCCTGAATCATTCGGACTAGAGTTGTATTTGCCTCTCGGTGCGCGCCTTCCAGACATATACATTAACATGTCCCCCCAGTATAGTATTGTTGACCAGCGGTTAATGATACTATACTCAAACATTGTTGAATCCGAAGTGAGACGTATTTTTCCCATCATCCCTTTGTTCCTGCATAAATAAAACATCGACCCCAAACGTATACCTTTCTGTCGTGATTGTATGGCACCCCTTTGAACATTGACCACAAAAATCTCCGGAGGGGGCCAGCCTCTCGGAGGGGTCACTTTGTACTTATGTTCAAAGTGTAATAAATTATTCAGCCTTTCCGCCAGGATTATGGCAACCCCTTCCCTTTTTGGGTATCAACCATCTTTGAACATTGACCACAAAATCTTCGGAGGGCGCGAACCTCTCGGAGGGGCCATTTTCTAATTATGTTCAGAAAACAATGAACACTGATCACTAATCTCCGGAGGGCACGAACCTCTCGGAGGGATCACTTTCTACTTATGTTTGTGATATTACAGGTGGTTCAGCCTTTCCGCCAGGATTATGGCAACCCCTTTTTGGGTATCAACCATCTTTGGACATTGACCACACACTCCCCGGAGGGCGTGAACCTCTCGGGGGGGCCATTTTCTAATTATGTCCAGAAAACCAACCTCGAACACTGACTACGCCCGGATGTCGCGAGTCACCCGGACGAGCCACATTAAACTTATGTTCGGAAAACCAACCTCGAACACTGACTACGCCCGGATGTCGCGAGTCACCCGGACGAGCCACATTAAACTTATGTTCGGGCTATTTGTAATTGCAACACATGTGGAACCTCGTAAAACTATCCCTGTAGAGTAAATCATGAAAGCTCTTGTCTTTTCCGCTAGGTACGAAAGATATAATATTTCACATGTATTAATACATAAGAGTCACAACGGGCAGACATCGACACACCGGTCGCTTTTAATTTGTCTACAATGGGTGTTATTCCTGCGCAATAGAACATGAAAGCTTTTTTTTCTTTTCCTTTTCTCGTTAGATATGACTAACATAATATTCTCGTATATCAATAGGAATTTTTAGATTAAAACCAAACCGCAACGTAACCACTGGCGATTTTTAGCATGGTACGGACGGAGTATGACGTCCGGATGAAATCGTCGGAGTGTTTTCTGCGATCGTTAGATCCGAGGCTTGCCTTTCCTGCGGAACAAAATTTGAAAGCTTTTTTGCTTTCTCCCGTTAAATATGACAAACAAAATATTTAACTTGTATCAATACAACATCCGGGTCATAATCGAACCGTAACATAACCGATGGGGGTGTCACCCCTATATTTCCCCAAGTTGTTTTATATTTGTTGGTCTTGCGTACGAAAGAAAACATTTTATATGGTGAATCATTAGCGTCAAATCGACCACATTAACAAGCAAATAAAAAGCAAGAAAGACTTTACGTAGTTTATTGACAACACATGTGAGTAAAGATTTATTGCATCGGCTTCAACTAGAAAGTAGTGCATGGAAAGTCATTCAGTTTGCTAGATATTGAAGATAGCCAATTTAAGTCAATGACAAACTTTCAAGAGACCCCACGTATATCCACTTGCTAAAACTACAAAAGTGCATATATATAGATATCAAATATTCACAAATGAAATTAATTTGGTGTAGCCCACCTACAGAAATATGCAAGTAGGCCATCTATATGACTCAACTCAAAACCCAAGATTGGTATTACTAACAAGATAACGGGATCAGGTGCTTCATATTCACTGTTTGGTCGCATCTACTTACTACATCTCCTGTGCTTAGTATGACATACAAGCCAAAGCAAAATGTTCGCCTATTAACGAAATGTAGAAATGACTCACGATGCGAGCCTATCCCCTAACAATGTACCAAAAAACAGAGTATTTCTACTTACACATTCTGCTTATATTAGCAGAGTATTTTCGCAACAATTTAGGCATGAAAGTACAACAAAACGGAACAGAATAATAAAAAGAAGGGTTGGGTTATACCTGCTAGTGGCCCAATTTGTTACCCGAATCAGTATTTTGTTTTGCAAAAGGTGTCTCTTTTACCAACAGAACTCGCTTCTATACTTCATTTCCCTTTTTATCATCTTTCACATTACAAGTAGCCAATACACAGCCAATGTGGGCGACACGGCATTGTATGTACGCTCCTACCGGAAGTTACCACTTCATATAGTCGATCCGAAATAACACGCGGGTCGGAATCTTAGCCACCAAGCTCGTCACCATTTTGCTTGTCACGTCCAATCGGATGAAACCCGTAATTAGTATATCCGACCGAGGCAGCCCCCTAAGGAGCATAGTACGTCTAAACAACTTGCCCAAAGAGAATCATACCGGAGGACCTTTAGTAGATCCGTACCGGACGTCCATATACCTGATGTCAAAAGCGAATGTCCGTCCCGAACGAGACTTTGAATAAAGCAACACATCCGAACAGATTAGTACCTTCGAACAACATGACCAACGGAAATTATGCCGGACGGCCCATAATCATCCGTCGTGCGTGGCGAGATATAACCAGAAGCTATATCCAATCCCAAAGCAATAACACCCACAGCTGCTGAAGAAGTTACGCCAATCCTCAAAAAGATCTGAAACCTGGTTGCATCGTTTAACATGTGCCTCGCCCAATCCAAGAAGTAAAATACCTGAATCCAGAAAAACCCCATACCAGCCATGTGTTCACCCGGCTGAATATATTAAAATCCAACAGACCTAACTTGCATGGCGAGCAGTATCCTTACAATATATATACAACTGTTCGACACATACAATCTCATCGAACGCCTCCCCGTCATCAACAACATCAACACATACAGCGGAACCAAACCAATAATAGACACACAGCCGCCCCACGCCAAAACCATATCAAAATACCCAAAAGCCGAGGCTACACTCCACGCCGGCGATCCCGTATTACCGGCTTTAACAAACAAATAACAAGTCAACAACACGAGAATCGGAGTACCCTCGTTATCATAACTTCTTGCAACAGACTTCGATACATAACCAGGACATATAGCCATCAAAATAGCAACCGCTGAACTCATTAACCAACTAGGAGTCGAGCCTGATGTCTTATTAAACCCCAAACTCAAAATCCGAACAGCCCCCAATCCATCAAAATCACACCTCAAACCCCACTAATCAAGTTCCCTTCACAATCAATCACTTCCAACTTCTTTAAAGCATTAAGCTCCCCATTCTCTCACTCTATATCCTCAAAACCCAAGTGCTCAACCACTGACCCGATTCTATCAAATACTTAACATACATTAGTTTCAAAGGCGCCACATGTATAATATCTAATCCACATTCAAAATCCCACTAATTTTCCTTGAAACCAACTTATGATCACCTATTTTTCTGTGTCAATCAGTTGACTGAGATTTGCAACATAAATAGACTAAAGTTTATAAGAAACTTGTGATAATCCAATCTATAGGGCAGCCATGGGAGAGGATCGAAATTAAGAGAGCATTGTCGAATTGGATCAAAATTAATCAAATATTACCGAAGATTGGCACAAAATAATAAAAAGTACCTGCGTGTCTCATGTAAAATAGCATAAACATCACATTAAAGATGACAAACTGGATTTTCATTTGGTTCCTTTCTAACTTCGTCATACAAACTTGCAAATTTATGCATGTATCTATATTCACTATTTTATAATACCATCATTTTTAACTCAGTGATCTACGATAAAAGGGCTATTTACAATCATGCAACACAGCAAGTTCTTCCTACCGAAAGTGAGGTAATTCAGCAACCAAATTCTCACAATATCAATCAGTTAAATGCCGAATCAATATGACGCATTTTCGTACAAAACATAGTTATATCATAAAGTCATAATTCAAATACAAAGCTGAACACATTTAGTCAATCATAAAATAACATGTTTAATCCGATCATAAACACCAACGATATTTGTGCCATCCAAACAGTTACCCCAACATGGACATAAAAAATAACATCTTTTTATAGCCAATTTTAACATATATATTGGATTTTTATTTTTCTTGCACAATAACCAACTTTTTGGAGTCAACATGAGTACAAAGATCAATGTTTAGTCATCTACGAGATAACTAGTTTTTCTACAGCCAATCTAATTATTTAAATCAAATTTTTAGCCTTATGTAAATTTACTAACATATTCATTAGAGAAACAATATTACAAATATTGCTTCCTTTCTCATGCAAGATTTTTCCTTTATATGAATATTTCATGGCATTTAAGATCAAAATGAGGAAATATCAGCCAACAAACCTTTCACCTTTTTGCTTTTCATGTATTTTCAATGGTTGGAACCCATTATCGGTATAACCGAATGAACAAGTACCTCTGAACAATGCCACCTCCGAGTGAGACAGTATCTTCGGACGGCGGACCGAAAGAGACCACACCGGACAGCCCTTCGTCGGTCCATATTGTCGTCTACACTCGACCTCCATACCGGAGGTTCATACCGAACGTCCTTATGTGTGGACCACAAATGTGTCACGACTATATCCGAACGAGATGGTATCTCCGAACGATACTGAATATCCGAACAACCCGGTCGAACGTTTATACCAAACGTCCGTCCGGGAGGTTGTGCCGAACGCCCATAAGCGGGTTGAGAATGTGACCCATCCTTTGTTTTTTCCCCAACTGCGAAGCTAAAAACCCATCTTTAAGCCCAAGGCATTCTAAACGAGATGCATCGATCACCGCCATAGTATCACCATCATTCCTATTATCAATCGATAAGTCCAACTCAAGGCTTCTTAACGCCCTCCCGCAAATATTACCATAAATCTTCCTAATGCAATCATTTAAGTTCCCAACAAAAGACAACTTTTCAAGACCGAACCAAACTTTTCAAGACCGAACCAACAAGGAAGCAAATTCATTATCAAGTTATCACCCGATTCATAAAGCGAACCCCTAACAACGACTGTCCTAAGACTCGGAAAACAACCCGAAAAAGCCGGCCTCTTTGAACCATTCATACTGGTAACTTTAAGCACTTCCACAGGCTCACTATTCTCAATCCTTAAACAACAATCATCCTCACCCACATCAACAAATATTCTCAAATCAATCTCCGCCCCATTTCTCAAAACCACACTTTGAATAAACCCATTAATCCTAGACCTACCCCGGCCGCAAGAACCATGTATATGAAGCCTAAACTTAGTCAATAGTTTGACTTTAATTAAAAGTCAAAACCCTTTGAACAATATCAAAAAACATAACAGAAGATGAACCTTTCTTTAAAAGGTTTAAATAAAGTGAATCATCAAGATCAATAGTTGGTAACAAGGATCACAAACTTACCTGTCATCCGGTAACAAGCTGATTTTATCCATTTTTAAAACATGGGTTGATCTTTCCTCACACGCCTCCATGACTCCACCCGACGCGCCCTTATGAGCCGTTCGTCCTTGGTACGAGTTCATCGAACGCGAACAAATCCGATTGACTCAAACCCACTTGAGACCAAGGAGCCGAGACCCACAAATCCGATTGACTCAAACCCACTTGACTCAAACCCACTTGAGACCAGGGAACCATATCTTCTTGCCATTATAGACCCAGATCTACGATCGAAACCGGGCCTACACAAACCCATCTACCCAGGACTGTAAGAACCGAAATGGAGATAAGACCCGTCCTTCCCAGCTCTAGTAGACTGAAAGGCCAGGTCCCACGGATGGCGCCAATTTGTTGAAGCAATTTTCCGCTAGGCAAGGCTGGATGGCTCATGCGCCATTCGTCCTTGTCCCGAGCTTCGAATATGCTGCAAACAAACAAGAAAGAACCCGTTAGAAGGTGGTCCCGAGGCCGAAGCCCCGGGGACCACCCTCCGACGGTCAAGTCAGAACCTCCGATGGGAGAGGATTTAGTTTCACTGTACATGTGTGTAATATGTGAACCGTGAGGTGAAGTGAGTAGTATTTATAGGGAGAGAAAAGGTGAGACAATATCCCTTAATATCCGGGCCAGGTGGCATGGTCTGGCACTGCCACCTGGCCAAAGGATATCGCCACCTGTCCTAGTACTTACAGTGATATTAGCCGGACGGCTCCGCGTGCCCTTCGGTAGAGTGCCCTTCGGTATTTCCGGATGGCCTTTGTGCCTTCCGGACGGCTAGTCAAGATGGGCCGTCCGGACAAACATATGCGTCAACATGTCCCCCCAGTATTGCATTATCGGTTGAAGGCCGATGATGTAATACTTAAAGAATACCTTTATGTCTTTCGGCACACGTCGCTCGGACACATACACCTGCAATTCTTACATAATACCTTTGTGCCTTTCGGCAAACACCATTCTGACATATACACATGTAATACTTAAATAATACCTTGGTGCCTTTCGGCAACGTCCTCCGGACACATAAATTTGTTGAAGCAATTTTCCGCTAGGCAAGGCTGGACGGCTCACGTGCCATTCGTCCTTGTCCCGAGCTTCGAATATACTGCAAACAAATAAGAAAGAACCCGTTAGAAGGTGGTCCCGAGGCCGAAGCCCCGGGGACCACCCTCCGACGGTCAAGTCAGAACCTCCGATGGAGAGGATTTATGTGTACAGTACATGTGTGTAATATGTGAACCGTGAGGTGTGTTGAATATATTCTAGAGAGAGAGTGAGATAAGATATTGTGTGGTTAGTTGAGATGATAATAATGAAGTAAGTGAGTAGTATTTATAGGGAGAGAAAAGGTGAGACAATATCCCTTAATATCCGGGCCAGGTGGCATGGTCTGGCACTGCCACCTGGCCAAAGGATATCGCCACATGTCCTAGTACTTACAGTGATATTAGCCGGACGGCTCCGCGTGCCCTTCGGTAGAGTGCCCTTCGGTATTTCCGGATGGCCTTTGTGCCTTCCGGACGGCTAGTCAAGATGGGCCGTCCGGACAAACATATGCGTCAACATCACCCACAACTTTCCAAACTCATTATTAGAAATCTACACGGGAATGTTGAAGTTTTGAGTATTGATACACCTCAACTCAGGAATCTGAATATTAGACGCTTTCAAGGCCGGTCGATTATTGTTTCTGCACCTGACCTTGCCCACCTAAACCTTAAAAGTTATTATAATTTGTATCTCTATGCAGATGATTTCCGTTCTTTGGAAACGGTAGATATAAGTATTAGATATCCAGAGCAAGAACCTCAAGAACTTTTTGGTCTACTTCAACGTCTCCACAGTGTCAAATTTCTTACACTTAACATGGAAATTCTTGAGGTATTAGCTATTGGTCCTTAACTTTATGCCACCTGATCAGTTTCAGAGACTTTAATAAGATAGTTAAACAAAGTAAACTTGGTTCTTCTTTGTGTCGAGTCCTTGTAAGAAAGTTTTATTTAATCGAATATTATAATGGTTTTTCCATTTTACATATCTCAGATCATGATATATCTCTTATAAAGTCACAGAACAAGAGAGACTTTGATATCTGTATTGTGGACGGCATTATTAAAGTTATATCAAACATTAGAAGCTCTTTTATAGCATTTGGTGTATGTAGGCAGAATTTCATTCATATCCTTAAGAAACTTAATACATGTGTGTGTATAGATATACTTGTGGATAATTTTATCTTTGTAATTTTTTGTGCAGATTATTCTTTCTTCGCCTATGGAACTATTATCACATCAACATTCTCCGTTTGCCAACTTAAAACGTTTAAAGATTTATCCTTTAGAGTTAACGAAGAAAGTGGATTCGGCTATTGAAGTCAAGAACTTTATACTAGATAATTCTCCAAATGCTACCTTCGTAATGGTTTCACGCGAGGTACTTACATCTACCTCATCAAGTATCTTCTAATTTCCCATGCATCCTACTTTCTCCTCGAGATAGTAAATATTATTATGGCAGCAATAATTAGCATAATAAGACAAATTTTCATTTTTGATGGTATATGTTCCTAACTTCTAAAAGTTATATTCTTATTTCTGATCATATAAATATTTGGACAATAAAATATTTCTCATCATATCTCCTATAAGACTGCAATAAACTGAAGTTAGTGTTTTAGATGGTGTGTGTTCCATTTTTTTGTTTTTTCGTTTAAGTCTTGCGGGAAATAAAAATTTACATAATATGCTATAGTTAGAAATTGTATAGCTGGTTTATATGTTTTCACAATCTGCAAAATATGACTATGAGTAGGTATGCTGCCCCGTGTTTCAGTTTTGACGAAATCAGGCCAACTCTGTCGCATAAAAATTAAACAAGATTATATAGCCATAGAGGCATAGAGTCATCATACCATCAATGTCTACTTATGTTTTCTATACACTCTATCGTATCATGCAGGAGGCTTTAACAGAGGAAAATGCCAAGATCGCAAAATGCCATATGGACAACTTACGAGGGCTTCTAGAGATCTATATGGCACATATCAATAGCTGCTGGGGAGGTCTGAGTGAACAAATTGAGCAAGGGAAAAAGATGATTGATATAATCCTTGATAAGTTACGCACGATAAAATGTTATATGAGAGAGCTGCCTGCATCACACAGGGCTGAGATGCAATCAAGTTTTTCTTGTCTCTGTGCAGAGGCTAACGCTGTCATGAGTAAAATAACAGATTGCATAAAGACCCAATTTGATGAGTACCAAAGCAGCGTCAATGCCCACTTTCATGAACTTGCTACACCATTGTAGTGGACTGGTGGTCTTCTTAGCAATTTGCAAGTTATTTATCTGTTATAGTCAGCAAGTGATAATAATAATCAAAACGCCAAGTTTAGGTGGCATGATACCCGGATGAAATAGCCAACAACCTGACTGGGCAACCGATCGAGAAAGTAAATTTTTAAACGTCTGGTACGTATGGACTCTTTTTGCTGCTATCATACTAAACTTTAGATGAAGTAATTTGGCCATTTGGGTTGTAGTTTTGTAATATCCTTCTATCTACGGATGCTTGCCTAGAACTGAATTAAAAATGAGACTTGAAAAGTTCTTTTAAGGTCATATTTTGTATGTGCCACCTCTTTTCTGTACATGGGGTCAGAATGTTCACTTTTATGTCATGTACTAATAGTTTTAAACTTGTTTTCTGGATCATTGACCATTTAAAAAACTGATTATACGAATCACGAGTGACACACATAGACAGTTCCGTAAGCAAGAATTGAAAAACAAAACAAAAAGCATTGTAGTGTTATACAAGATGACAAATATTGTGAAGTATGTTACGCCTAGATGATGTATAAACTCTTGAATTAAGTATAAGCCTTTTGTGTATAAAATTTAGTTTTATGGTATTTTCTGCATGTACTACTATAAAATACCATTATTGTAAGAGATTGGGGATCGGATGTGATGATAATCTTAGATATCCATTTGAATCGTGCAACGTCACTTTCCAAATAAAGTATTTCGACCCTATAGATGCATGAGTATCAAAAAATCCTCATTGACATAATTCAAGAATAACACTTTCTTTCTAGGAAAAAAAATAATAATAAAATAAAAAAGATTATGTGAAATTCATATGTCAAATGATACAGAGATGTATGTTTGATAACAAACATCTATACAATTACGAGTAATAATTTGGTGGTTAAACACCAACAATCACAACTAACAGACATATTAGTTGTGTTTGCAGGAGAAACTGTTTAGTCCTTAAATAACGATTCATGAAAAACTGTTAACGCTCAACAAGGGCCAACGGCCCCCTTGACCTTCGCGTCTTTGTAATGGTCGAAAACATATTAGCTCAAACGAGTGTGCACTCCACATTTCTCTAACCGTTATCTAAGCATAATATGCAATCACATTGTTCTCTAAAAAATCGCAATTATCTGATGATACTAAAATCACCAACAATTATATGTCAAATTAAACAAAATTAATATGCAATCGTAGCAATATTAGTTAATGATTCCTTAATTTTGCAACCTATTGTAGGCCAAAATAAAAATTGGCCTCAACGTCGATCGTTAATTAACTTCGAAGCATTATCAAATACTTGATGAATACCCGTGCAAAACGATGGTGTATAGCGACAGATAATTATATTTGTGAAATCATGACTTTGGTTCAACCCTTAATGCAAAACGTGTGTTTTTTAAATTAATATAGTGTGTGTTTTGAAGGAAAAAAAAAATAAATTGCCCAAGTTTAAGAGGTACTTAAAAGTAATTTAAGCAAAATACATTAATTTAAATTTTAAAATTCAAGTTTTAAGAATTAAAAAAAAAAAAAAAAAAAAAAAAAAAAAAAAACACTTTTATAATTAGTAGAGATTGGCCCTTAAGCAATCCCGAGGCTTTAATAATTTACATCAACCCTGACTTGATTACCAAAAATAAACATTTTGGAATCTTTTTATAATAATTTTAACTAATTATAAAGGAAAAATGGTCAACAAGTCAAGAAAGTGAAAAACTTAGATTAATGTAATGCCTAAACTACTCTTTGAAAGTTAATATGCGATTTGTTAATAAAGGAAATCTTAATATGCGACTTGAAACAGCCCATGTTAATAAAGGAAATCTTAGCATAATATTAGCATCACTGCATGCATAATAAATGATGCTACAAGTTGCAGGCTAGAAATTCATGCTCAAAGTATTAAATGAAAATTCATAAGCATACATCATGACTTCATGAGACCCGGAAAAAACTTGCCACATACCAACCTTTGTTAACAAACTACATTCATAAGGCAACCTTAATTGAGAAACTAATTTTTGCTGTCGAGAATGTAGTTTGATAAGTATAAAACTATGTGTCTCATCTGATGCCATGCCAATAAATCATCACATAAGCAAAGCACTACAATAGATGTTTACAGTCAATATGCAGCCAATGTTAATAAAGGAAATCTTGTAATATACAGCCAATCTTAACTATTTATAATGGAAAAAGGGTCAAGTGAAAAGTGGAAAACTGAATTTTGGGTCAATCCCATAATGCCCTTCAAAACTGAATTGGTTCTTGTTTAGGAAGGTCTGAATTTACTAAATGGAATTTGTAACACCCCGTGCCCGCTTTGACCAAAACTTGAAACTTTACACGCGGAAACGCTTTACCTTTACTTTTGACCATTTACAAAAATCCTTGAACATAACCAAGATGACCAATTCTGGACTTACAACCAAGATGAACAAACTGGACCATAACCAAGATGAGTAAACCGGATCTACTCTCAGGTCCAGATATTGGAACTAAAAGGTGGATCCCAGACTGAAAGCTTGATCCACACCAAGGACCACAATTTCGAACCTAAAAGTAGATCCTGGGAAGATCCACACTAAGGTCCAGATTATGGGACCTAAAAGTAGATCCTGGGAAGATCCACGCTAAAGTCCTGATTATGGGACCTAAAAGTACCTGGGAAGATCCACACTAAGGTCCAGATTATGGACTAAAAGTAGATCCAAATCTGACGGGTTATGCATAAACCTCTTTTGACCCATTTTCACAACAAACCACTTATACCACTTCCGTTTCACATCAAACTTGACCAACATCAATAACTTATCATAACAAACATGTTCCAAGGGTACTTGACCCGTTTACAACTCAAAATGGGTACGTTTGTGCCTAAACCAAACGCCCCTTTAACTTTACACCAAAAACACATAACCCATACTTGAACTTACCAAACGACTACCAAATCGTTATACAGCTCTTGACATACAATTTGACACTTGTCTACTCATTACAAAACGTTACTTGACTCGCGGGGGTACAAACTTTACACTCGAGCTCGGTATCTACCTAAGCTTTAATTTCTTACCCTTTCTCATAATTGAACCATAATCCTTATCCCACGCCATCCATAAACACATGGACCTACAAAAAGGTTAGACAACTAAACCATAAGCTTTCGCTTAGTAAGTAAAACGATCATAACATGCTATCATACTTCAATCCACATAAACATCATATACATAAAACACTTACTTCATGGCTTACTACTCAAGCCTCATCTAGCACATAACATCAACATATTCCATGGCATTAAATCATCACATAAGCCATATCATGGCATCACATAAGCATAACTCAAGTCCATATCACTTATCATACAACATACATAACACTTATGTTAGAAATCCATATAACACATATTACCATCATTTTACTTACCTTAGCTCCAAGCTAAGCACATCAAGAACATCATCATCATCACAACCTTCCATCATCATCATCATAACATCCTAAATCAATAATCATCATAAACCCTTAATAACACATAATCAAATAACATAAACAAGGGTTACCAAAACCCATCAAATACACTCATCTTCAAAACCATATCATCATATGATCATATGATGAAAACCCACTATAATCATAATCTATCACTTCATTAACATCAAGATCATAAATACTTACTTGCAATGATTATAGCAAAGGGTGGGGAATGGCATGCTCAGGAAAGTCAGAAAGCCTAGGTGCCACACCAATGTAGACAGAGAGGCAAGAGCTGGAAAGAGAGGATCAGATGAATTGAATCAATCGTTTTTTGATATCCTGGCCAAACTCTCCTTATCTATGAGCTGATTGAGCCACTAGCACTTGATTTTCACCTTCTTCTTCTTACATCAACATTTAGCTAGTTTCCCTCTCTTTTCTATCTCAATAAAAACCGGACTTTCAAGATCTATCTAAATAATGGTGGAGTAATCTAGAACTCCCTAGTTATATTAGTTAGGTGATGACTTTGGGCAATTGGCAAGAATGGCCCCTCAAGTCTCTTTCCTTCTATTTAAGCCACAACTAACTTTATCACATGTTTAATACTTGGCAACCTAGGCCCCTTTAGTTACACATCATATTTTACATAACCACTTTAGTCATATTTTGACTATCGGGTTTGACCACTACACAACAATTGTTGACTGGCCAATCACATAAGGTCTTTATCCATTTTCATCTAGGGTAGGGTTCCAACACCTGGGAAACGGGTCTAACAGAATTAATGGAATTCGTGGGTCAACACTCAAAACTGAATTCGTACTTGTTTAGGAAGGTCTGAATTTAAAATCTTTACTACATAAAAAGGAAAAATGGTCAAACTTGAATTGTTGAATGGTGAAGCTAATTTGAATGTTTAATGCCAATACCTATGAAATGTTGAATTGTTTCAAAATGTTTGAATATTTTGGCTGGCATCTTTAATTAGCACGATTTAGTATTTAATGTGAAAGAAACTTAAGCATTTATGTGTTTTAGAATATAGGCAATAACGTGTGTTATAATTTAGGCATTACGTGTATTTGAACGAAATTTATATCTTTGGCAAATTATATATTGTGCATTAATGTTTTACTCAAACTCAGTGGATCAATTTTCAATCATATATAATGAGCATCTCAATCTCATCATCCAGTCACCACTTTAATTTTCTGTCTAATGTTTCATTTGATTTTAATAATTGGTTTGTAGATATTTTTATTTTTTGTTTTCTTGTATTATTTTATTTTATTTGCAGAAACAAGGGTGGGATTGACTAATTGAGTTACTCTTTCATTGTTCAATAATCAGGTATTCATTCAAACTTTTTTGACAATGTGATTGATGACGTATAGTCCATACCCGGGTCATGAACCCGATTAGTAAACAATACTAACAATTAAGCCCACCACGTATGGGCCGCAACTGGACTACCAGTTATGCGACTTGGGTCGACAAGGCCCAAGCCCAAAGTTATTTCCGGATAATATATGGAGTATCTTCTAAATAAAGAGGATATATACCAAATATCCGATGTCGGCTAACACGCCGAGGAGTAGGGAACACGAAACCTACTAGGGTTTCGTGCATATATAAAGGGCATTCCAGCCCTCGGTAGAGGTACGATCTTCAATAAACCCTAACCCTTTACTAAACCCTACATTCGATTACTTACTCTCACGCCGGAGGATAATCGGGGGAGACAATCCCTCGATAAGCCTAACGGTGTTTGTTCTCTTTTCTTAGTGCGCAGGTTCCATCGAGCATTAAGATTCAATTGGTACGAGAATAGAAGTCCTATCAAGGAACGCCCAACTTTTGTATCAACAAGTGGCGCCATCCGTGGGACCCTACACTAAGAATTTTACCAAGAACTAGAATGACGAAACACGGAAGTCACAAGAGTCCGCATGGGAAGAAAGCGCATGATGACTCACTAGGGAAGAAGCATCAAACAGATGCGCCCCCTAAGCAGGCCACTGGGACAACCAGCACGCCTAGAAGCTTAGGAGCGTATTCAGATCTGGTCTTTCCTGCGGTAGAATCACTTACCAAAACTACCCCCGCTATTACAACAAGTACTAGCGCGGTAGAACTGGAGCGCACTCCTCTTGCCATGCCAGAGGTGAACTTCACTGAACCTCCCAACGCGCCTATCCGAAGCAAGGATCCTACCTTGGAAACAGATTCCATCGCGCTAGAAGGAGTCACCTCCGAATTGGCGCCAAGCGACTTTGTATCCCAAAACTACGAAGCCTTGACTGCGCTCATACGAGAGGAGGCAAAGAAGAGGTCAAGCCAAAGTCTGCACGGCAGACTCAACTTCGACCCTGTGCACGAAGTATCTCCTCCGCGCTACCAAAAGGAAAGACGCGAGAAGGATAGCCGCAAACAACCAGTGTTTGCCAGGATTGGAAGGAAGGTTGTGGACGATGAAGCAGCCGACCTTCAACATCTGGAAGAGCCCGAAGAGGGAGAGCGGCGCGCCAATGTCCACGCTAGACTTGGCAGTCGCAGGATCCAAGATAGGCTTGGGCGACGATGCTCCCCAAGTGAAAGCCCCTCAAGCTCTGACTCTGAGGATAGTCGGCGCAAGCGCCGCAGAGGAGCAAGCTCAGACTCTGATGATAGTCGACGCAAGCGTCACAAAAGAGTTCGCTCATCTTCAAGAGATTCCTCGGACAGCGAGACTGGACACTGGAAATCAAGAGGGAAATACCGCGACCAGGATGATGAAGACATGTCTCTTCCCTGGCGTCGCCAAAAGGTTGATGCGTTTACTAGGCGCATCAGTGACTTTTCTGAGAATAAGAAAAGGCGCATGCCTGCTAATGTCAAAACATATGATGGGACAGGTGATCCTGATGATCACCTAAAAATTTTTGAATCAGCAGCTACTATCGAAAATTGGCCACAGCCTGTGTGGTGCCATATGTTCAACTCCACATTAGTAGGGAATGCGCGCAACTGGTTTAGTAAGCTTCCACGCAGAAGCATTGGTGGGTTTGAAGAGTTGCGCAGAGCGTTTCGCTTAAACTTCACTCAAAGGAAGAAGTGCGCCAAAAACCCTGTCGAACTCGCTAGGGTTAAACAGCGACAAGGGGAATCCACAAGCGCTTTCATGGAACGCTTCAAGGACGAGTGCATGAAAGTCAAGGCGTGTCCAGAGATACTAAAAATATCGGGTTTTATGAATGCAATCAATAACCCAGATTTGATAAAAAAGTTAAACGATAAGGTTCCCTTAACTTTCGACGAACTCATGAAGCGCACGAGGTCTTTCGTCCAAGGAGAAGAAGCCGCCGCGGATAGCAAGAAAAGCTATTCGAACCATAGGTCGCAAGAAGAGTCAAGGAGACAATCCAATGACCAGAGCGGCAATCGTAATAGGAGTTACCGCAATCAAGGCGGTGGAAGGGGAAACGACAAGTACACACCCCTCACAAAAACCCCAAGGGAGATATTTGTGACGGAGGGTGCGAACTTCCCGAAACCACCACCAATCCGCACCCCAGAGGATAAGCGCATAGGGAATGGTTATTGCGAATACCATGGACAGAAGGGCCACACAACTAACGATTGCGTCCAACTGCGCCAATTGATTGACAAATTGGTAAAGGAAGGAAAGATGGACCACCTCGTAAAAAACATCAGAGAAGGGAAAGACAAACCAAAACCAGTGGCCAAGAAAGAGATGCCTAGAGAAAAGGCAGACATCATCTACATGATACAGCCATGGCCGCGCGCGACAAGACAGAAAGTTAGTCAGCGCTTTTCTAAGGGAAATGAAATTTCTTTCCCCTCCCTGACCGCGAACAATGCAGTAGTGGATCCACTCACCATTGAAATACATACGGGGGGTCACGACATCCGTCGCATGTATATAGATGGAGGTGCATCCGCCGATATTATATATGAACACTGTTTCAAGAAGCTGCGACCTGAGATACAGAGCCAGCTAATCCCAGCCACAACGCCGCTCACCGGCTTCACAGGGGAAAAAATATGGCCCATGGGGCAATTACGTCTATTCGTAGAAGTTGGTGACAAACCACACTCTACAGTCACCTGGATGAACTTCATGATAATCAAATCCCCCTCTCCGTACAACGGTATCATTGGGAGACCTGGAATATCATCCATTCGCGCCGTGCCATCCACAGCGCATGGGATGCTCAAGTTCCCAGTGGAAGGAGGTATTGTCACCCTTTACAATACCACCATACCACCCAAAGAATGCAACGCAGTGACAAGTGACGTAAGCGTTGTTCCAGAACAGCGCGCAATTAAAGTCCCAAACCTAACGGTCGTCATTCACCCTGAATACCCGGATCAACAGGTATCTATTGGCGGGTCTCTGTCTGACAAAGGCAGATCAGCTATATGCGCACTCTTGCAAAATAATTTGGATATTTTTGCATGGGAACCAAAGCATATGACAGGAGTGCCACGCTCCATCACGGAACATAAGCTGCAAATCCGACAAGGATATCCTCCAATACGACAGAAAAAGCGCGGACAAGCTCCAGACCGCGCAAAAGCCATCCTGGAAGAAGTACATAAACTAGTAGATGCAGGCATCATGCGTGAAGTCTACTACCATGACTGGCTCTCTAACCCAGTGATGGTAAAGAAGAGCGATGGCAGTTGGAGGATGTGCGTAGACTTCACAGACCTGAATAAAGCATGTCCACAGGACTGCTACCCGCTTCCAGAGATAGACTGGAAGATCGAGTCTCTGTGTGGATATCCCTTCAAATGCTTCCTGGATGCATACAAGGGATACCACCAAATTCAAATGGCGGAGGAAGACGAAGAAAAGACGGCCTTCCACACAAGTCAAGGGGTCTACTGCTACACAAAGAATGCCCTTCGGCCTAAAGAACGCAGGAGCAACATACCAAAGATTGGTGGACACTGCGTTCGAGAAGCAAGTGGGACGCAACTTGGAAGTCTACGTCGATGATCTCGTCATCAAAAGCCATACAGAGGAAGAGCTAGTGCGCGACATGGAGGAAACGTTCAAAACACTCAGGAGAATCAACATGAAATTGAACCCCAAGAAGTGTACGTTTGGCGCTACGGAAGGCATGTTTCTCGGGTATTTGATAGAACACCGATGGGATCAAGCCTTGCCCAGAGAAGACTCAAGCAGTCATTGACCTCCCCTCACCACGCACACTGAAAGAAGTTCAGTCACTTAACGGCAAGCTAGCCGGACTGAACCGATTTTTATCCAAATCAGCAGACAAGTCACTTCCCCTATTCAAGACACTCAAGAAGTGCACCAAAAAGGGAGACTTCAGGTGGACTGCGGAAGCAGAAGAAGCCTTCCAACAGCTCAAACAACACATAGCAGCACTCCCAAAACTTGTCGCACCCAGACCAGGGGAAGAGCTGATCATGTATCTATCTGCGACCCAAGGAGCAGTCAGCGCAGTGCTATTGACAGACAGGAACTCCGTCCAAACACCCATCTATTTTGTTAGTAAGGCGCTGAAGAAAACGGAGATTAACTACACTGCAATGGAGAAATTGGTCCTAGCCTTAGTGTTTGCAGCGAAAAGACTGCGCAGGTACTTCCAGGCGCATCCAATCGCTGTTATCACAGACCAACCCATCAAACAGGTTATATCGAAACCCGACGCATCGGGACGTCTACAAAAATGGAGTGTGTTACTGGGTGAGCATAACATATCATACAGACCGCGCACTGCAATTAAAGGGCAGATATTGGCCGACTTCATCATTGAGAAGCCGGATACAGACACTCCACCTGCGACAAGCAAGGAGGAACTTCAAGAACCATGGATTCTATTTACTGATGGATCCTCATGCGTAGATGGATCAGGAGGTGGCCTTATTCTCACCAACCCAGAAGGAGTTGAATTCACCTACGCACTGCGTTTTGAATTCACAGCCACGAACAACGAGGCAGAATACGAAGCACTCCTAGCTGGGTTACGCATCGCAACTCAAATGGGTGCACGCAACCTAGAAGTAAACGTCGATTCGCGGCTAGTGGCTAACCACGTGTCAGGAGAATATATAGCAAAGGAGGAACACATGATCCAATACCTCGAAAAGACCAAATCTCTGATCCAAAACTTCGATAGATTTATCATCAAGCAGGTTCCCAGGAGTGAAAATAGGAAAGCAGATGCGCTGAGCAAGATTGCATCCACCAGTTTTGCGCATCTATCAAAACAAGTTTTGGTGGAAACCTTGAAAAACAAGTCAATCACAGAGATGGAAATATCCACGGTGATAGAAGAGGAAAATCCTACGTGGATGACACCGATCATTGACTTCATCAGCAAGGGCATACTTCCCCAAGAACAGAAGGAAGCTCGAAGAATCCGACGCACAGCGCAACGATTCGAGCTCAGAGACGACGTCTTATATAGACGCTCATTCCTACAACCATGGCTTAGGTGTGTTGGACCTCTCCAGGCAGACTATGTACTTCGAGAGATCCACGCAGGCTCATGCAGCATGCACTCAGGACCACGGTCCATTGTAGCGCGCGCCCTAAGGTCTGGATACTATTGGCCAACTATGCACCGTGACGCACGTGACCTGGTACGGAAGTGCAATGATTGCCAAGTTCACAGACCTATTCCGCGCCGACCACAACATGAACTAACACCTATTACATCGCCATGGCCCTTCTACAAATGGGGTATCGACATCGCTGGACCTTTCCCCATTGCCGCAGGAGGATTGAAATTCCTCATTGATGGCAATAGATTACTTTACCAAGTGGATCGAAGCAAAGGCAGTAGCGACTATAACAGGTAACCAGGTGAAACGATTCGTGTGGGACAACATAGTATGTCGCTTTGGATTACCTGGAGAAATTATCTCTGATAACGGAAAACAATTCCGTGATAACCCGTTCAAAGATTGGTGCGAACAGCTGAACATCACGCAACACTTTGCATCAGTAACTCATCCACAAACCAATGGTCTGGTTGAGCGCGCAAATAGAAGTCTAGGCGAAGGAATCAAAGCGCCCTGGACAGACACAAAGGTAGATGGGTGGAAGAACTATCACATGTTCTCTGGGCGCACCGAACAACCATCAAGGTTAGCAACGGGGACACCCCCTTCTCTTTGGTCTATGGGACAGAAGCTGTTATACCAGCTGAAATTGGAATGCCAACCATCCGTACTGCGGAAGTTAACGTGGCAACCAATGACGATGAGCGGCGCATAGACTTAGATCTATTAGAAGAGCGACGTGAACGCGCAGCAATACGTCGAAGAGAAAGCCAAGTCGAGAATGAAAAAATACTATGATACCAAAGTACGCAGCACTTCATTCAGACCAGGCGACTTCGTATACCGCGACAATGACTCAAGCCGCGCAGAAGACACTGGTAAGCTAGGACCAAAGTGGGAAGGACCTTACGAAGTCATAGAAGCACTTGGCAATGGAGCGTACAAGCTACGCGACAAGGACGGACGTGAGCTACAGCGAACATGGAACGTCCGCAACCTTAAAAGGTGCTATCTTTGAAGAAGGCTATGGCCCAACATGGACACTCATGCGCTTTAGAAAGTGCCCCCAATAAAGATCCATGTAATTTTATTTTTTAAGTATTATCTAGATAAATATTCTTTTTCAAAACTTGCAAGTATTAATAAAACGTTATGGTTTCTAGCTAACTCCATAACACATTTAACTTTATTGTTTGCATCTTTTATCATCGTGTTTCAATATTGTTATAATCTTGCCTACAAGGCGTGCATGCACACACTAAGACCCACGATGGCAGAAAGGATGAGTTAACCTAATAAACAACTCGTTGAGTAAGAGGGTTGCAAACCCATCAACATTGGATCACGAATCCTTGTTAAACACCTTGCGCTCAAGACGTTGGCGCAAGCTCCTTACGCACCCCACGACGGATGCGCAAAAGGGCACACTGTGCGCGTTTAACAACTCAGGAAGTCAAGACTCTTGACTCCTTAAAGTAAAATACGACAAGTAAAATTACAAAAATACATAGACGACTATGATTTCTTTCTTTACAATAAGTTAGACAAATTCAATACACGACTACGGTCATTATTTAAGGAAATTCATACACGATTATGATTCTTCTCTTTCTAAAATATGCTCAGACACTTAAAGATATCTTCACGCAAAGATACATAAGTCATACAAGATCTACGAAGTCAAAAGCATAAGTATTTAGAAGTTACAAAAACACTAAGTACAAAAAGCAACCTTTTATTTATAGAATACGTTTCTACAAAAAGACTTGTACAAAAAAGTTAAATACTATATGTACGCCTTAACTGGCTGGAGCCCCCGCTCAAAGCCGCTTCCTTTGCATCCGCGAGCCTCTTCAACAACTCTGCATCATCAAGGGAAACAGTGGCCACGCAGACAGGCACACCATCGGATCTAGGCTGATGCGCAGCGCCTATGCCGCACAGAATGGCCCTTCCTTTCTCGCCTTTCTTTCGTGCGACCCTGGAAACATGCGCATTTAGCGATCTTTGCAAAGAAATCTCTTTCTCAAGACGGAAAGGATTCAGAATGTCACGAGGCTGAGCAAAAATGGGTACCTTCAACTGCGCTACATCAGGCTTCAAGTAGAAGTCCACTTGCTGATCTGCATCATCCTGCAGATGCCTAGGAAGAGTGAGCCCCGCCATGATCACGCTGATAGGCTGATCCTGATCACGCTCCAAGCTACCGATATGTGGAAGCTCAAGCTTCTTTAGCTCTTCCATGGCAGCAACAAGCTCAGCATGGGCATTCGCCTTATACCCAGGCACCTCCGCAAGTGGCACAGTCAACAACTTGGCCTCATCAAGCTTATCTGCGGCTAAAGTCTCCCCATGCGCAATAGCGCAATCCACAACCTTTCCGAAGGACGTGGTGACATCGGGATGCTCCAAAGTACACATGGCAGCCAGGCGAAGACCATGACTGATCAACCACCTACGAAATAACACAAGTGTTAATAAGAAAAAGGGTCTCAAATATACACAAGCTATAAAGAGATAAAAGCATCATGTACCTGCGCTCAGCTACGGCCTGAACCATGTGAGGGTATAGCTCCTCATCATACTCGATGCTGAGCTTGCGGAGCTTCTCCTCCTGCGTCTTCAGCGCAAGCTCCACGCGACTGCGAAACTCCTCAATATTGGCAAAGTGCGTGCTCCTATTCTGTTCCAAGTACTTCAGTGCCCATAAGGAGTTACGCCTCTGACGGTCTGCATGAGCACGCTCTCGCTCCAGCTCAGCCATCACCATGACCTTCTCCTCACCCATTTTTCGCGCAGACGCCTCTGCGCGCTCCAGTTTAGCCTTGGAGCTCAGCTGCTCAGCTTCAGAGCTTGCTAATTCAGCCTGCACAGACGCTAATTGCGCCTGCAGTCTGGAAATTTCCTCAGACTTGTGCACCCTTGCTTGCGCCACCAGCTCAGACTGGCGCACAGCGATAGAGGCAAGCTCCTCCATCGTAGAGTCAAATGGACTTGACTCCACTTCAACATCCCTCGGTGAACGCGCCCCGTCCAGAGCATGACTCACCTCGGGTGGCGCACTCCCATCTAGGACGCCAGCGTCCTCCACAGGCTGTTCACTGCACAAAACATCAAGAGACAAGGTTAGCGCACGGTCAAGCATACACAAAATCCTAAGGAATTGCTAAAAAATACTTACATGGGGGGAGGAGTCGAGGACACGTCCTTCTCCTTCTCAGTCTCAGTCGTGGACACACCTCCACCAGACTTCTCAACATCCACACTGAGGACACGAAGGAACAAAGTTAGCACAAAATATAACTTGACAAAAGTTTATAACTAATAACTAAGGTACTTCATCTGCACCTCAGTAAAAGACGAGCTTCCCCCAGCCTCAGTCCGCGGCCTCTTGGAGGGCCCTTCACCATCACTGCCAAGCGCTCTCTTGCGCGTCAGTGGGGAGCTCTCCTCCATCTCACTGTCAGTCTCCTCTAAATGGATCACCGTTTCAGGAAGAGGAGGCTGCGCAGCGTCAGGACCTGGCTGCACAGGAGGAGCCACCTCCTGTATTGGCTCAGCTACTATCACATCAGGGGAGCCTTCGGGATCTGGGATAACCAAATCCACGACGCGCCCTGCCGTCGCCTGCAGAATAGTCTGCTCACCATCCCCCAAAGGACGCACTCCCACTGCCACGGAACGCGGATTCTCCAGACGTACAACCGAGAAGAGATCCATCTCTGCGCATAAAATAAACAAAAAGAAGCAAGTTACATAAAGTACGAAAGACGAAGAAACACTTACACTAATAACGACAGTAAGGCGATAGAAGGAGCACCCACCCGAGCCATCCGCATTCAAGAATGTGGGAACTTCTGTCTCATGCTCAAAATAGTTGCGACTGATGCCCATGTGCACCAGGAACGCTTCCGGATACGGTTTGATCGGAAGGCGATTCTCATCTATTATCGCCGCATGATCCACGTTATACCACGTCTCAGGGGGGCGCTCATCCTTGGGCAGATTGGCACGGGTGTAGAATTGAAAATTGGAGGGGAAGACAGCATCATCAACCCAAAAGAACTTCTCCCTCCAATCCTTGAGCTTATCTACCTTCTGCACATAGCACTGTAACCTTCCTACGCGCTTCGAGAAAGTAACCCACCCATTTGACCACGTTGCGTGATAAAACGCGCGAAATAAGTGGAGGGATGGGTGAACCGCTAACAAGCGACAGTTCACCTCAAAATTAGCAATCTTCCCAGCACCAATACAATGCAACTGGGAGATGTGGAGGTCGTAATAATGGAGTATGTCACTCAATAACATGGAGATGGGGACGCGCTGATTCGCCCACTCGAAAAAGCGCGTATATAACCCCACCTTCCCGGCAGGGAAATCCGCGATGGTGTCATTCGGACCTGGTACCTCTGGGCGCAGGCCCAAAGGGATAAAATAATCCGAAGTGAACTGCACTAGTTCCTCCTCGGTTATGTTAGAATGGAAATCATGAAGTTGCGCTACCATTTTGTGATTCAGACTATGTGCGCACGCGCTATTACCTATAAATTATCGTTCTTGAAAGCAGATTTGAAGATGTAAAAATGGTGGAATTGCGATTTTTTAACTGTGGACGTCACAGTGAATGAGAAGCGGTAGTTTATATACTTTTCCTATCCACCACAGATGAGTGACACGTGTATCCCACTATCTCAAATCGTGTGGCTAGGATAAAGGACGGTACAAGGCAAGTGGGCAACCTCTCCATTTCCCAAGGTACCCAAATTGCACTTTTTTGGACTAGGTACATGATACGTGTATTTTTAGGCGGTATATTTTTGAAAGCTTCCCGCGTACGCGTGCGGAATTAATTCGACACGACTTTAGTCTAGCATCCGCAGGTTTTACCCTGCGCATACTAGACTGGGGGGACATGATGACGTATAGTCCATACCCGGGTCACGAACCCGATTAGTAAACAATACTAACAATTAAGCCCACCACGTATGGGCCGCAACTGGACTACCAGTTATGCGACTTGGGTCGACAAGGCCCAAGCCCAAAGTTATTTCCGGATAATATATGGAGTATCTTCTAAATAAAGAGGATATATACCAAATATCCGATGTCGGCTAACACGCCGAGGAGTAGGAAACACGAAACCTACTAGGGTTTCGTGCATATATAAAGGGCATTCCAGCCCTCGGTAGAGGTACAATCTTCAATAAACCCTAACCCTTTACTAAACCCTACATTCGATTACTTACTCTCACGCCGGAGGATAATCGGGGGAGACAATCCCTCGATAAGCCTAACGGTGTTTGTTCTCTTTTCTTAGTGCGCAGGTTCCATCGAGCATTAAGATTCAATTGGTACGAGAATAGAAGTCCTATCAAGGAACGCCCAACTTTTGTATCAACAGTGATCGTGGCACTAATTGACTTAGCCATTTGAGTCTTACAAACTTGATATGTTAGGCCGTGGATTTTCTGTACACACATGTTAAGTATTTTATGAAGTGCTTGAATGAAATCAATTATGACTTGCGGACAAGAAACATATGCGATGTTAATGCAAGATATATTGACAGCAAATATGTTACTGGGTTGAATAGGTGTAACTATGACATGTTCAAAAATTAATGAGATGAAGCTTTTTCTTCTTCTCTTAATTAGCCGTTTTAGTAAGTCTCACTAGCATTTTGGCACCGTCACTAATTCCATCAATTGTTTGTCAGCCGTTTGTGGTTTTCATAGTTGTTTACCACAGGTGTTTCTTATTGATCGTGAATAGCTTTTAGCTTCACTTAATTGAATTCGGTTTCGAGTATTATAAATGCTTTTTCTGCATGTGTTATGAATCTTAACGTTTAAACATTATATGCAGTGATCCACCATCACTCCAAAATATGTATTTTGTGACTCGTATGAAATTAAATGCCAAAAAAAAAAAATCGCTACAAAGTACTCTGGAGTCTAGACATATGATAACAACGAAACACTTTTGTAAAAAAACAAATACAGAGTGAAACCAATTCATTTTGTAAGGCAACTGGTCACGTACTCACGTATTATAGTTTCGTACTACTTCGTCGGTTTAACTTCTTTGTAAGTAGTATGTTAGGCTATTAATTTTTAAGAAGATTATAAAAGCTTTGTGTTGTTTATTCTTCTCATGACTTTTGGGACTTGGTTTCAAATATTTAATTTTTATCCTTTAAAAAGTAACAAGCTGAGTTTAGTGACAAGTTTACTCATACTCCTAAAACTTAAATTATATGGAATGTTCTAATCTAATATATAATGGAACCTTTCAACAGGTTTTGATCTCTTCAAAAGATGGTTCATCATCCCATTCACTTCTTGCTTTAGTGGTTAGTATCACATGCATCTTCATCCCTGTTATACTAACATGCATATATATTTGGTCTCCACTGTAGTGAAGAATGACAAGTGGAATTCCTCAGTTCGTCACCACACGATTTAGTCATTCGAATTTTCAGTTCCTCTAGGTTTGTTTATTCATGGTTTTCAGTTCCTCTAGGTTTGGCATCTTCTCTATTTTAGTTAATGTTCAAAGTTCTTAGATGGTTTAATCCTTTGAAATCCTAACAAATTGTATATCTTAATTTAAATCATCCACTCAAGCAATTTAAAGGTATGTGTGACTCTTTCAAATTTTATTTGAAAATAATCAATATTTATGCATGCAAATAACATGCTTGATAAAAATGGCTAAATGCTTACTTACGGCATGTTTGTTTAGTTTTTTTATTAAGTCTTGTAAAATTAAAGTGACTGTTTAAATATATAGGATGTTTGTTTGTAGATGAATAAATGGCTGTTTGTTTTGTGTACTGAATAAAGTGTCTGAATTGGAGAAAATTATTATTATATCCTAAAAACAAGTTACATAGAATTAGAGGTTAAGAAGTTGGAGGGTAAATATGTAAAATGACAAGACTAATGGACTTAATTAAGAAACCCTCACTCCTATGACTTTTTTTATTAGGTCATCAATTAATATTAAGAACTAAACAAACACTCAATCAATGACTTAATTAAATTACTTATTTATGAATTAAGATTCTTTAAGTCATTATCAAATAATGCTTTAGTTCCTTTTATTCTTGATGATATCTGCCATCACAAAAACGCATGTCTTGATACCACCACAAACATGAAATGTAAAAAGGACTTCAAAGGATAGGAGTACAATGTGTAAACCAATTGACTTATAAGAACATTTTTGATATTGTGCACGAAGTTGCCAAATAGATGGCCCCATATACTCACGTAAATTGTGCTCTACTAGGGGTTGTACCAACACACTTTGCAAGATTCATGATTGGTAAGGGTTGTAAATTTCTTTTAGCAATAAGTCCATTTCTTTGTAAATTTCATTACGATTTTTAAAACTTTTAATTGTGCGCTTCACTTTTACAGTTATGATTTTTAAATCTTTTATTTGTGCATTTTACTTTTCGTTAGTCCTTATTTATATTAATGTAATGTTTTTTTTTTTTTTTTTTTTTTTTTTTTTTTTTTTTTTTTTTTTTTAATGAAGTTTATTTTAGTTTATTAATATTGTGTATGTTTTATTTTATGTAAATAAAAAAAAATAATAAATAAATAAAATAAAAATGGACGACGCCACCACATTTTCTAGTGCCGTGGGTAACGGCCAGAATGTAGTGTCGTGGGATTTCTGATGCCATAGAGATTTTTGGTAACGTGGAACCAACTTTTCGGCCATGGTTCAAGGACACCCAATGCTCTAATAAAGCTTTAACGATGTTACCTGCTCATATGTTACTGTACATTCTAAAAGGTGAACCATATCCAATGGAGGCATACACTTCTTCACTTTTTGTGCCTTTATTAATAAAGTTGTGCTAAAGGTCGTTGTAGGAAAAGAAACTCAAAAGATGATAATATCATGTTCAAAACACTAACTTGTAAGCATGATGAAAACAAAACAGCACTTACTATAAAAATTTACAAAAATGGGTTTCCACTTCGTGATTTTGTATCATTAAAATTATAGCAAGTATGATAACATCTTCTTGAGACTTAGCAATTACAGTCACGTAGTAGATTGAAAACGATCTGTAACAAACAACTCGTGTTTTGAAACCCTAGAATTACGTGATTTCATATTATAAATAAAAATCAAACAATGATGAAATGAGTGATAAATGTCCAAAAAATGCTTTTAAGGTTGTCATTTTAACATTCAACTAAAATGTCAATTATAAGAAACTTAATCATCGTTCTCAAATCAAATTTTTAAAGAATAAAAGGGGATGGGATGAGAATGGTAAAGTAAGAATGACACTGTAAAGAAAGTGGTTATTTTTATTTGTGTTATTGAGTTTTTATTTTATGTTGGAAGGAAAGGAAAGAAAGCTACCCAAATTATCAATATACCCTCAAAAGCCAATGACTGACATGAATCACTTGTTTATTATGTGTGCATAATATACGTAGCATTAGAATGTGATTGGTCTTAATTAGAAGCTATACGCACGGGGTATACAAGTATAGGTACCAAGTCACCATACAGGAATATCCAAAAGTTGTGACGCTAAAAAAAATAGCTAATGAATTCCTTTTGTATTAAGAAATCAGAGTATTTTAATTTAACCAAGAATAATGATACCAACCTCAGCATATACATCAGTCGAACTCCAACGATGAGGCTGCTGTTGGAAACGCAAATACATCAGTCGAACTCCAACGATGAATTCCTTTTGTATTAGAATCATTGTTTGAAAGCAAAATAATAAGGATATATTTGTAATTTTACACAAGTCCAATATGTTAATAACCGCTTCCTCTCCCAATCCCCCAAAATTGGACGGAACAGATATACACAAGAAAGCTCATACCTTCCCTCCCTCCCACCTTCCCGTCCCCTCCTCTTCCTTCTTAAAAAAACTTAAGAACACCCATATTTTTTATTTCCATTCTCATCCCCTTTAGGCCGCATACGTATGTTTTCTTCTCAAAAATTGTAATAAATCAAAGGTCAAATTGCCAAAACAAAAAGGTGCTGTAAAATGTAAAATTTGTCAATAGAGAGAGAATTTCTCACTCCGGATTGAGAAAATTTTTGACCAAAAAAAATATATATATATATATATTTACTAGATTGTGACTTTACCCCGTGACGTTTAGGGGTATATTAAATTTTTTTTTGAACAACGAACTTCATTAAAACAACGGCCCCGGATCAAGCAAGGAGCTCAAAACCGGCAACCGGGAGCAACAACCAACAAACAACAAACAACAACAACAAACAACAAACAACAGCATTACCACCAATTACTTTACCCCGTGACGTTTAGGGGTATATTAAATTGATACATGGTTTTCACCAATTACTTTTTAGTTGGATATTATAGAAGTGACATATTGCAACATATGATTAAAAAGAAAAAATGAAAAATTCAAGAGATCAAACAACTATCCTACATTAGAGCAAACTATAGCTCAGATATTGTCGACTTTTTGTTTGAGGACATGACGTGTGATATATTCAACTTTCAAAATTCCCTATGTATGTTACGCATCTTACATATTGTAACATGTATTTTGAAGCATCTTTTTATTAAATTCCTTTTGTATATTACGTATTTTACATTGAATAACATGAAATTGTTATGTTGGAATATGGCACGTCCCAATTGTTCTATACGCGTATAATGTCCAACTAAAAAGTAACGCGTAGTAATTGAGCATTGCTCAATGGTATCACTACCCCACTACAAACGTATAGTTGACCATCAAAGAGGGATTTTGAGAAATAAGTCATTGGTTCAATCTCAACTCCTGGCTAAAGATTACTGGAGAGGTGCTCATTAGGTGCTAACTACCTAATGTTAGTTCTTTTGTGAAGGGTCAATCGGCACCAAAAAAGGATGCACAGGGTCAAGGTTTCCCCGCCGATCTAAACCTTTGGAGAAAGAGTAATGGGTTAAAATCCCGTATCAAGTTAATATACCCTTAAACGTCACAATTAGTTATATTCCTTTTTATTTTATTATTATTTTTTTAATTTTTTAATTTTTTTAATTTTTTGTTGTTGTTGTCAAAAGTTGATTTCTCAATCCATTTTAAAAGAGAAATTATCAGGTTCCTTTTATTAGCAAATTTGGCATTTTATGTCGCTTTTTTTTTTTTTTTTTTTTTTTTTTTTTTTTTTTTTTTTTTTTTCCTTTTTTAGCAATTTGCCTTAATTCAAAATATGCATACCTTCACGAATAATGCCAGAGACGGAGTCAAATAATTTATCAAGTGAGTTAAAATTAAAACTAGCATCATATATATACAACATCTATATACAACATCAAACATTGGGCTTATGCTTATGTTATATAAGCAGTTTATGGCTTATATAACATAAGCTTATACTCCTATGGTGAACATTTGGATTATTTGGTTTAGGTTATGTTGTCAAATGACCAAATGGGACATGGTTTAAGAAACTATGAAGAGTAAATTTTACAGATAGCCCCTGAAGTTGACCATATTCTCCCGTTTGGTCCTCCGTTTAGGGTTTGTGGCGAACGGGGTCTCTGATGTTCACCAACGGTGCGCGTTTAGTCCCTAGACCCCCATTATGCCTAACGAGCATTATCTTGGCTCGTTATCTGATGTGGCAAGGCCTGGTTTTTTCGTCTTTTCTCCACTTTTGCCTTTCCGTAAGTACCAATTTGCCTTCCCCTAGTACTGACATTTCATAGTTCCCATATTTCCTTTCCCACTTTCCCGCCCAAGCACATCAACCATCACATCTCAAAACTCTCGAGCCTCGTCCCTAATTTTGCAATCTGAGTAAAAGTTTGGCACAAATCTGTGTCAACAATGGCGTTACCAACATGGAAGATGCAGGAAAAAGGAGCAAGGGTTACAACTGAACATTTGGAAATGGAGTGCGAAAAGGAATATGGTAATGACTTGAAATCCAGTTGCTTTGAGATTCATTTTGATATGAACTTGTGTTAATATATGTTGATTTACTAAGTAACTGACTTTTTATTGCAGAATATGTGCGGCATTTATTCAGCATAAGAATACACCATGGTGGGTCATTCATGAGTTTTCCTGATAGACAATACGTTGGTGGTGATGAAGATATCTTCGATAGGGTTGATGCTAAAGTTTTCTCAGTGTTTGACCTAGACAAGATGGTTACACAAACTAGGCTAGACATGTTATAACATATCATACATAACATATGATAAAGCTAACAAAACATGTTATAACCATATACTTACCTTGATTCTCAATCACAACTTTACTAGCAAAAGCTTCCAACTTCTTACTTGCTTCCTATCACAATTAACTTTAATTAGGAACTAATTACCTTACAAATCATACTACTACTAACTTCACCCATCATCCCCAAATCTTATAACATAAAACCTAATTCACAAATTGAGGGAAATCACTTACTTGTGGTGAGGATTATCAATTAAAGCTTCCTAATGACTTGGTAACACTTGAAGATGATCAAAATAGCTTGATTGATAAAAATGAGTTCCCTCTTCACTACTACACAAAAGGCCATATAGATCACTTCATATAGATCGGTTACCTTAAAAACCGATCTATAAAAGGAAAAAAGAGGGGAAATATCATATATAGATCGGTTGTTTTGTTAATAACCGATCTAATTAGTTTCAAAATTTAATAGATCGGTTATTAACAAAAAAACCGATCTATATACTACTCATTTTTTTAGCGGGGTACAAAACTTTCACATCCCGCTTCACCAAAATTCCAACTTTTGGCGCTTCCCCAAAATTTACACACACAAAACCCATTTCCCTACCACCATTTCCCTAAATTTTTATAAAACCCATCTTTTAATTAATTCTTAGAAAAAAATAAAAATAAAAAATGGCTTCGATTTTGCAAAGAATAGGAGCTGCTTCATCATTTGATACCAAGAAATTTAATCTTGCTTCACACAGATCCACTTCAGGTTTCTTTTATTTTTATTAAAAATTGTTAATTTTGCATTGTTATAAATTTGCTAATTTTTTTTTAATGTTAGTGAGGAAAGTGGGATTTGTTGTGGTGAGATCTGATGCTGCTGCTAAGAAGATTAATAAGATTGGTGGTAGAGCTGGTCAATATATCTTATGGCTGGTCAATAGGGTTATTGGCTCATAAATTTGGTATGTGTTAAAAGTTAATGTCCAATGATATATATACTTTGATTGCCATGTTTGTTTGTGATGGCTGTTCTATTAGGTTTGTTAATGGGTGTGCCCAATTATTAGTTTGACTTATCTGTTTTTCGAGGAGCACGGTTTTCAGGTTCTTTGTGTCGCCTTCTATTTTAAGTGATAGGTTATTTTCGGCTTAAAGGTATTTGTTTTGGTAGATGCATTTGGTTATTCGTCTGTAGGTGGAGAAACTTTGATTAAACATTCCTCGAAAAAAAGGTAGTCCTTCTTTCGGTCATAGTTCAGTATGGATTGCTCATCTATCTGTCACGGGAGATCGGTTAAGTCTGGTTTTGTAGGTGATAAATCAATATTTTACTGTGATATTGGATTATTTGCTATAGTGGATTGCATATATGTTTTCATCGCAGATATCAGGAGGTTGGTTCATAAGTGCATACATACATGCGGGGAGTTGTTGGTAATGGGTAAATTATGACCAACTTTCTTTTAATAATATTTGGTTTATCCAACAGAACTGTGGGGTTCAGGTTTTGTACGTTCAAGAATTATATCTGAGTATACAGTTGACGTCACTTAAGGCTAGTTCATATGTGCATACATATATGCCAGCTAGTTGTTGGTAACGGGTAAATTATGACCAGCTTTCTTTCAATAATCACTACTAGAAAAAAGGCCTTTAATGACGCCAAAATTATGACACACACATTTTATTGACAAGCAAAAGCGTGTGTCATAAAAAAACTGTCATAACTTATACAATTTCAAAGATTTATGACACACAATTATTAGAGTCATAAAAAATTAAACACGGGATACACTTTTTGTTTCCCTATAAAAGCTTATTTCCCAAAAAAAAAACCTAAGTCCTCAGTTTACTAGGGTTTCTCTCCCAATCTAGCCGCCCACCATCAACCTCTCACCATCACAACCCCTCGCCTCTTCTCTCTTTCTTGAAGATGCCAAATAACACACACACACAAAACACTCCACTCTGTTTGTTCGATGACTCCACCAGACCACCATGCCTTCGACCACTTCCTCATCAATCGTCGGAACCTCCATCGATCTAGATCTATCAGATCTAGCTACTGAACGAGAAATTCACGAGTTTTTCTCTTTCTCCGGTGATATTGAATACGTCGAGATCTGCCGGTACACTTTTTTCAATACTTTTTATAGTTTATATATTTTTTCAATATTGAATTTATGTAATGGTTGTTGTTGTAGTGATTCGGAACATAAGAAGACTGCATTTGTTACGTTTAAAGATGCTAAGGCTCTCGAAATCGCATTATTACTTTCGGTAATTTTTACTTGCAGTTTATATCATTTTTGGAGGTTACAAGTGTTTTAGGAGTTACCCTGAACAGCGTTTATTGTTTTTCTATAACTATGACTGTTAATCAAGTTTTCAAGTTTTTTTATTAATAGATTTGTACATCTTATTTGTAGATCTGAGTATTTTTGAAAAAAAAATTGTGTTTTTTTGTTACAACCGCCTCTCCGCCTCCACTATCTCGCTGGAAAGTTGTTGCCGCCGCAACCGTATCGCTGGAAGGTTGCTGCCGGCACCGATGTCTCACTGGAATAAGTAGCAGGTTCGGATATCTACTCTTAACAAAGTGGATCTAGTATGATAATGTTAACAAACAATAAGTATAGAAAATATGGAATTAATCTTTGAATGGTTTTGGATAATTCACTGAGGTTGATGTTATTTTGTTATTTGTGGATCTTGTATGTGATTCCTGCATCTTTGACTTGTGGTCTCTGTTTATTTTTTGAGAATTGTTGATTTTTAGTATAGAATTTGCATATCAGGTGTAGATTTTGGTCATTGTTTATGTAAAAAGGTGTGTTTAGATGATTAGATATTATGTTAGTTTTGGATGTTAAATGGGCTACTTATTGTTTCAATCATTTTAGTGCAAATTGTTGAGGTTAATGGTTTTGACACGGAGAGCGTGAGTGTCTGGTGTTTCACTCAATTGTATGTCTTGTGTTGTTTGAGGATTGTTTTGGATCTTCATTTCATTCCCAGAAATGATAGCGCTATCTTTCTTTTTTATAGCCTTTAGTGTTAATATATTGTCTCTTTATGAGATCCTTTGTTCTGCATTGCAGTTTCGTGCAGCGATACAGTTTCTGCATTGCAGTTGGCTCATGCATTAAAGCCAAGTTACTCCGTATGTATCTTCTATGCATCAAGATCGGGGAAGGTAAAAAAGAATACACGGATGATGATTTGGATGAAATTCGTGAAGAATGGGCAAATTATGTGGCAAACTTCATTGACCGGTCTTGAATTCTATATAATTTAGCGGTTGTAAACTTTTATGGTGAATTTTAGAATTTTAAAATAACTTGTAGTTGTATGAAACACATTCTTTTGATATATATGAAATTCGCTCTTTTGCTATTTGTGTATTAATTTGTATTATGAGATTAACTGTTATTTAATGTGGGGATATTAGTAATTTTATAAATTTTTTTTTTAAAAAAAATTTGAACCATGACACACAAAAAATGTCATAAAAGTATGTCGTAAAAGGGTGTCATAAATTCATGACGCGCGAATGCGTGTCATAAAAATTTATGACGGGTCGATTTATGACACCAAAAAGCGTGTCATCTGACCCCTTTTATGACACGCAATGCACGTCATTAAAGGCCTTTTTTCTAGTAGTGAATATTCAGTTTATCCAACAGAACTGTGGGGTTCAGGTTTTGTAGGTTCAAGAATTAGGTCTGGGTATACAGTTAACGTCACTTAAGGTTGGTTCGTAGGTTCAGTATTCGAAGTGTTGATGACAATGGATGCCAGGTTTTTGTAACTTATTGTTTCCAACTACGATTTCACTTTAGTTGCCCTTTGTGATGGTAGATATATTGGTTGCAACTTGGCAGATCGAATGGGTATTTCGGTTGCTACGACAAAACTGTGTGGTTATAATGCTGCAGATCTCGAGCAGAAGCGTCTCATGCTTCAGAGGTTTCAGGAGGAGCCGAGGAGGTAAGGTTGCATTGCATGAATAGTTGTAGACTTGTATGCCTTGTTGTACAGACTTGTAGCATGGTTCCATATGATATGTGTATACCATTTGATTTGAAAATTTGTGTCGTGTTGCAGTGTCGCAGGGATGGCGCTACATGTTTCTTGCATAATATCAGTAGTGTCCTTAACAATTCTAGCTTTGAACCCAAGAAGAGCTGCCCTATCAACCGCGGCACAGCTCAAGCCAGAAGACGGCGAGACATAAAGTACGAAAATGATCAAGATTTTGAAAACACATATAGGCTAGATATTATTGCTGTCGACTTGACTCATAAGGTAAGAGTTTACCAAAAGCATTATAACGTGATTGCATCGTATCAGGTGTCCTGTTCTCCACAGTTACGGTAATCATATTTTGTTATTGTCTTTGCGTGCAGCATGGTAACGAGGGCCTTTTGAACCTAGCATATGCCACAGGAATGGAAAAACTTCCAGACGTTAGGTGACTCTTCATTCCCACTCAAGAATATACTTTTAACAGATTGCAATTATATTGTGAATGGAAACAGTCCTTCCCCATTCCAGCTAAACAAATTTGAATCACGCACTGTAAGTAATCAAATATGTGTCTCGGTTTTATACATATGATATGTTTTCTTGAGTTACATTTCGTTTGGTAAACCATTTAAACAATAGTACTAAATATATTTGTTGTTGTTTGTAGTTATTTCCAGTGGCATCAGCTTTATTGAATGGAGGGTTGACAATTACATCCATCACTCTTAACCGAGGTAGTACTTAAAACTCCATATTAACGAATAACATAATTAGTACTAGTATATCAGAATGCACGTCTAAACATCCTTCTTTTGCTCTTTTGGTGGCTTCAAATTTGCAGCAGGACAAAATGCGCAGAGTATGATATCTTCAGTAATTTGTGCGGGTGCAACTGCTGGAATGATGGCTTTGGTGAAATCAAATGGAAGACAAATTTGTTCAAGGCTTCGTCTCTGTGGGCTTCTGTAATCTGGCGTTTTGGTTACTATGATTCGGTATTTTCTTTGATACAAGTCAATTCGTTATTCTTACCGGGTATCTTGTATCAAGGTGCCCTCTAGGTGCAATAAGGTCATAGACTCCTTATCCGATCATATGTATCCCAAGTGTAATTTTGAGGAGACATTGGAAGCACATGTAAAAATGGCTGTTGATTAGCTAATGATATGTATAATTTTCATTCGACAGATATCATTTGTTTTATTTATATTTTTTTTTTGAAAATGGACTTAATAGATCGGTTATTGGGTATCAACCGATCTATATGTGGTATGATATAGATCGGTTATTGGGTATCAACCGATCTATATGTGGTATCATATAGATCGGTTCTCAACCGATCTATATGTGGCTCGCTCATAAAGATCACCTTTAGTTAGATCGGTTCAAAACCGATCTATATGTGGCATTCTAACCGATCTAACTAGCTTCTTTTGTAGTAGTGTTTTTTTCTCTTCCTGGATCGACACCACAACTGCACACACCCTCACTCTCTCAACTTTTCTGGACTTTTCTCTAGCTTTCTAATGATTAGATATTTAGTAATTTAAATTTACTCATTTGGCAATCTTAGTCCTCCAAGTTTCATTCTTTCTATATTGGCCACACATTTATTTACTACTTAACTCATAACACATAACTTATTATATATATAACATATTATATACATATATAATACCTCGTCGGGATATGGGTGTAACAGTGAGGCCCATTTGTATCCGGGATACGGGTGTTACAATAAATAAATACTAATTATTAATAAGGGGACGTATCAATACCCTATTAGTTGTAAAAAACCGTCTATTTCGTTAGTGAGGATCGCATGCACATCTTTAAAACATTGTAAACACGGATGCATGTTCTGTGAGGAATTTTTGTTTAAATGTTGGCCTCGGCAAAACTAAAATATCCTTTTAAATGAAATTTAAAAGGCAATAAGGCGACTCACTAGGCGAATGTATTTTTTGGGTATGTTTGGCGTAATGAGCTGGGGCTAGGGATAGGGATGGAGCTTATATTATAAGCCGAAAGCTGAAGCTTATACTTTTATAAAGTTTGGCGAATTAGTTGGAGCAAAAGCTTATTAATGTAAAATCTCATAAAAAAATCAAATTAAATTAATTATATTTTCAGCTTTTGCATGATAATCCATTATATTTTGAAGCGTATTTAAGTAATTTGAAAAGTTATAAGTCTTTTTGTATGGGCTTGGTCTTATTGAGGATTATGTCTTATAAAAACTTTCATAAGTCTGTGTGACAAACAAAACTTATTTTATAAATTATCTTATTTTAAAAGCTCAATCCCCTATAAGTTTGGATAAGCCTTTTGCCAAACATACAATTGCGGCCACAACAAGGAATTTTTACGATCTACTTTCCTTTTCTTTTAGTTGGAAATTTCATATAAAAAAAATGCATTAAAAAACCATTGTACATTGTTTTTACACTTTAGATTTTTATGTTTGGCGCGGAGTTTTTCGAAGCTTTTTGGAGCGATAAGTGGTGGACAATGAGCTTTTTGATTTCTATTGTTCGTTTTGCAAATAAGCGGTGAGCTTTACTATTTTTTTAAGAAAACTGATTTTTCCTACAGTTCTTTAAGAAGGTGTGAACGGTGCACTGTCACAGCTACGCTAAAATCTGAGTATCTAATTCACCACTCTTTATTGGATATGCTTACAGATAACAATCGTCATACTACAGATGATCCAAACATTAGCAACTCATGAAAAGATAATGCATTGTACGTTTAAACAAAGTTCGATTACTTGTTCATCCAGATCACACACCGTAAGCTCTTCCCTTCAAGGAGCAAGTCAAAAGCCTTGTTGATGTCCTTGAAATCGACCTCATGTGTCACAAATTTGTCAAGTTGAAGTTCCTGAGATTAAATTTCAACTTTTTGAACTCTTGAATTGATGCACTTTTAGGACTATTAAGACTTTGAGCGATCAATGTTTTGGATTATATTTTTTTCATAACAATAACATTATACAACAAAAATTTTAGGTAAAAATAACTTTAAGCAATGGCAAAATATATATTTCAATAAAATACCCATGTGATATTGCGGCAATATAGATTCAGTAGCGAGTAATATTATGTAGATAAAGTGGTTGTTAACCGCTTATAAATGACGTTTATAATAAAATAGTATGAATAACAAACAAATATAAGTTTTAGAAGTTATAATATTGGCTAAATTTTAATTACATAACTATAAGTTATATTTAATAACAATATGATATAGTTATTATGAGTAAATTAAATTAATTATATTAAATTATTATATGTTCCAAAATTTCAAAACTAAGTATACAAATAAAAAGTGTATTAAGCTTTTTTTTGTTTTAAGATTTCTAAAAATATAAAGGCATAAATGCATTATAGTAGTTAAAGATTAAAGATAAAAATTAAAGATTAAGATTAAAGATGAGATATGTATGTGCAATATATTTTAATTAATATAATTAACACTAAACACTTTATACATTTGCATCATTTGTCACTAATAAATTCGAAGAAATATATTTTCATAAAAAACATAATTTTATTTTAGTGGATTAATTTGGTGGAAATTTCAAGGGGTGTCGCGGTCGGTTATGGAGAAAACTTTAAGAAATAAAAACTTATTAAATTAAAAATATATCAAAGATCTTGAAAAGTTTAGGTTCCACATCAAATGCTTATTCAACATACATGCTAAATTTTGAAATATAAATAATGTAGTACATTATAAATGACGTATATGATAAAATTATAGTATGAATAACAAAATAATAAAAGTTTTAGAAATTATAATATTAACTAAAATTTAATCACACAGCTATAAGTTGTATTTAATAAGAATATGATGTAGTTATTATGGGTAAATTAAATTACTATATGTTACAAAATCTCAAAACTAAGTACACAAATAGAAAGTGTGTAAACTTAACTTTTTTTTAAGATTTCTATTAATATAATGTCTTGAATGATTTATAGTAGTTAAATATTAAAGATAAAGATCTCAAAACTAAGTACACAAATAGAAAACAAATAGAAAGAACTTTATCATCGAGGGGGCAAAATATGATAATTTTTAGAAACTACACTAAAAATTGGTCCGTTGGAGGGGCAAATTACAAAAATAGCCGAAAATTTTCAAAAATTTACACTACAATTTTTTTCGCCGGGGGGTCACGTGACCCCCCGGACCCCCCTTTATCTCCGCCCCTGAAACTAAGTACACAAATAGAAAGTGTGTAAACTTTTTTTTTTTTTTTTTTTTTTTTATTATTTTTTTTAAGATTTCTATTAATATAATGACTTAAATGATTTATAGTAGTTAAATATTAAAGATAAAGATAAACAGTTTAGAAGAAGAATGCTTGTTGACTTTTGAGGTCAAAGTAAACAATATTTTCTCCAACAATTTGATATGAACTATTTAACTTTATGAAGCATTTTATAAGATACATTAAATTATATGAAGGATATTACAGCTAGAGAATAAAAATCTTTTATCATTTTAACTTGTGAGAACTTTTAGCATGATCTTCCTTTTAGGATGATCTTAAAAGGCAAATAAGGGTCAGCCAAAGAGGAGACATTATACTTACATTATCCAAGTAGCGTTTTTCAAGGATATGAATATCGGATTTTGGTTTGAGACCTCCAAAATAGGATCCCATGAGAGATTTACCACTGTGAAGTACCTCAAAAGAGTTGAAAGTCAGTGTCGCGTCCAATTTGTCAAGTCCAACCACAACTGTTTTTCCCCATCCCTTAAGATTACAATCACAAAGATATAAGCTTCAGTTAGGCCATTTGAATGTTTTATTTTTTCGAATGTTATTTGCAACTTTATACAAATATAGAGCATCGTGACTAAGAACGGACCTTTCTAGATGAAGAATAGGCTTCATGGACTAGGGACGACAAACCAACACACTTGAAGCAGTAGTCTACACCCCCTCCAGTCATCTCAATAATTATCTATTTTAACCAACAACTTTATGCTATAAAAAATGCATATGAAAAGTCATTTAATGACTAATGAGTACCATTTATATGGTGGGAAGTAAGATTTTTAACTTACTTGGCTAACTGTTTTGTCCCCACAATTACGTGAGTTCACAAAATCAGTCATTCCAAATTTCTTTCCTGTCATTAAAACAAAATATCAAGGTATAACTAACTCCACTTATGATGCTCATATATGGATTATTGTTAAAAACATTCAAATTAGAAATTACTATGTACCTAATTCAAATTTATCTTGGTTCACATCAATACCGATAATCCTCTTTGCTCCACGTAGTCTTGCTCCTTCAGCAACCTGTAAACACATATCATGGCCATTATGCTTTCACTGAGATATACGCCACGTTAAAATTGAGCACATGATGGGTATGTCAGTGGTTGTGCGTTAACCATTTAGTGTGCTTAGTTTTCATATGAGGCTTTGGTTTAGTCTTAGTAGTTTTGTGCTCTTGTTTTTTGTATTTTTTTTTCCCTTTCCTCTTTTAAGTAGCTTGTTAATTGAGGTAGGATGCCTTGTTTTGTATCGTGTTTCTTTTTTGGTGTTTTATAAATGTTGCCTTTCTAAAATAAAAAAATAAAAAATAAATAAAAAATAAAAAATAAAAATTTGAAGATTTTTTGTTCAACTATGTTAAAACCATGCCACATAACCTATGCAAAATTCATTGAAGCCTTCTTGTGTAAGGAAGAAAAAGTGTAACCGTAATGAGCAAGAATCATACGGCTAGCCCAACTGCACCAAGTCCAAATATAGCAACTGTTGATCCAGCTTCCACCTTGGCTGTTTTAAAGGCAGCACCCACCCCTGAAAGCATGATGGATTTTCAGAAACTAAAGTCTCACGGGAAAAAACACCTATAAATGATACTCCTATATCATATTTAAGTTTCTCGGTCAAAATTGCTACTTGCATAAACCAATTTATCACTGGCATATTAGCTTTTTGTAGCATTAACTGAAAAAATAAATACTTATCTTCAAAAAATTAAATAAAAAACAGACAAGAAGATTCATGTCAACCCAACCTCATATGTAAAATTTACCCATTTTGACTCTTACAAGTTACCCCTTACTTAACCCGTCTAAGCCACCCATTTTGCCATATCCAATAATAATGAAAAACGTATCACATGAAACACGTTACCGGTTGATATTGCACAACTTAAGAGACAAGCTCTGCTTGGTGGGATTGATGGATCAATTTTCGTTAATTGAGCAGTGTCAACGACGGTGTACTCACTAAAACTTGACACCGACAAGAAGTGGTACACCGTTTCTCCATTCATGTCTGTAAACCTGCTAGTATCTTCTCTGTTCATCCAAGGAGAAAGACGGAAGGGCAACTTTGAACATAGGTTACTTTTTTCGGACAAGCAATCTCTACATTCACCACAATCCGGTAAAAAGATCGGGATCACAGTGTCTCCTTCAACAAGTTCATGTACACCTTCTCCGACACTCTCTACAACCCTTTGATACAGCAAATGATAGTCAATACCACTTTATTTACTTTGCAATAATATATACATAACATCAGATGTGAAACCATGCATTTAATCACAAATATTTACCCCACTGCTTCGTGACCAAATATTCTTGGATAAATAGCAGGAGGATGCTTCATGAATACAAAAAACAAAACCATTAATTAAACATCAACAAAACTTTTGGTGGGTTCAACTAAAGCGAATATAAAACATATTGCTACTATCTACCTCCATTTTCCAAAAGGTAACATCACTATGACAAAGCGATGTACATATGATTTTAATACGAACTTCACGCAATTTAGGCGGGGCAACAATCACCTCCTCTATCACCAATGGCTCCCCTGCTTTCCTAGCAATAGCAGCTGCCATAAACACATTCATCCATTAGTCCTTCATATAAATCAAGAATGTCACGTCCCAAGCTTCGACTTCAAAGGATCATAACTTTTATATATTATGTTTAGACATAGTTTGGCCCAAAATCTTTCAATTCATTCGACCATATGTGAAATCTTTTAACTTACAGGAAATGATATATCCTCGTACTTATTCCCCTATCTATCCTCTTATATCATATGTGTCATGGATATATAAAAAGATAAGACTATTTCTCTCTTTTATAGTAATACTGATACATAATAAAATACTAATAGTATAGTAACCTCAAAAATAATACAAACTTGTTGTTTAGGTGGATATGAAACAACGGGGACTGGAGTTACCTTTGCACCGAATAGGGTTGCCCGCGGTGATGCCGGAACTTTTACGGTTCATGCTCACTGATGACTTTTTGTTGTCTGCTTGTAAATTGAAGAAAATAGAGTCGTGATGTTCTAACATAGGTTTTCTAGTTTTGATTAGATCAAAAAAATGCTAATTGGGCAACATTTTATAGTAAAAGATTTAGGCACATTTGGTCCATTTCTTTTTTTAAATAGGCATATAATGCCCATTTAAAAGTTAAATGGGCATAAACGGGCATATATTTTTTCTCAATTGGAGAATATTACAATTGTTTTTAAAGAAAAACTTATAGATATGATATATTTAATTTTTTAAATATAAATGAGGTGTTACATTTGTGAAATTTATTTCGTCATTTTGAGTCTTTTCTAAAAGGATTTTTATAACATGTGCCCATTTGACCCGCGCCCATTTAGCCTATGCCCATTTAACCCATAACCCGTTTGAACCATAGCCCGTGCCCGCCCGGCCCGCCAGTTTTGCCACCTGTAGTTTTGATAGTGTTTAACGAGTGTTCGGTTGTTTGTGTCCGTCCTGGCCGGCGGGAATCAGTGATAAGTGACCACACAAATTAACATGTGTCTGCTTGCCGTCTGTTTAACTTATATATACGTGTCGAGTCCAACAAAGTACATTACAAATTTTCACTAACGATGTCTGTTTTGTTTGAACTTGAAATTTTTGTTAAATAAAAACGTGGCGAATGTCATAATATATTGATATACTCGTGGGTACTGTATTTGATGAGCTAATACATTAGTACTCACAAATGTAACTGTCGAAACTCAATGAAAAGCTAATCCTATGTAGGAATGAAACGTACATCTTTTAATAATATTTTTTCATCAACGATCGACTAATGTTTTAGGCTGCCCACAATGGGCCTGAATTTTTCGGTCGTTTGAACATGACAACCGATTTGCAAATCGGTTGAGGCCATTGTACAAGCATGGTCGAATATCGGTTGCCGGCCAAAGATTTTGTCTATCGGTTGTGTTTTCAACCGACTTTGAAACACAACAATCTTCCCACTTTATTACCGTTTGTATATTAAAAAAAAAAAAAAAAAAAAAAACTTTCTTTTAAAAAAACTTTACCACTTTTCATACTATAAATACCAACATCAAACCCACTTTCAAACACACAATTTCAAACACTTTACCAATTTTTATCCTATAAATACCAACATCAAACACACTTTCAAACACAATAACACACTTCAAATACAATTCAAACACAAAAATTATGGTTTGTCGTCTTCCCCATACCGTCGAAGAAATGCGAAACTATATCCAAAAACAAGCCGACAAAGACGACAAAGCTCGACAAGAGGCTATTGTCGAAGTTATCAAACAGTTTGAGCACTCAAACAACGTTTGAGACAACAATACCGGGAGTGCAAAGATTTGTCTAAAGAAAGAAACGCTGTGATCGACCAGTTTTTGTACGATGAATATCGTAAAGACGCTGCCATTTGTGAGACGTTGTGGGGTTGTGTGGGTCAGATACAGGCCCAAATCTCCAACAAGATCCGTTGGAGTTTTGAGGAAAATGTGGCAGCTGGTTCTGTATCACAACAGAACCAACAAGTTGTGCAAGGTGCATCAACCTCATCTGATGCACCAAGATCTGTTGAGCAACAACAACATCAACCTAATCTGGATCAATTTCGGCTAGGTTATGAAGAAGATGCGGGCTGGAGCGAGAGTCAGGAGCGGGAGTTTAGCAGGTTGGAAGCAGAGTTTGAAGCAGAGAAATTTGCAAACTTATCTCCTTACGACGATGGTTTTCACTCAGACAACTCTCAAACCTGGGATCACCCGGATTACGTTTAGTAGTTTATGTAATGTTTTTTTATGTTTATTTAATGTTTTTAATCCATGTACTGTTTTAATTCCAAGAAATATTTGCAATGTTTAAATTTGAACGTTTACGTTTTTATATTTATAAATTTGTTTTTTAAAATGTTTGAAAAAAAAAAAAAAAAAAAAAAAAAAAAAAAAAAAAAAAGGTCACCACTGTGGCACTTGGGTCATGTTTGGTCGCTGGAGAGAGAAAACTGACGTGGCAGCCGGAAACTTGGGTCAAGTTGGGTCACCACTTATACTTATACGTCCAATTACAAATGACAGAAAATTTTCGATTGAAATAACTTTAAGTAATAATAAACTACTTCATACAAAAATAAACATTTTATAAAAAAATAATAATAATAATAAAATAAATAAAAAATAACAAGCTATTACAAAGAAAACCATACAACTAATAGCCCAGTAGTACTACCAACACAATTGATTAGGCAATTCATGATTTAGTTACAAGTTACGTTATAATACCTCCGTCTCAAAATAAGTGTTCAGTTTAACTTTTCAGAGTCAAAATGGTTCAACTTTGACTTTATCTATTTTTACGAGTGTTATATAATACTTGATGCAAAATATATGAATAGATTGGTTTTTAAGTGTATTTTTCATTGGTATAATTTTTCATCAAGTATTATATAACACAAAAAAAATATTTAAGGTTAAAGTTGAACCAGTTTGACTCTGAAATGTCAAACTGGACACTTATTTTAGGACGGAGTGAGTAATAAAATAAGAATATTCATGCATAGGCAAAGGTAAACAAACATGGCACATAAGTCTAGATGATAACATACACAACATAAACAAGTACGATCCGATCCATAGGTATAAAGGGTTTTGGGAATAAAGATATATATAAAACTAATTTTACTGTGACACATTAAATCAAGGTTTTTAAGATTGGGATCTTACCCAGGATCGTTTTCGTCTTTGCAAGATCGTGATCGTAAGATCGGATCGGGATTTTAAGATCCTACTCTAATGTTATTTCTTAATAGTTTTTGTAATATTATACAAATCTACAAAATATTATACATTATAAATACAAAATATTATGAATATTTAATAGAAATATTGTCCTAAATTATAATTATGAAATATTTAAAAAGATTAACATGTTGTTTTTTTAATTCTACAAAAAAACAACCCATAAATTTATAGTTTTTTAGTTTGTAATCCAAGAAAAGTAAAATCGGATCGGATTAGATCTTAAGATCTTATGCTCAAGATCGGGATCCTATAAGATCTTAAGCTTGCAAAGATCCTATGTAGGATCCGGATCGTTTTTGCTTTGCAGTATCGTAAAATCGTAAAATCTTAAGATCAGGATCGGGATCCTGACAACTATGCATTAAATCATTGAATGAGTAACTATTGGCAAACAAGTAGTTCGTGTATCAATATGCATCAGAAACGTAGTTGTGTAGCGTATACCAAATTTAAAGTTTTGCAATAATGACAAAACAAGTAAACATTTTATAGGTGCGGTATGAGCATATTAACGAATTGACACGTACCTCTAAAAATTCAAAATCAAAATATTCACCTGTAAAGCGTGTTGATAACATGTTGTAAACAAAGTATTGAAGGAATGAAAAGTATGTTTCAATTAATCATAATGTGAGAGATTACATAGGATATATATAAGATAAATATTAGCGTAAAAAGGCTAATAGCTAATTGGGCCATGGGCCTCTTATCCACTAATAATTATCCATAACAATAAACACTTTTTTTTCCCCCTAAATAATTGAAAGAGTAAAGTTCAAAATACATCCATGTGGTTTGTCCCGTGTCTCGCTTTACATCCTCACGTTTTTTTTTGGCACAAAATCATCCCTCTGTTAGTAAAGTTGGCACAAAACCATCCCTCCGTTAGTAATATCAGTCAATGAGAACCAACGATGCAAATTATTTTCCGTTATCTCCTAACATAAGTTAAAATATTTGCATCGTTAGTCCTCATTGGGTTAAAATATTTGCATCGTTAGTCCTTATTGAATATTCGTACATTTTTATCATTTTTCATCCATTTTTTTAAGTTTTCGTCTATTTTTTTACGTTTTCGTCCGTTTTATCCATTTTTACACGTTTTCGTCCGATTTTACACGTTTTCGTCCGTTTTTATCTGTTTTCATCCATTTTACACGTTTCGTCCGCTTTTACAAGTTTTCGTCCGCTTTTACACGTTTTCATCCTTTTTTTTTTCACGTTTTCATACGTTTTTATCCGCTTTCATATGTTTTTATCCATTTTCGTTCGTTTTTAAACGTTTTCATCCATTTTTCTTACGTTTTTATTCGTTTTCGTCTGAACGGATTAAACCTTTTAATGGTGGTTTGAATGATCACCAGATAATTGGCTCCAACCCACTGCATTCTGCTGTTTTTGCTTTTTAAAGCTTTGATTAACACTAACAGTCTACGTGCAATAGGGCGCGTCGTGCAGGATTCCAGGCACTCCAACCGCGTCAACTATAAAAATAAAAAATAAAAAAAAGAAAAAGAAAAAGAAAAACTCATACTTTCAGGTTTTGTTTAAGAAACTTAAAGAGTTAAAAGGGACTGATAAAATATACCCTTGGTTTCAACATAGCACAAGTTTCAACAGCAGCATGTTGATCCCTATATGAACTAAGCGCTATCCAGTTCTCCACCTTGTTCAATAGATATTCTTTAATTCTTCCAAAGAAAGAGGGCCTCTCGTGAACAAGATGCTCAATCAACCCACACGCATATCGTTTTCCCATATCATAATCAGATTCATACCCAGTGGTTGGGCTCAAAGTCGGACTCTATGTTGAACTTGTTTTGACCTTGCAAGGGGGAGAATGAACTTCACAGTGGCCTCCAGAAAGGGTTTTGAGCAGAAAACATTGCTACTAGAAGCAGCTTCTCGGATCACCAGGTCCTGAATCAAACCCACTGATAACTCGGCCTCCTTATCTGCTTTGTTGGTAAAGTTTCGATGAGAAGATTCAAGTAGCGTTGGTGCCAACCACTACAACAATCAGGAGGACGGGCGAGGACACGTCCCCGCCAAAAGTCGCTAAACGACAAAACCCATGCTGAACTGGCACACAAACTCGCTGACCGTTTACTAAATTTTCAACGCACACTTTCGGCGGGGACATGTCCCCGCCAAAAGTAGTTTTGATTTTCATAAAATTTTGACCAAAGTTATAGCGTACTAATTGTTCCCGCGTTTTTTCCCTCCAACACTTTTGGCGGGGACATGTCCCCGCTAAAAGATTTCTCAAATTTTTTAAATTTTCCCTCCTCACATTTACTTTATCCCGCTGAATGTTTTTGAACAGATTTCGACCTTTTGGCAGGGACATGTCCTCGCCGAAAGTGGGATATTTAAAAAAAATTTATTTTATTTATAAATGATTTAATTAAGTTAAAAATCGTTTAAAATTATTAAAATTTATTTAAATTAATTATAAATGATTTAAACTAATTATAAATGATTTTAAAATGATTTAAATTAAAAGTAAATTATTTAAATTACTTTTTGTATTAGACGACGAAACAGAAGACATGTTCCCGCCGAAAGTGTGATATTTAAAAAGAAATTTGATGATCAGCCATGATATGATAATATGATGATCACTACTCAACAAAGAAAGAAACAAAATTAATATAATTTTTATCTGAAGTAATTACGCATAACACTCTCCTTCTTCTTCTTCTTTTGGATATTAGTCTTATCATTTTCTGCCTCAACACAACACGTGTTAATTATGAAAATTTTGTTGCAACCTTTTTTTTTTCTTATTTATGATTTTTAACTTGTTATAAGACCCGTGGTGTGTGGGTTTAGACATGAATTTGATATTTCCTTGTGACTGTTACGAGGGGCGTCCGGTGAAATTTGCTGGCCCAGTGCCAAAATTTTAAAACGGGCTCTTTAACATCGGAATTGAAGTATGTGTAAAAATAGTGAACCGTTTTGTTTTTATATTGACCAAATGACACATCCAATCTTCTTCAAGTCTAAATAAATCTTCTATACTTCTAAGTATAATTTTTGAGTTTTAAAAACATTTTATGATGATCCATAAAGTTCTAAATACTTTTTATAAGATAAGATGTCATGTAGGAATTGCTTAAAAAATATATAATATATGAGCTAATAGTTTGCTTTTCTAAAACTATCTACAACGTTTACTTTCTCTAAACAATATTTTGGCTAAAAATATAATTTTCGTATGCATTTTGTTGTTTAAACTTTGAGACCAAAAATCTATGCTTCACATAAGGACAAAGTTAAAAATCATAAATATTAAAGACTAAGAGATTAAATTGAAACTTTCGTAAGAAATGTAGTTAAAGAAAATAACACAACTTATGAACCCGAGGTTTGTCTTCCCCACAAAAGTCCTGTACTCAATTTACTATTAAAGTACAAACTTAAGCTATTTTTTCCTTTGAAAACGTCAAAATTTTGATTCTTGTCATACCGAAGTTACATTCTTCTTTCCAAATCATTTGTTATACTTCAAAATTGAGTTTATGGCTATGTTTGGCACGGAGCTTTTTGGAGCTTTTTGGAACGATGAGCGGTGAGCAATGAGCTTTTTAATTTTTATTGTTCGTTTGGCAAAGGAGCGGTGAGCTTTGCGATTTTTTAGGAATGCTCATTTTTTCAATGCTTCTTTAAGAAGCTGTGAGCTGTGGCTACTGTTAACAGTTAGTGCTCACAGCTCATTGCTACTTTTACCAAACACACCCTATACCTATTAGAAAGTTTCAAAAATAAAATGCCCCAAAAAAATGAAGGCCCTATGCGATAGATCACCCCGCACATGCTTAAATCCGGCCATGACGGTTACCCGTATAATTTGCTTTATTTGAATAGGCATTTTGAGGCAATAAAATTAATTTTCTTTTACATTAGTTTGGAAGTCTAAATTGAATAACCCACATGCATCTTTCATGCTATGAGAAATCCTTACTTTGATATTGGAATGCCTAGAATAAAGGAGCTGTGTTTATTCGGTACATGCATACGGAAAATCTGTATGAAATATTTGACATGATATAATGACAATATAGTTAGAGGATCTTGTTTGTAAGACTTCACGGTTTTTACTCCAGTTTGTTCAAGGGACTAAAGTCAAGTGTCATAATATACTTAGGATCCACATAGAATGGTAAAAAATTACTCTAACGTTGCCTTGATTGATACACTTGTTAAATTTACGCAATCAATCAAGTTAAAGTATAGTATGTCATCTCCAAAAGAATATTTGGCTTGGAGTTGTAATCAAACCAAAAGATTGGTAAAAAGCTTATATTGAAGACTAAAGTCGATAGCAAGTTGCATAATGTAATAAGACTTGATTTATAAAACAATGGCTAATATATTAAGTTCAGTGTTAGTTTAGTTCTAAGCTCTTTAGCTAGTTTAAACAAAGTTGACTTTAATATGTTGATCTTTTATTTATGTAAACCACCACTGCACTATACCCATTTCATGAGAAATTCCTTAAAACATTCTTGATAAATACAATGACAAAACCTTAAGCATAAAACTCAATGGTAAAGTTACATGATCAAGGAAGAAAACACATTTACAACCAATATTGGTCTCCAGTCCTCACAAAAAATAAAACCAGAACACTAAGGAAATCAAATCGAAATTAAAAATGACCGAGATCACCAATCTCAAATTTTCATACACATGACAACGAAATGAGTTTATGAATCTACAATTCAACCCAACCTCCTGGCCACCCGTTATGCTACCGTTATGCTGCTCATCTTTATCATAGACTCCACAAATGCTTTCTCAAACTTTTCTCACGAATAAGCATACTTTGTAACCAATGTTTTGGTTGTTGGGTTGGTAAGTATGGCTTGATCAGAAGAGAAGATGCTTTTCACTTTGAGGAGTAACTTGTAGTATCTATCATGTTTATGGAGGTTGTGTATATGATGAACAATGGCTGCTGATAGTAAGGCAAGACAACCTTTATATTATAGTTAAGTTTGGATGTGTGTCTTGCTAGTGTGGCAAATAATGGTACTCTACCTTTGAATGTCAATCTTGTTGAAGCTATTATCAAGCTGAATAATAAGATAACCAAGCTACTAGAAGTTGATTAGTGGGATGTTGATATTGCCAAAGAGGCGAAACCAAGAACTTAAAATTTATTCTTCCACTTCTAATGAAGAATAGAGTTGTTCATTTTGTGGGGTTCGGTAATCGTTTGGCATCTGATCCAATACCATATCACTTGCAGGTAGCGTATATTCTTTACAAAAGAGAAGATGTAATTTTCATGCACCGTTGGGAGGAATGTATTAACACAGCGTCCATAAACCGGAAGTATTTCACTGCATTTTCAAGGATAGCTGTTCTGAGCTTTGGAGGGCCGTCCATTAATCCCCCTTTGACAACTTCAACATCCTGAATCAATCCCTGAAGCAACTGCGCCTTTTCCTCTAAGGATTTATGATGCAAGAGGCGAAACCCAAGAATCTACACACTTGGTCTGGCGGCGTCTCTTAGCATTTGTTCCAATGAAATCCACATCTGTGCACCATCAATCACTCCTACCTTTTCCATAAACTCATACGCAGCTTCATATACTTGGATATGAGCGAATTCTTCATTGGTGCATATATCGACTATAGACTTTCTTAGTTCGTCCTTCGCCTTATCATTAAAGTTGAGAGCATATACACGATTGGTGTTATATCTCTTTCTAGTTTTTGCATTGAAAAAGCTCCGACTTTGAAGAGCTGCCACTAACCGGCTCATTTTCAACACATAATCTTCTGGATAGATTTGAACATAGAGTGACGAGCCATTGGTGTAGCGCCTGTCAATGCGGACAGGGCCTAAGACAAACTTCTTAAAATATTTCATCAGGTTTCCATCATACTGCCTTGAGATTTCATCAAGTTGGTACCTCCTTAGCCGTACACCCTTGAATTCAACAAACTCCCGAAGCTCTAAAAGAAAATTTATAGTATTATAATATAAGAATAACATTAGCATCAACATTTAAAATAATAATCCCTAATTTATTCTCTTTGATTAGATTTTACCTACACGAAGATGAAATTGATGATTGAATCGTTGATGTGTGCATGGTGTGAAGTTATGAAGTGAAATGAAATTGGAGGTATTTAAATGTGAGGCAGTCAATGGTGGTGTGATTAAAGTCAACAGGTGGTATTTGTTTGGTGTTAAGAAGAGTGTGATGAATTAGATCGTAAATCTTAAGTGTAAAAACAATGTACAATGGTTTTTTAATGCATTTTTTTTTTTGTATATATGAAATTCCCAACTAAAAAAAAAAGAAAGTAGATTGTAAAAATTCGTTGTTGTGGCCGCAATTGTATGTTTGGCAAAAGGCTTATCCAAGCTTATAGGGGCTTGAGCTTTTAAAATAAAATAACTTATAAAATAAGTTTTGTTTGTCACACAGACTTATGAAAGCTTTTATAAGCCATAAGCCTCAATAAGACCAAGCCCATACAAAAAGACTTATAGCTTTTCAAATTACTTAAATACCCTTCAAAATATAATGGATTGTCATGCAAAAGCTGAAAATATAATTAATTTAATTTGATGTTTTTTATGAGATTTTACATTAATAAGCTTCTACTCCAACTAATTCGCCAAACAACTTTATAAAAGTATAAGCTTCAGCTTTTGGCTTATAGTATAAGCTCCATCCCTATTCCTAGCCCCAGCTCATTACGCCAAACATACCCAAAAAATACATTCGCCTAGTGAGTCGCCTTATTGCCTTTTAAATTTCACTTAAAAGGATATTTTAGTTTTGCCGAGGTCAACATTTAAACAAAAATTTATCACAGAACATGCATCCGTGTTTACAAAGTTTTAAAGATGTGCATGCGATCATGACTAACGAAATAGACGGTTTTTTACAACTAATAGGGTATTGATACGTCCCCTTATTAATAATTAGTATTTCTTTATTATAACACCCGTATCCCGGATACAAATGGGCCCCACCTAGATGAAATTGACTAAGAATAATGTGTTTGACAAAGCGGATAAATGATATTTGAGTAAGTTTAACTACGACTTTTATAAGTTCAAAGGCTTTACGTGATTGGATAGTCAAACTAACAGTCAAAGAATGTGTAATGTGGTTATAGAAAGATTGATGTGTTACTTTTTTTAAAAATAAGGACTTAAGGGATTAAAGTTGTCAAGTGCTAAATGATTTATAAAGTTAATGTGGCCAAAGTAGAAAGAAAAGGGACTTGAGAGACCTAAGTTGCCAAATGACCAAACTAGTACTAGAACTAGCTTGTTTTAGTACTAAAGCCACCTTGTTTTAGCCTGCACTCTGCAGGGACTAATCTTGTATATCAAAGTTGATACGAAATTATGATGAAATCGGTCTAGCCTAAGTTGCCAAATGACCAAACTAGTATTAGAACCAACTTGTTTTAATACTAGAACCACCTTGTTCTAGCCTGCACGGAATAATCTTGCCAGAATCTCAAACTGTCACTAGAACCAACTTGTTCTAGTACCAAGACTGAATTGCTATAGGGTTAGAGGGACTATTCTTGCCAAATCCTCAAACTGGCACTAGAACCAACTTTTTCTAGTACAAAGATTGAATTGTTATAAGACCAAAGGGACTAAAGTTGCCAATTAGGCAAATTCACAACTAACAAATGTCTAGAAATTTCCCCAGACTTCATATAGTTCCAACGACGGTGGTCGCTTTAGAGTAACGTATGTGGTTGAGTGAAAAAAAAGATTGCTAAGGTGTGTTTTGTGTTTTGGGAGTGTGTGCACGTATATGTTCCATCTTAACCCTCTATTTAGGATGATGCCACCTCCCATTATATGCAAAAAATCCAATTTTTTAATTACACGTTTTTTATACACGTTTTTGTATACATTTTTATGCATGTCTTTATACACGTTTTTATACGTGGTTTTACGCACATTTTTATACATGTTTTAATACACGTTTTTATATAAGGCACCTTTTTCCCATTTGGACCTTGATTTTACTGTTGTTGCACGTTTAGCCCCTAACTTTTATTTTCACTCCCGTTTGGTCCTAAGACCTCCGTTATACGTATCACAAATTACTTTACCTCATTAGTTGAATTTTCAACATGGGTATTTTCGTCTTTTCGTCCAAAAATCAACTACACCATGGTCCTTGAAGTTTCCAAATTTCAAATTCAAAAATAATAATAATAATAATAATAATAATAATAATAATAATAATAATAAATAATAATCTATAATCTAAACACCCTTCTACGTCAACCTCTCAACTCTTCTTCAACCTCCAACACCTACCTATTATCTTCAAAACACCATTATGATTTATCTCAAATTAAAAACTTATAAACAAAACTTATAATAGTGGTTTAGTGTTTAGATGTGGGTTTGGAAAGATTTGTGTTGAAACACTTTGTTTATAACTTTTTAATTTGAGATAAATTGTAATGGTCTTTAGAAAGAACTCACTTTTTAATCTTTGAATGGTGAAGGGTGGTTCTTTGAAGTTGAATTTAGTTCAGTTACGTATCAATCAAGCATCATCTATACTACATTATAATAGAGGAAGACACTTCATTTTTATTTATTACTGGACTTAGACAGTCTATTTTAGAAAGAATGATCATATTTTAGCTAAAGAACTAGACTGGTTTTGAACCGTACTCAAATTGGTACTATAAACTAGTCCATGTAGTATTTGTTTTTGGGTTTGTGTAATAGATGCCTTCGGGGCATTGACTTAGATAAATAAAAAAGGAAACCATGAGTTTACTAAATTCAAAATCACTTGTAGTTAACGTAATTTATAAGTTTAATTAGCGTGTATTAAATGTGTTTTCAAAGAAAGTTTAAGTTCAATTAATAATCTTTAACCAATGTCATGAGGACAGGACACCCGTTAAACAAACGGTTCGTTTTTTTTATTAAACTCAAGTATGGGTAGTTGTTTGGATGGGCCGGGCCTAAATAGTTGTTCGGACCTGGACTTCAGGCGCTCATGGAATAATCAGTATAGAATCAATTGGGGCATCTCAGGCTTTATGAGCCTTTAACCATGGTCCATGCTAAGAATGGATATAAAAGATTTGTTAAGAAAAAGAGTAAATTACATAAATAGTCACTATGGTTTGTCCATTTTTTCACATTTAGTCATTGAACTTTTTTTTTTGACATACATAGTCACTGAAATTTCAAATCGTTACATATTCAGTCAACCTCAGTGACCATTTATGTAATTTTTTGACAAACCACAGTGACCATTTATGTAACGAATTGAAACCTTAGTGACTGGATCTTTAACGATTTGAAACTTCAGTGATCATTTATGTCAAAAAAAAAAGTTCAGTGACTAAATGTGAAAGAATGGACAAACTATAATGACCATTTATGTAATTTACTCTAACAAAAATAATACAGTGGTACAACTTGAACATGAATACATATGCTCTTATCTTATCCGTTAGATCAACATTATACTGTAAGATGTATAAAATTCTGTTTAATAAATAGAATTTCATATTATGATTTTAATCCTAAAATGATCACGTTCAAAAGCCATAAAGGGTCATAAAAGGTCACGGTGATACTTCCTCCTTTAGGCCGCATACGTATGTTTTCTTCTCAAAAATTGTAATAAATCAAAGGTCAAATTGCCAAAACAAAAAGGTGCTGTAAAATGTAAAATTTGTCAATAAAGAGATAATTTCTCACTCCTAAAAAGGATTGAGAAAATTTTTGACCAAAAAAAAAATAAATTAACTAGATTGTGACTTTATGTGTATATTAACTTGATACGGGATTTTTACCCCGTGACGTTTAGGGGTATTAAATTGATACATGGTTTTCACCAATTACTTTTTAGTTGGATATTATAGACGTGACATATTGCAACATATGATTATGGGGGTTTTGAAAAAAGATACTCATTTCCGGGACCATCTCTTTAAGAATGTATCTTGAGCATTGCTCAATGGTATCACTACCCCACCACAAACGTCTAGTTGACCATCAAAGAGGGATTTTGAGAAATAAGTCATTGGTTCAATCTCAACTCCTGGCTAAAGATTACTGGAGAGGTGCTCATTAGGTGCTAATTGCCTAATGTTAGTTCTTTTGTGAAGGGTCAATCGGCACCTAAAAAGGGTGCACAGGGTCATGGTTTCCCCGCCGATCTAAACCTTTGGAGAAAGAGTAATGGGGTTAAAATCCCGTATCAAGTTAATATACCCTTAAACGTCACAAACTAGTTATATTCATTTATATATATATATATATATATATATATATATATATATATATATATATATATATATATATATATATATATATATATATATACATTTTTTTTTTTTTTGTTAATCCATTTTAAGAGTGAGAAATTATCAGGTTCTTTTTATTAGCAAATTTGGCATCTTATGTCGCCTTTTTTTTTTTTTTTTTTTTTTTTTTTTTTTTTTTTTTTTTGTAGCAATTTGCCTTAATTCAAAATATGCATACTTTCACAAATACTGCCAGAGACGGAGTCAAATACTTTTATTAAGTGAGTTAAAATTAAAACTAGCATCATATATATACAACATCAAACATTGGGCTTATGCTTATGTTATATAAGCGGTTTCCTTGGTGCCCCCAAACGAGGGGGAGTACACATCAAGGGGGAGTTCTCATACGACACTTTTACACTTTAAACTTGTCGGTTAAACCTTTTTGATTCTACAAAAAGGGGGCGAAATAGATGTAAACTCACTAAATACTTGTCTAAAAACTAATTTTTAGATTTAATGAGTTTAGATTTTGTAATCATCAAAAAGGGGGAGATTATTGATATAAATAATGCCTAAACACGTTATTAATATTTCTTGATATCTTTACGTTTTGATAATCACAAAATATAAAATCATTAATCGGAAAATTATGACGTAAACAAGTATTTAGTTGTAAATATCTATTTCTACAACTCAAATCACTTAAGGTATGAATAAATTAATGCTTAATGCATTATATGATCAAAGGAACATTTTCTTAAACACTAGATTTTTTATAAAATGTCAAAAACATTTTATATCTTTTAGAAAAACATTTTTGGTAATAAATAAAAAGGTTTAATTCATTATAAATTTATGAATTCAAATTTTCAACCAAAATCAGTAAAAATGTTCCAGAAAAACCTTCCCCATAAAAAGACAAAACTGGGCAACGGCTAGGGAGGGCGGCCCCCTTAATTATGCTAGGCGGCCCCCTTAAAATTAAGGGGACCGCCCCCCTATTTAAGGGGGCCGGCCACGCTCCAGTAGCTCCCAGCTGTCCAGTTTTTCTGCCTATAAATACCAGTCTTCCCCTGGATTTTTACTCACCTTTTACACCCCAAAACCTTCTGTTTTAAATCCTCTCTAATCCTTGTAAATACTTTCAAAAATCCTTTGATCATATTATCTTAAGCATTGGTTTCCAAGTGATCCAAGCTTCAACCATTCAAGTGCAAAAGAAGAATACTTCTATCAATCAAGATTGGAAGTATTACAACTTAGTATCATCTTGTTACTTAAGTTGTTAGTTTAACAAAGTTTGTAAATCATTCATTCATTTGTGTGTAAGGTGTGTATAATAGATTAGTGTTGTGTGTAAGTAGTGAAGAAGTTGTATAAGTAGTTGTGGTATAGAAGTTGAGAGGTCATAGAGTAGAAGTTGTGAAGACATAGTGTAGAAGTCGTGAACCTTTGGTGTAGAAGTTGTGAAGCCGTAGCTTAGAAGACGTGAAGCCGTTGCTTAGAAGTTGTGAAGCCGTAGCTTAGAAGACGTGAAGTCGTTGTGTAGAAGTCGTGAAGTCGTTGCTTAGAAGTTGTGAAGCCATTGCTTAGAAGTTGTGAAGTCGTCGTATAGAAGTAGTGAAGCCGTTGTGCAGAAGTCGTGAAGCCGTAGCATAGAAGTTGTGAAGCAGTCGTGTTGAAGTTGTGAAGTCCTAGTCGTGAAGTCCTAGAGTTCAAGTCGTGAAGCCATTGTGAATTAGTCGTGAAGAAGTTGTGTTGTGAAGTTGTGAGATTGGTTCTAGCTACGATTAGAACCCGACATCTAGCTTTGTGTCGTTAAGCCGTGTAAGCTAAAGTCGTGTAAGGTTTTCTCCGCCATAAGGGAGCTTATTGAAGTTGTGAAGAAAAACTCTCGAGCTTGGTGCTCGGGGAGTGGAGTAGGGCAAGGAAGGTGTCCTTGTAGCCGAACCACTATAAATCTCTCGTGTCTCGGTTAGATCTTTCCATCCCTTATTTATTTCTTTACTTACATCGTCATTTATTTCATACACATAGGCTTATATAATTGTTAGTATTACTTAGAGGTCGATTTCACATAAAGATCTATTTAAAACTCCATTCATAAAAGTAAAACTTTTGTAACAAATCTAAAAGGATACACATACAATCAACATTATTGTTCAAGTATTATTTTTCACATAAACTTAAATCTAAGATTTTAAAAGTAACAAAAGTTTTCATAATAAAAATTAAAAAGACGTAAAACTATTCAACCCCCCTTCTAGTTTTCCACAATTGGTATCAGGAGCCACGTCAATCAAGATCTTTAAAATATACTGTATTTTAAAACTTGAATCGATCTATGGAATCCGAAAAATATTTAGAAGGGGAATTTATGCAAACACCACCGCTATTTGAAAACTATACTTTTCTTGAATGGAAAAATAAATTTGAAAATTATGTGAAATCAATTGATCTAGATCTTTGGCATGTCATTTCGATTGGTGATTTTCAACCAACAAAAACGGATTTTGAAACTCAAAATGATTATTTAAAAACAAAGAATAACAAAAATGATGAAGCTAAAATAATTATTTACAAAACCTTGCCGAAAGTTGAATATGAAAGAATATCTTTCTGTAAAACGGAAAATGATATCTGGAAAAATCTCTTAAACTTTCATCAAGAAAAATGTCAAGCCAAAGATGAGGATTTTGATCTTGTACATGAATTAGTCATCTTAGAAAATTTAATAGATAAACATTTAGATAAAATAGATACATGTGCTACTAGTTCAAATGTTGTTAATGAAGGTATTAACGACAAAGACTACATGAATCAACTCCAAAGTGAACTCAATCCAATATCATGGAGTGACACAGACGAAGGAGAAGATCATCATCCGGTATGTGACGAATGCAAACTAGATAAAACTCCAAATAAGGTACAATCCGAAACCGAACATTTTTGCTATGATCCATTTATTTTAGAATTTTCAAAACTAGAAAATGAGTTTAAACATTTTTGCAACATAGATCTAAAAACTATTTCTAAACATAAATCATCAAAAACTTTTGAAAGTAATCTTGAAAAAGAAATAATTTTAGAAGATAAAATGTCTAGACTTGAAAGCAATATTGAAATTGATCTAGAATGCAAAATATGTCAAGATTATAAACTTGAAATTAAAAGATTAAATGAAAGAGCAAAAATATTAGCTAAATTTGAAGAAAGCTCCAAATCTCTTAAATTCTTACTAAGTTGTCAAAAGCCATTCAATGATAAAACCGGTTTAGGATTTAATTCGGATAACTCATCAACTAGTAAATCAAAACAAATTAAAATTGAAAAACCTATTAGAGAAATTTAGAAATAAGGTTAATTACAATGATTATAAATGATATAAGTCAAGAAATCCACTGTTTGTATCTTGAAACAAACTGTTAAGGAATTCTTGTACTTCTTGGCGACATCCTCACCATGTGCATTCAAATGCAATGGATGTCCTCAACTAACCATCTCGGACCCATGAGAATCCGGGTACCAAGTTGTTTTAATTGATTAGGTGACGAAACGCACAAAGGAATGAAACTCAATTTCACGTCAACCTACTCACATTTGAAACATGCGCGCGAAGACAAATGAATTATCAAATATTGAATCACACTCAATATCTCACATGATAATCCATCCCAATCAATAAGAACCTTGCTATAAAGTACAAGACAAGTTCGGGTCAAGCCGTTCGGTCTATTAAGGCGTTAAGAGCTTGCTACGATATACTTTCACACCTTGGTTATCTTGAAGACTCACTCATCATTCGCACTTCATTCATTATCTGAGATTTTAAGAAGAATAGCTAGGACGTGAGGTAAGTTTTCTTTTTAAATTTCAAAAGTGGTTATTTCATGCACATAGTCTTGTTAATCATTGCCTTAGGATATGCTTAGCTTGATAGGTTACACTGCCTTTACACTTTAGGTATATCCGTCTTGCGATTCAATAAACTTTCACATCCACATAAGAACCTACTTTCAAACATTGTTGAATAATGCTAAAAACATCTATTTAAAATCATGCTTGGTGATCTCATATATGTCATATATACTTGTATATATGACACTTATAAGTGAACTAAATCAAAAATGAAAAATCATGGCTTACTTATTAAAGATCTCACTTGGTACAAGTCTAGAAGTCCATGCTATCACAACTCCCCATTCCCTTGTACATAGATAATCAGTAGGATTAATTAACTAGCCTTTTAATCTTCCTAAGTATGATACTATGAATTACTTGGTGCTATGTATTATCTTCTTGTCTAATATATGTATATACATGTTATATGCTTAATGAGTAGTTTGCATGTTAAATAAAGCTGCTTAAATAAATATGCTTAGCACATATGAGTTATTAAATCCTAAATTGCCTTGAAAGAAGTTGGACTTGCTTGAAACTGAACTAAAAAACACAACCTTTTCTACAAATTTCTGCCAAAAACCCATTTTCAGTAATCTGGAAGTCAGCAGATGGGCGGCCCCCTTAAAATTAATGGGACCGGCCCCTATTTAAGGGGACCGGCCATCTGGAGATCCGGCTTACTGTTCCCTTTTTCAATTTCCAACCCATTTTATTCCATACTTCCCAAAATTCACTAACACATTTTGTCATAAACCACCCACCAAAATTTACCTTCCTAAACCACATCATTCCTTCACTATAAATACACCTCCTCATCATAAATTCTCATTCATATCATCCACTCAAACATGTCATCCTCCAACTACCCAAAATCAAAACCCTCAAGAGTTGCTAAAATCTCGGTGAGACCAATTTGGAGAAGGAAGCTTGAAACTTGCCATAACCCAACAAATGATGTTGTTCAAACACATAACCAATCATCCATCCCTAACCCTTCATCTCCCTATGATCAATCCCAAAACTTCAATCCTAATCTCATTCACACTCAACCCACCAATGCATCATTAAAAACACTCACCACTCTTGGAACATCCATTTCATCCTTATCACCATCTTCATCCACTCATGATTACCCAAGTTCACAAACATCTCCACCACCAAGAGTGTCACCACCACCTCCTACCAACTCACATGTTACCCCTATGTTGCATGTGCAAACATCCATCCCTCATAACAACAACACTTTACCATCATCACCTTCATCCAAACACTTGAAGTTCATTGAGGAACTCAAGGAAGCTCATGAGCTTGGTGCTCTTCTTGCTCTACACCTAGCCCAAAGAAACCTAGATCAACCTTCATCTAGCTCTCCCACATCACCCCACAACAAAAACCAAGTTGAGAAACATGTCAACAATTGTCCTTGTTGCATCTTTCTTCAACAACAAACCATTGCTCTAAATGAGCACTTTACATGGATTGAGTATCTTCTCACTAGATCCAATCCAACATTCCCACTTGAACAACATCAAAACTCTCATCCAACATGGTCCACTCCAAACTCTCCATCTCCATTTTCTCCACCATCACACTCTGCAACCTCCATGAACCCAATACTACACCTTCATTAATCCCATTTACTCACCCTCTCACTTGTTCTCATTTCAAAAAACTCCTCCATCATCAAGCAAGTCAAATGGATTTCTTAGGCAAATTAGAATTCTCTAACAAATGTATGCTTTAAGCACTATGTATGTTGTAACAATGATTATGTTTGTCACATAATCATTTTAAATTAATGAATGATTGTTTCTTTCTTTCCTATATGTGTTTGCTATGAATGTGTTGTTTCATATTTTTGTTTCATTATGATATATATATATATATATATATATATATATGTTTATGATATGCTTACAATATGATCTTAGTAGTCTACATATAAACATCATTCTTCTTAATATGTTATTGCTACTATTAAGTCATTCCTAATGTACATGATTCAAATGGTGCTTGCTGCAAATACACCCTAACAATGACCCTTTTCTGGAAAATTTTCAAATTTGGTCGCCTAGAAAAACATCAGATGGGCGGCCCCCTTAATTCCCTAGGCGGTCCCCTTAATTTTAAGGGGGCCGGCCAGCAATTAAGGGGACCAGCCATCTGGGCAGTGAAATTCACTGTTTTCTTTTGCATCATGTGACCCTTTTATCTAGCCACAACTACCATTTCTCTTAATGGACGAACTGGTATTGGAATCTTACAACAAAACCTCAAACATTTACCTAAACTAACCACATTTTCATATTATAAATTCCCTCCAAACAATCACCTCTCATTCCATCATCCTTCATCATCCCAAATCACCATGTTATCACCTAAATCCTCCATCTCTAAGACTCCAAGGAAGCAAAGACTTGTCATCATACCACCAAAACAACTTCTCATAGACCTAACCCAAGATGACAACAAAACTCCATCACCACCACCTAAATGTTCATCCCCTAGTGCACCAAATGCACCATCAAAAACACCCTCTACCCATGGAGCATCATCTTCCTCCATACCATCCACTTCATCCATCAATGACTACATCAACACTCACCTAACATCATCACCAAGAGCATCATCACCACCATCCACTCAAGAACCTCCATCCACCCAACTTGCCATTTCCTTATCACCCATCACACCTCTTGATGCTCACTTCTCACCATCACCAATCCCACAACCACTCTTTCCTATACCTTAGGCATTGCTTGAAGCCCATGGTGACAATTGTCTTTGTTGCATCCATAACCGGACCATAATCTTTGGTCTTAGAGATGAGATACACTACATGTTTTCATCACTTGAACACATGATAACCAACCCACCACCACCTCCACCTCCACCACCTTCACCCACTACACCACCACCACCTCCATTTTCACCCAATTAAGCATATGCAATGCTTAAAAATAATTTTCAAAACCTTTTTGTGTGCAAGACCCATGGAAGATCATGTACTCCTAGGATGATTATGTAGTATCATTAGTTGTTTTGTTTGAATGTTTGCATGTCTTATGTTGTAATCTACTTGGTTGTGTATTTATACACAACACTTCTATTAAATGAATGCTCTTATTCTATATGCTTGCTTATTGTTGTTACATATACTTGTGCTTCTAACATTTTTCTTGCAAGCGTTCCATAGCTCGTTTCCTTGGTGCCCCCAAACGAGGGGGAGTACACATCAAGGGGGAGTTCTCATACGACACTTTTACACTTTAAACTTGTCGGTTAAACCTTTTTGATTCTACAAAAAGGGGGAGAAATAGATGTAAACTCACTAAATACTTGTCTAAAAACTAATTTTTAGATTTAATGAGTTTAGATTTTGTAATCATCAAAAAGGGGGAGATTTTTGATATAAATAATGCCTAAACACGTTATTAATATTTCTTGATATCTCTACGTTTTGATAATCACAAAATGTAAAATCATTAATCGGAAAATTATGACATAAACAAGTATTTAGTTGTAAATATCTATTTCTACAACTCAAATCACTTAAGGTATGAATGAACTAATGCTTAATGCATTATATGATCAAAGGAACATTTTCTTAAACACTAGATTTTTTATAAAATGTCAAAAACATTTTATATCTTTTAGAAAAACATTTTTGGTAATAAATAAAAATGTTTAATTCATTATAAATTTATGAATTCAAATTTTCAACCAAAATCAGTAAAAATGTTCCAGAAAAACCTTCCCCACAAAAAGACAAAACTAGGCAACGGCTAGGGAGGGCGGCCCCCTTAATTATGCTAGGCGGCCCCCTTAAAATTAAGGGGACCGCCCCCCTATTTAAGGGGGCCGGCCACGCTCCAGTAGCTCCCAGCTGTCCAGTTTTTCTGCCTATAAATACCAGCCTTCCCCTAGATTTTTACTCACCTTTTGCACCCCAAAACCTTCTGTTTTAAATCCTCTCTAATCCTTGTAAATACTTTCAAAAATCCTTTGATCATATTCTCTTAAGCATTGGTTTCCAAGTGATCCAAGCTTCAACCATCCAAGTGCAAAAGAAGAATACTTCTATCAATCAAGATTGGAAGTATTACAACTTAGTATCATCTTGTTACTTAAGTTGTTAGTTTAACAAAGTTTGTAAATCATTCATTTATTTGTGTGTAAGGTGTGTATAATAGATTAGTGTTGTGTGTAAGTAGTGAAGAAGTTGTATAAGTAGTTGTGGTATAGAAGTTGTGAGGTCATAGAGTAGAAGTTGTGAAGACATAGTGTAGAAGTCGTGAACCCGTGGTGTAGAAGTTGTGAAGCCGTAGCTTAGAAGACGTGAAGTCGTTGTGTAGAAGTTGTGAAGCCGTTGCTTAGAAGATGTGAAGTCGTAGCTTAGAAGACGTGAAGTCGTTGTGTAGAAGTCGTGAAGTCGTTGCTTAGAAGTTGTGAAGCCGTTGCTTAGAAGTTGTGAAGTCGTCGTATAGAAGTAGTGAAGCCGTTGTGCAGAAGTCGTGAAGCCGTAGCATAGAAGTTGTGAAGCGGTCGTGTTGAAGTTGTGAAGTCCTAGTCGTGAAGTCCTAGAGTTCAAGTCGTGAAGCCGTTGTGAATTAGTCGTGAAGAAGTTGTGTTGTGAAGTTGTGAGATTGGTTCTAGCTACGATTAGAACCCGACATCTAGCTTTGTGTCGTTAAGCCGGTGTAAGCTAAAGTCATGTAAGGTTTTCTCCACCATAAGGGAGCTTATTGAAGTTGTGAAGAAAAACTCTCGAGCTTGGTGCTCGGGGAGTGGAGTAGGGCAAGGAAGGTGTATTTGTAGCCGAACCACTATAAATCTCTCGTGTCTCGGTTAGATCTTTCCATCCCTTATTTATTTCTTTACTTACATCGTCATTTCTTTCATACACATAGGCTTATATAATTGTTAGTATTACTTAGAGGTCGATTTCACATAAAGATCTATTTAAAACTCCATTCATAAAAGTAAAACTTTTGTAACAAATCTAAAAGGATACACATACAATCAACATTATTGTTCAAGTATTATTTTTCACATAAACTTAAATCTAAGATTTTAAAAGTAACAAAAGATTTCATAATAAAATTAAAAAGACGTAAAACTATTCAACCGCCCTTCTAGTTTTCCACAAGCTTATACTCCTATGGTGAACATTTGGATTATTTGGTTTAGGTTATGTTGTCAAATGACCAAAAGGGACATGGTTTAAGAAACTATGAAGAGTAAATTTCACAGATAGTCCCTGAAGTTGACCATATTCTCCCGTTTGGTCCTCCGTTTAGGGTTTGTGGCGAACGGGGTCCCTGATGTTCACCAACGGTGCGCGTTTAGTCCCTAGACCCCCGTTATGCCTAACGAGCATTATCTTGGCTCGTTATCTGATGTGGCAAGGCCTGGTTTTTTCGTCTTTTCACCACTTTTGCCTTTTCATAAGTACCAATTTGCCTTTCCATAAGTACCAATTTGCCTTCCCCTAGTACTGACTTTCATAGTTCCCGTATATCCTTTCCCACTTTCCCACCCAATCACATCAACCATCACATCTCAAAACTCTCGAGCCTCGTCCCTAATTTTGCAATCTGAGTAAAAGTTTGGCACAAATCTGTGTCAACAATGGCGTTACCAACATGGAAGATGCGGGAAAAAGGAGCAAGGGTTACAACTGAACATTTGGAAATGGAGTGCGAAAAGGAATATGGTAATGACTTGAAATCCAGTTGCTTTGAGATTCATTTTGATACGAACTTGTGTTAATATATGTTGATTTACTAAGTAACTGACTTTTTATTGCAGAATATGTGCGACATTTATTCAGCATAAGAATACACCATGGTGGGTCATTCATGAGTTTTCCTGATAGACAATACGTTGGTGGTGATGAAGATATCTTCGATAGGATTGATAATAAAGTTTTCTCAGTGTTTGACCTAGACAAGATGGTTACATAACTAGGCTACACAGGTAAGAATGAGTCTCTCTTTTATCACTATTTAAGACCAATGAGTAGTCTAGATGATGGGTTGTTTTCACTGTCATGTGATGAGGATGTTCGAGGTTTGAGTTCCCTACTGGTTAGTTTCAAGTTGATAGAGGTGTACTGTGTACATAGAGCATAGTTCTAGTAGGCTTAATTATTACCAATGGTCACCTGGACAAACTAAGGCAAGAATAGAGAAATATGTGAGAGGTAAACCTTGTACTAGTGCCTGTAAGGGAAAAAAACCTGGTAAAATGTTGTACTTGACATGGCGTGAGAATATTGATAATTGTGCACCTTCAGCTAAGTCACCTCAAGGTCTGACATTTACCCAATTGACTGACAATGAATGTGGTGAAAACCAAAACAATGACCTTCCACACATAGATTTACAGTTTGACAGTTTAAACCTAAGTTTCACCCAAGTGGAACCAACTGTTAATGATGTGTCAAGTGAAAGAATAGCTGATGTCGTTAGGTTAATGGAGTTTGAGGATAATGAATTGGATAGGGGTCCAGAGTTTAGTTATTTGGATGCTATGAATGTTGACACTACTTCTGGTTTAAGTCATGATGAACATTTTAGAGTTGACGACTTGGACTTAAACGTAGGCTTGGATGTTGACCTAAATGTTCCCAAATCTGAATTGCAAGGAGCTGGTAGAAATGAGGAACATGAATATGTAGAAGCTGCATTCGTAGAGCATAGAGGTGAGGAAGTTGGTTTGCAGGGTAATCGTGAACAGGCACAACATGATGTACAGGATGATGACATTGATAGTGTTCATGCTATTGATTATAAAGGAGACTCCAGTGACAATGCAGATTCAGATAAGGAAGAAGATATTGTTATGGATGATGAAGGAAACCGTGCAGACGGGCCTGATGTTTAAGTAACTCTGTTTAATCTCACTGGGAATAAAGCTTTTGACAGCATTGGCAACTGCAATCAAATTGGAGATGATGTAGAAGGAATAGAAGCCGTAAGTGTAGAAGGTTTTGATAGTGAAACAGGTTCTGAGGATGAATCAAGTTTTAGTAGAAGGACGGAGTTAAGGGAAATAAGAAGAGGTATGGAAAATAAATTGTTAAAGAATCCTGTTGTGGAGAAATACTTTTTTTACACTGGCCAAGAGTTTTCTACTCCAGAAGAGGTGAAGGAAAGAGAGGAAAGAGTACATTTGCATGTCATTGAGACTAGGAGAAATTTGAAGTTAATAAAGAATGATGCTGTTAGGATAAGAGTTAAATGTGATAACCAAATACCTGTCTTTATAGAGTCATAGTGTAGTGGACCAACAGCCCAAGTGAAGCAAGAGGTGTTGGGCCTAGTGGATCAAGTGGCCCAGTTGGTAGAGGTACTAAAAGGAAGAGGAAGAGTGTAGGAAGTTCTGGTGATGAAATTGAAAGCAATCAATGCCCATGGGTCATGTATGCTAGCAAAGACAAAGTAACAAAAAATTGGATTGTGAAGACACACAGAAACACACACACTTGCCTTCAATCAAGGGATATAAAACACTGCACTTATAAATCTTTGGCAAGTAAGATCTTTGACCAAGTTAAGGTTAATCCACAGATCCCAGGAAGGGCAGTTTAAGACCAGCTCCAACGTGAATTACAGCTTCAGGTATCTATGACCAAAGCATTTAAAGCCAAAGCTAAAGCTGAAAGAGAGGTTGTAGGTGATCACACGCTGCAGTATGCAATGCTTAGAGACTATATTGGTGAATTGCAGTCTACAAACCCTAATACCACTGTAAAGCTTGCAATTGATAGAGATACTGATCCTGAGTTGTCTACAAGGGTGTTTAAAAGAGTATATGTTTGTTTGGGAGCGTTGAAGGAAGGGTACAGGGCTTGCAAAAGAGAATTGTTGGGGCTAGATGGTGCTTTCATGAAAGGTCCATTTCCAGGCCAAGTGTTGGTGGTTGTTGGAATTGATCCAAACAATGGAATTTACCCATTGGCTTATGCCTTGGTAGAAGCTGAAAGTAAGAGTTCATGGTCTTGGTTCTTAATGTGCTTGGGTGATGACATAGATCTAAACCCTAGTTCAAATTTCACATTCATCAGTGATAGACAAAAGGTTAGTAACATGCTTCCCTAGTTGAATTCTTAAATACACATAATATGATATATTATTTGCTTAGTGAATTGGTTTATGCAGGGACTCATTCCAGCCATAAAATCTGTGTTCCCAAATGCAGAACACAGATTTTGCTTGAGGCACATTCATGAAAATATGAAGCAGTCTTGGACTGGACAATTATATAAGGATGCTTTGTGGAGATGTGCATCTGTTACAACTGTTAGTGAATTTCAAAGGTGTACGCAACATTTGAAGACTTTGAATCCTAAAGCACATGAATGGTTGAACAAGATACCAGCTGAACATTGGGCAAGATCTCATTTTTCTGGTATTTTTTTTATTTTTTATTTTTTTATTTGAATTTTTTTTATTTATTTCTATCCATACATTGGTCACAATTAGTGGTTTGTTATTATTTAACTGAAAAAAAGGTACAATAGTTAGACATGTATATCATTTAATGGTTTCATATTTACGTGTTATAGGTAGAGCAGTTACAGATTTATTGATCAACAACATTTGTGAGGTCTTTAATGGTAAAATAGTTGGAGCTAGGGACAAGCCAGTCATTACACTTTTAGAGTACATTAGGGAATACTGCATGAAGAGAATAGTATGTGTACAAGGTGTAATTGCCAAATGTGATGGTCCTCTAACCCCAACTGCAACAAAAATCTTGGAAGCCATTAAGCAAGAGGCTCATTTGTTGAATGTGATATGGAATGGAGGAGTTAAATATCAGGTAACAGGGGCATGGGGTGATCAGTGTGTTGTTGATGTACAGCTTAGGGTATGTTCGTGCAAGAAATGGGAATTGACAGGGATACCTTGTAAGCATGCTGTTGCAGCCTGTTGGAATATGGCTCTCAATGGAATGGAAGTAGGACCTCCTGAATCTTGGGTACATTCCTGTTATTGGTTGAGCACATAGAAGGAAGTATACTCTCACTTAATAGAACCAATTAGAGGAAGCAACTACTGGGAGAAGACCAACTGTGCAACACACCTGTTGCCACCAAAGCATCATGTCCAGATAGGCATGCCAAAGAAGAAGAGAAGAAGGTCTAGATTTGACGATGCACCCTTTGTAAAAAATGGTAAACTGAGCAAGAGAGGGAGAAGCATTACTTGCCAAACCTGCGGACACGTTGGACACAACAAGTCTACATGCAAAGAACAAGGTCAACCTCCAAGAGCAGGTAGTTATTAGATTCGTAGAGTTAATTGTTTGATTGATTTAAATATCAGGGATTGTTTTGAACTTGTTTTTGTAATGTAGGTTTGAACAATGCATAAGCTAGTGGTAGTGGAACTGGACAAGCTAGTAGTAACGTGGGTGCTGAAGCTGGTGGTAGTGGTAATGTGGCTGCTGAAGCTAGACAAGCTAGTGGTAATGTAGCGGCTGAAGCTGTTCCTACTTCAAGTGTCCAAGGTAGAAATGTAGCCTCTCAAGCTGGTGGAAGTTCAAGTGTGCAAGATGGAATACCTGCTGATATACCAACTCAATCCAGCCAAGCAAATGACAGTCAATGGGCTTTCCTATAAGCATGTTTTAAATTCAGGACAACTATGTGTTTAAGTACAATGCTTGTTATCGAAGTCTGTAATGCAAGTCCACATAAGTGACAAACATCAAAGTTGTTGGGTCCATCAGTACCCAAGAATACTTAAAACAAGATTTGGACACAAATTAACTAAGTGTAAATTAAACCGAGAACAATTCAAGTCACTGAGAGAACAGTCTCTCAGTGAGTCATCTTCAGGATGCTTAAGGCGAATTCAAGAAGAAGGATTCATTACTCAGGAAGGCGGTACTCCCTGAGTAGGACTTAAGCCAAAGAAGAAGATGATGGTTCACTGAGTGTTGGACAAGAACTCACTGAACCCTAGTCTCCTCAACAACATTAAGTGATTGAAGACTGAAGAACTCAACGCCTGAAAGAAAGGCGGGAAGATCTGGGAAGAGTTTTAAGATAAGATCAAATCTTATCTTGTCAGGAAGAAACTTTCCCTAAGACGGCTAAAAGTCATGGAGTGTCAGACCAACCACTCCTAAAGACTTTATAGTCCATTCCCATTGGTTCTTGGAAATGACAATTACTGTTGTAATTGTCAGACACGCTTGCTTCAACAAGTTGTAGTTTTTTAATCACTTTTACTCTTTAATACTTGTGTATAAATAGGTTCAAAAGGAGAGAAGTTGGGTGTGTTTTGTACATTGAAAGCTTAGACTTTTACAAAGCAACTTCTCTCCTACAAAGAGTAACGTATCCCTGAGATAGCTCAGTGGGTCGAATTGTTACCACTCAAAGCAAAGCTTAAGTTTAGATAGGAGACACCACCATACCTTGTCTGTTCAATCCCAAGTGTTTGTTCCGCAAAACACTTGGGTAATAGATTCTTTGATTCATTTCTAATAAGAATTTAAACGTTGAAAAATACTTGTGTGTTTTTACTTTTACGTTTTATTAATCTGTTAGAATTAATCATAACATTGTATTAGTCATAAACTCGAATAGATTAACTTTCTAGTTAACTCTAATCGTGTTAAGGGAACAACAAGTGGTATCAGAGCCTCTGGTTTATAAAATATTTCAAAACTAACCAAGAGTGCTCAAGGTTTTTAAAACCAAGATCCTACTATGGCTGATATTAATGTACCCCAGCTGGTCGATAAAAAGGGTGGCAGCTATTCAGCTGTTGCACCTAGACTAGAAGCTGGAAAATTTAGCAAATGGAAAAAACGTATGATTTGCTATTTAACTGGTATGGAACCTTACTACATCACTTGTATCAGGGATGGCCCATTTGTCCCTAAGACAGCTGCAGGGCTAAACAAGCCTGAGGCACAATGGACCATTGATGAGAGGAGGGTGGTCAATCAAGACCAGCACCTTAAAAGCATCCTTATATCTTGTCTTCCTGACGATATAATGGAATTAGTCATCAACTGTTTAACAGCCAAGCAAACTTGGGATGACTTGGTTAATAGCTTTGAGGGCCCCTCAGATACCAAGAAAAACAGGGTCATGGACCTGAAACTTGAGTATAATACTTTCAGGGCAAAAGACTCTGAAAGTCTCTCTCAGACTTATACCAGATACAAGACTTTGATAAACGAACTATCAAATGATGGTGTAGTATTATCTAAGCATGAGACAAATGTTGGCTTTGTCAACAGTCTCCCTGAGAAGTGGCTAAACTTCTCACAAGGCCTGAGGAATGCTAATCACATTCAGACCCTTGAGCTCCCTGAAATCTATGGGAAATTTGTCTATGAGGACAACTTGATCTCAAGAAGATATCCTGACTCAAAAGCTCTTGAGTCCAAAAAGGCCTTAACCTCCACACCCATATCAACTGATTTTTATACTAATGGTGTTGTGCAGGACTTTCAAGAGGATTATGAGGATGAAATTGATGAAAGAACTAGTTATGAGTACGTAAAAGATCTAAACATGGAATTCCAGGAGAGGGCACTCCTTGCTAGTTCAAAATGTTTCATCAAAAGAAACCAGTCCAACTTTTCAAAAGGAAAAGCAAATGAAACCACTGAATGCTTTAATTGTAGTAAAAAGGGTCATTTTGCTAGGGACTGTTATTCTAAAACCACCTCAGAACCCTCTTACAAATTTTCAGGAAATAGTTCATCAGGGACTAGCAAGTTTCAACCTAGAATGTTTCAGTCGACCCAACAATTTCAAAACAAGGGTCAAAAAGACTTTGAAGCAAAATATAGGAAAGCCAAGGCTAAACTTGCAATTCTTGAAACTAATCCCTCTATGTCTCAGGCTGCTCAAACATCCAAGCCTGTTCAGGCAAAGAACAAGGTTTTAGTTGCTGAAGCCTATGATTGGGATGAAGAAGAGGTAACCTCAGATGAGGAAATTAGAGTGAGTGCACTGATGGCACTCTCTGAAGGTGATCAGGTGGCTGTTGGGAAAAGCCATGCAAGGAATGGAGAGTGGGTAAACATCACCATGAAGAAGGTAAACACTTTACTTTCTATGGATGATGATTCTGATTGGCAGTCTTACATGAATTATATTTGTGTAGATCTTAAATTTGTTGAGGAACAAAGGCTTAACATGTGTTCAAAATATAACAACAAGGTGTCAGAATTGAATAAATGTAGAGATGAATTGCTTGTACTAAAGCAAGCCAAATTAGAAACTATAACTCTACAAATTCAGAACACTAAAATTTTGAAACAAAACCAAGCCCTACAAGCTGAACTTAACAAAGAAAAAGCTGTCATCTAAGGCTGGACCAAAAAGAACCCCAAGGTCTTTGACACTGTGGGATTAAGCTCCCAGAAAACCATTGGAACTGACCCTCTTATGGTTGATCCCAATGTGAGTCACAGTGAATTAACCTTTGTTCCAGCTGGCATATCTTTTGAGCAAGAAATGCTTCCCAAGTCTAATGACTGGATTGTCAGGGACAACCCAGTCAGTAAGCTACCAAACTTTAAGACTGGAAAGATCTTGCTTCCTGAAAGTCAGGCTTTGAAAAATATGCTTGGACTTACTGAACAACTCAGTAAGCTTGAACTCACTGAACAACTCAGTAATACTGAGTCTGTGAATGAGTCTGAATCAGAATCATACCCACCACTTCCTCCACTGAATACCCTTCAAGGTGCTGCACCAAACTTAGGCCTCCCACCAATGGTCTTCTCACCACACTCTCCAAAGGAGAGATCAGGAATGGGAACAACCATCCTGAAGAGACCAACCCTTGAAGTCTGAGTAAACACTGATGACTCATCAACTTCAGTCCCTTCTAAAGTAACTACTCAAAGCCCTGACTCAAAATTTGATCAGTTGGCTGAAATGGTCAGGAAGCTTGGTGAGAAGATTGCATCTTCAGAGAAATCTTCTCAATCCAAGAAGGAACAAAAACCATCTTCCTCAAAGACCAAACCCAAACCCTCAAAACCCCTTAAAAGATGTGAACTGTGTAACTATACCAATCATGTCACTGACGATTGCTATAGAATCATTTATTGTATGGTTTGCAAAAAGGATGATCACAGGACCTCTGATCACAAAACACATTCAGTCACATCAAACATGGCAAGTCTTAAAGCTCAGTCTTTAAACTATCCTTCTGATTCTAAACAGAAACAGAAACAAAAGGCAAAGCCTTTTGCACCTTGCCCTTACTGTGGGTTCAATGACCACCATCCTAAGGATTGTCAAATTGACAATTGTTGTGAAAATAGTAGAAGTTCCACTCATAACACCTCAGGACGTGGTAAGGCCATTCAGGCCAATAGAGGTATGACAAAGTCAGCCTCTCAGTCCACTGAGTCCACATCAGCAATCAAATGCATAATATGTGGTAGCTCAGTCCACTCCACCACTGACCATAAATCACTTGAAAATGTTAATAAGACCCTCAAAGCTAAGCCCTCCAAGAAGTGGAGTCCTAGAAAGAACTGACCCAGTTTACTATTTGTGCAGAAACATGCCAGGGATCCTGTTTGGCATCTTGATAGTGGATGTTCAAGGAGCATGACTGGTGTGAAGGAGTATCTGCACAAATATGTGGATGAATCAGGACCCAAAGTGATATTTGCTGATAACTCATCATGTCTCACTGAAGGTTATGGTTCAGTAAACTGCAATGGTATAGTCTTTACTAGGATAGCTTATGTAAATGGTCTAAAATACAATTTGATAAGTGTCAGTCAACTATGTGATGTGAAATACATAGTTCAGTTTGATGATAAACAAGGAATCATCTTCAATGCTAATAAGGAAGTTTTCCTTATTGCACCAAGAAGACATGATGTTTATGTGTTAGACATGTCCAGTCTGACTCAGAATGGAACTTGTCTCTTTACCAAGGCCACTGATACTCTCAACTGGCTTTGGCATAAGAGACTCTCCCACCTGAACTTCAAAAACATAAACAACCTTGTAAAACAAAACAAGGTCCTTGGCTTACCATCTCTTGTGTTTTCAAAGGACAAACCATGCTCAGCTTGTGAAAAAGGTAAACATCACAGAGCATCCTTTAAAATCAAAACCAACTTTTCCATCAGGAACTGCCTTCATCTTCTCCATATGGATCTATTTGGACCAATTAGTCCTAGATCCATTAACCATAAGAAGTATACTCTGGTCATTGTGGATGAATACTCAAGATACAATTGGGTATACTTCCTGATCAAAAAGAGTCAGGCAGCTGAAACAATTATGTCCTTTGTCAGGAACATTGAAAATCAGAATGACATCAAAGTCAAACAAATTAGGACTGACAATGGAACAGAGTTCAAAAATTATGAACTTGAATGTTTCTGTGATGAGAAAGGCATTTCACAAAAAATTTCCTCACCCTACACACCTGAACAAAATGGGGTGGCTGAAAGGAAAAATAGAACACTCATTGAAGCAGCTAGGACAATGCTAAATGGATCAGTCCTTTCCAAACACTTTTGGACTGAAGCAGTAAAGACTGCCTGTTACACACAAAACAGATCCATCATTGTCAAGAGACATAGCAAAACTCCTTATGAGTTATTCAAGGGAAGAATCCCTGACATCAGCTACTTTCATGTCTTTGGGTGTCCTGTGTTTATTCATAATAACAAGGATCACTTAGGAAAATTTGAATGCCAAAGCAGATGATGGATACTTCCTAGGATACTCCCTTGTCTCAAAGGCCTTCAGGGTGTTCAACACTAGGAGACAGCATGCTGAGGAAACATTTCATGTTACCTTTGATGAGAGCACTGATGCAATCAGTGTCTCTAACAACTCAGTGGAAGAGATAGGTATTGATGAATCATCAAGATACCCTCCTGATGAACATCATGCTGATAATGGTCCTTCCACTCAGTACCATGCAAATGCTGACATCTCCTATTACATCATTCCCCACAACCTTCCTTATCCAACCATCACTGAGTTTATTGAAGCACAAAATACTGATGAATTCATTCAGTCAGTACAAAGTGCTCAGGTACTAAACAATCTCAGTGATGTATCAACCCATTCAGACACTCAAGATGCTGAAGAACATCATGTGTCTGATCCTAATCCTACCCATCAGGCCTCTACAAGTTCTAATCAATTTCCAAGACCTCAGGACAGTTGGACTAGGTCTCAGGATATAGAACTTGTCAATATAATTGGTGAGCCTACTGAAGGCATGCTCACAAGAAGCATGGCTGCTGAACTGAGAGCAGCCTCAGCCAATGAATGCCTATTTTTGGACTTCATTTCCACAATTGAACCCAAAAGTGTTAAGGAAGCAATAAAACATCCAAGTTGGGTTCAAGCCATGAATGATGAACTGGAACAATTTGACAGAAACAAGGTAATGACCTTGGTCAAATGTCCTGAAGATGTTTCAGTCATTAGCATGAAATGGGTATTTAAAAACAAATCTGATGAAAATGGCATAGTCATTAAAAATAAAGCCAGACTTGTAGCCAAAGGCTATAATCAACAAGAAGGCATTGACTATGAAGAAACATTTGCACCAGTAGCAAGGATGGAAGCCATCAGGATCTTCCTTGCTTTTGCTACATACATGAACTTCAAGGTGTACCAAATGGATGTTAAAAGTGCATTCTTAAATGGCTCACTAAAAGAAGAAGTTTATGTTCAGCAACCTCCTGGATTTGAAAGCCATGAGTTTCCTGACCATGTCTGCAAGCTTAACAAAGCCCTTTATGGACTGAAACAAGCTCCCAGGGCATGGTATGAGACTCTTTCAGCCTTCCTGATCCAAAACAAATTTGTCAGAGGCAATATAGACAACACATTGTTTATCTACAAGACAAATAATGATGTCATACTTGTACAAGTGTATGTTGATAACATCATCTTTGGCTCAACAAATTATAAACTTTGCAAACAGTTTGAAAAACTAATGGCAAAGAAATTTGAAATGAGCATGATGGGAGAACTGACTTACTTCCTTGGTCTACAAATCAAGCAGACTGATAAAGGAACCTCTATCAGTCAAGAGAAGTATGTCAAAAGCCTACTGAAGAAGTATGAGCTCAGTGACTGTGCCTCAGTCAAGACTCCCATGGTACCCCCAAACAACCTTGGTCCTGATCTTACTGGAAAACCAGTGAATCAAACTCTTTTTAGAGGAATGATAGGATCACTGATGTATTTACTTGCATTAAGGCCTGATATCCAATTCTCAGTCTGCTTATGTGCCAGATATCAATCTGACCCAAAAGAGACTCATATCACTGTTGTGAAAAGGATATTCAGGTACCTGAAAGGTACTCCAAACCTTGGATTATATTATCCAAAATATTCAGGCCTTGATCTTAAAGGATACTCAGATTCTGACTATGCTGGATGCAACATGGACAGAAAAAGCACCTCAGGCTCTTGCCAAATTCTTGGTGGAAAACTAGTCTGTTGGAGTGCTAAGAAGCAATAATCAGTTGCCATGTCCTCAGCTGAAGCTGAATATGTTGCAACAGCAAGTTGTTGTGCAAATGTACTCTGGATGAAAAGTCAACTCAGTGACTATGGAATTCAGTACAAGATGGTTCCCATCTTTTGTGATAACACAAGTGCAATTGCCATCTCAAATAACCCTGTTCTTCATCAGAGAACAAAACACATTGATATTAGATATCACTTCATCAGGGACCATGTCATGAATGGTGACATTGAATTACACTTCATTCCTACTGAATATCAGCTAGCTGATATATTCACCAAGCCATTGGATGAACCAACTTTCACCAGACTGAAAGTTGAACTAGGAATGTTGGATATTGAGAATCAGTCCACTGATTAACTCCATCCAAATATGTGTAAATTCTGAATCCCTGACTCAATGTGTTCTTCAGTGAGAAAGGTCACTGAACTTCAGGAACTAAACCCAAATTCCTGAACCCTTAATCCTCAGGAATTAAACCCAAGTTCCTGAATTCTTGGTCCTCAGGAACTATACCCAAGTTCCTGAACCCTGAACCTCAGGAATTAGACCCAAATTCCTGATCACTAGAACCATCAGTGACTAAACCCAAGTCCTAACAATCAGGTTCACTGAATGAAAAGTCATTCAGGGTCCTCAAGAGACATTAAATACTGACTTAAATGCTCTAAGTATCTAGTTAGTAAATATCCGAGGTTGGTAACTGAACTCATATTTAATTTAAGAATATTTGTTCTTTTTTGCCTTTCTGGCTTCCACCTCTGGGCCCCCACATTTCCACTTGGCATTAAATGCCTCTCCAATCACATTACAGATATGTGATGACTCATCTCTACAAATTACACTTTTGCAGAACTGCTCAACTGTTCACCTTGACTGTTGCGCCAAACCAGGGAAAAGTGGAGTGTTGGCATTAAATGCGGATCCCAAAACATTTTATTCAAAACAGTTTCCAAAAATTCTTTTTGAGTAAATAAAATCCGCTTAATGCCTAAAATACCCTCCACTTCACTTCCCTATAAATACCCCAACCAAAATAACATCACACACGTCTATTAGAAATTTTAAGCAAATTCTGCCCATTTTTTCTCAAAACTAATAGTGTGTGTGTTCTTAGCTTTAAGAAATCCCAACCATCTTTGTTACCCAGACTTACCAACAAATATGGCTTCTTCTAAAGCTGTGACATATGCCCCTAATGTGGATTTCACATTGGAGGGTGTAGACCTCACAAAGAACAACGTGGTGGGAAACTTTTTCCTATCCACAAAAGTTCCATGCTTACAAGAATGTGATGAAATATCTTCAAAACTGTTTTCTTGCAAAAGCATTTACCAAAACCCCCTCAGTCATCTACCATGACTACTTGAGGGAATTCTGGTGTACTGCTGTGGCTACTAGCCCAAAAGACACCAAAGAATCCATCATCACTTTCACAATGATGAATGGGAGAAGGACCCTCTCCCTGGGTTACAATGACTTCATCAAGGCCACTGGTCTTGATTTTGCTGAGGCTTTTGAGCCCAATCCTACTGACCAAGAGGTCAAAGCAGAGTTGATATTCTTAGGACCTCATGACCCAAAACGTCCTAAGGAGTCCGCTGGAGCCTTATTAGAAAAGGCTCCAATTGTCAAAACCTGGTTTCACCCAGTCTGGAGGATACTGATGACATTCGTCATTCAGGTCCTTGGGGGGAATAAATCCTCCACTGAGCAATTGAACTCATCACAACAATTGATGTTGTTCAGTCTCTTGGAGGGTAGAAAAATAGATATCGGAGGTATTATCTTCTGTGACCTTGTTGCTAAGCTCTCAGGAAAATCTAGGCAAAAACACTTGTCTTATCCTAGGTTTATTTCCTGTGTGCTTCAGGACCTTCTTGGATCTGACTATGTGAGGCCTGACATCGTAGGTATGAAACCTGACGTCTTACATAAGACCAATTTCACTAGTGGCATCACTGAGGTACAACACATTGCCCTGACTAACTACATGCTGGTGGTTATTCAGGGGGAGAACGTTGTTTCTCCAGTACCTTCACCTACAAAGAAGGTGAAGAAGACAAAGAAGGGTCAGTCCAGTAAGGTGGTTAGACCCAAACCACTCGCCACTGAGACTGATGCCGAAAACCAACTTAACCTTAAAAAGGGGTTGAATGTGGCCCAGACCTCTGAGACACCCACTACAGAGACCCCCCCTGACCACAAAACAAAGGCCAACGGAGGGAACTGAGAAAGCATCCTCAGTGTCCTCGGGCAAACCCTTTCCACATGTTCCCACTGACATACGCAAGTCTGAGGGATCAAGAACATTCACCATTTCACATCCCCATAAAGGAACTAACAAATCACAATTAGTTCCTGAGGGAGAAAAGGGTTCTAAATCCTCGGTGGGGCAGCACTACTCCACTGAGAAGGGGACCCACACCCTCTCACATCCCGATGAAGGAACTGATAAATCACAATCAAGGCCTGAGGGAGAAAAGGGTCCTAAATCCTCGGTAGGACAGCACTATCCTACTGGGAAGGGGACCCACCAACAATCACATCCTGCTAATGTTCCTGAGCAAACACACTCAGGATCTCAGGGAGTTTAGGACCCTAAATCCCCAAAAGGACAGTACAATCCTGATGGGAAGGGGGTCCGTCAATCATCACAATCAGTGCCTAGTGATACTACTGGAAAACACCCATCAGTAGTTGAAGGCGCTAAGGGGGACAAAGACTCAGAGGGAAAGAAACAACCCGCTGATATGGAACCCATCACCCCCTCAGGCGGATCCATTCACTCAGGAACTGCCCCCAAAAGCCAGGCTGGTATTACCCCAGTTATTATGGCTAGTCAGGCTGAGCAAACCCACTCAGTTATTATGACAACGGGGTCAGGACCTGGCCAAAACAAAGGCGAGTCTTCTTATGAAGAGGAGCCGGTTCAACTTTTGGGTATTGAGTCCATGGGGGACATTCAGGCTCTTCTTGAGTCTGATGATGAGCTCAAGGAAGAGAGTGATGAGGAAATTTTTGAGGAAGGTGAGGATATGGAAACTGATGTATAATCTGAACAATCTGAACAACCTGAACAATCACATCAGTCATCTCCACATCCAAGTGAAGAATCAGAATCTCAAGCTGCTGGTTCTTCGGATACTGACAACATCCTCAGCAAGTATGACAACATTCTTCCTCTCACTGAGAGACAATTGGTCAAGTTCCTGCTAAAGACCAACAAGGCTCTCTTCCAAGGTCTGACCGAAGAAATGTTTGACCAGCACACTGAAGCCGCTGTTCATTATGTCAACCTGAAGGAATCAGTGGAAGCCTATCATGATGATGTAAATGAGCACAAGTCATCTATCTCCTTCTCCCTGACGAATCTTGATTACAACTTTAAACTGTTCAACGAGTCTCTCACCAACTTACAAAAGAGCGTTGACACTATTCAAGAGTCAGTGAAAGATGACCCTGAGCTAAACAAAAAAGTTCTTCAGGCTTCAAAAACTTACCAGCAACAAACTTCTCAGTTGGCTGAGCTGGTAACTGTGCTGAGATCCTTAAATCTTCAGGGACTCAACTCTTCAGTGGACTCCATCCGATCTTCCCTGGGTCTTATGGAGTCCCACATGGCTTCTTTGGCATCGTCTTCTTCCTCCCTGGCTTGGAATCTTGGGCCAAGGATGACTGCATTAGAGGCTTCTCAGGCTTCTCTTGAGACTAAGGTCTCAACTCTTCAGGAGGACACCTCAGACATCAATTCCATGATGACTGAGATCTATTAGGCCTTCAAAGGTCAAGCTCCCTCAACTTCAGTGAGCGAACTAACTCTTGCTCTCACTATGGGTCAAGCAACAGTTGAGGGGGAGAAAGTCACTGAAGAACCTCCACAACCTGAACAAGAACAACCTCCTTCTCACACTGAGGGGGAGAATCCTGAAGCCACCTCATCTTCATCCGACCAAGTAAAAGGCAAGGGCATTCTCATAACCATTGAGCCTGAGCCCACAATCTTGGTACCTGCCTCCAAGGAAAGAAGGCCAGACCCTGATGAACCAGTCAGGGTTCCTTATGAAATCAATGGGGTGATGGAACTTCTCACTCATGCTGAAATTCAAGCTCACATAGAGAAAGAGGAAGCAGTAAAGAAAGCTGTTGAAAATGAAAGGCAGAACAAGCTTGCTCTCATTCAGGTTGCAAGAGAAGAGGCTGAGAAGATTGGGATTGAGGCAAAAGACCTTGCAAAAAGGGAAGGTGGCAAGAGCTTTGTGGAAGCTCAGAATGCTCAGTTGGCTGCTCTCAGGCAGAAAAGAGAAGAAAGGGCGAAAATGGCTGAAGAAATTAGGCAGAACAGGATTGAGAGATATCAGTGGGTCATGACAAGCAGGTTGAAGCCTGAACCCATCCTTGATATCAAGATTCACCGAAACACCAAGCCTGCCATTGTTACTGTCTACAGGAGTACTGATAAAAGAATCCTTCAGGTTCATAGCCCCTTCAGATTCGCAGACTTTGGGATCACTGAGTTGGATGAATTGGGTTCAATATTAGCGAAAAAATCTAATGTTGTGGTCCCTGGTCTGTTAAAATCCCTGAGCCTGAGGTATGAAAGATTGGCAGCAGCACCTCAGGAACTTGGTATTCCATCTCTTCTTCCTGCTTCAGCCGAACAGCCTGCCCCTTCTCAGTCTTCTTCAAGAAAGAGAAAGAAGATTGAAGCTGAGCCTGAGATCAAGGTTCCTGGTCTTGACTGTAATAGGGCTCTCCCTGAAGGTGTTCCATTCAGGAACAATGTGGTCATTGAACAACCTGAAAGAGGTATGTTCTTCATTGATGAGTTCGGTGACCAAGCCTTTCAGAGATGGAGTGATATTGATCTATCAGGGATCAAAGCCATGCTTGGCTTTCTAATGATGGCCTCCCCACTCAAAACTCCTGAAAATATGAGGTTTTGTCAAGATCTGAAAAGGAAAATCCGAGAGCACCCTGACCAACAAGAACTGCAGTCAAAGAAGCCTAAGCTTGAAGCCCTTGGGATTAAGTTGAACTGATGAATCTGCCTGACTACCACCACCACCTTTTGTACTTAGTTTTGATAGGACTTGTAATGATATTAATAAGATGATGTTTTTTATTATTTCAGTGTCCTTATTTACATTCTAGTACATTCAGTATGAGTAGAAGTCATTAGCTCACTCATTACTGATCAAAACACTTAGGAATAATTTATATCCAAATAGGGGGAGATTGTTGGGTCCATCAGTACCCAAGAATACTTAAAACAAGATTTGGACACAAATTAACTAAGTGTAAATTAAACCGAGAACAATTCAAGTCACTGAGAGAACAGTCTCTCAGTGAGTCATCTTCAGGATGCTTAAGGCGAATTCAAGAAGAAGGATTCACTACTCAGGAAGGCGGTACTCCCTGAGTAGGACTTAAGCCAAAGAAGAAGATGATGGTTCAGTGAGTGGTGGACAAGAACTCACTGAACCCCAGTCTCCTCAACAACATTAAGTGACTGAAGACTGAAGAACTCAACGCCTGAAAGAAAGGCGGGAAGATCTGGGAAGAGTTTTAAGATAAGATCAAATCTTATCTTGTCAGGAAGAAACTTTCCCTAAGACGGCTAAAAGTCATGGAGTGTCAGACCAACCACTCCTAAAGACTTTATAGTCCATTCCCATTGGTTCTTAGAAATGACAATTACTGTTGTAATTTTCAGACACGCTTGCTTCAACAAGTTGTAGTTTTTTAATCACTTTTACTATTTAATACTTGTGTATAAATAGGTTCAAAAGGAGAGAAGTTGGGTATGTTTTGTACATTGAAAGCTTAGACTTTTACAAAGCAACTTCTCTCCTACAAAGAGTAACGTATCCCTGAGATAGCTCAGTGGGTCGAATTGTTACCACTCAAAGCAAAGCTTGAGTTTAGATAGGTGACACCACCATACCTTGTCTGTTCAATCCCAAGTGTTTGTTCCGCAAAACACTTGGGTAATAGATAATTTGATTCAATTCTAATAAGAATTTAAACGTTGAAAAATACTTGTGTGTTTTTACTTTTACGTTTTATTAATCTGTTAGAATTAATCATAACATTGTATTAGTCATAAACTCGAATAGATTAACTTTCTAGTTAACTCTAAGCGTGTTAAGGGAACAACAAAAGTCCACAGCTGAGGCACTTCTCTAAGTCCTTGCAAAGGCAGACATCAAAGTCCACATATGTGGCAATTTTCTAAGTACTTGTAAAGGCAAACTTATAAAGTCCACATATGTGTGGCAATTTTCTAATGGTTATATGTTATGGGTTGGTTTATATGTGTGTGACTTATTTCTCTTATTTAAGTTGTTTTGTGACTTGTTTGACTACATTTTGTCAACATGAATTACTTAGGTACTGATTTGTCAATTATAGTATATATTTCTCCAAAGGAAACACAAAGAAAATATGTGTAACCCGAGTTGTTTGTCCCGACGAAGATTGAATGGAATAAGTGATTCGGGATCGTGATTCGTGAAGTGAATGTGAAAAAGTGAGTGATTGATTTGGAGTACACTACGAATTTTAAAATAACAAATAACAATAACTAAATAAGCTAATGGAACAATTAAGCTAAGCATTCGACCCTAAAATGGAAATTAAACGTACGCGACGTAATTTTAAAAACGTAATTAAAAGTAAATTTTTAAATTCTAAATCCTAAGTTTATGAAAATAGTTTTCCTAAACTCTAAATATTAAAAGACAATTTTTGGAAAAAGAAAAATATTTTTTTGACTTTTTATTTAATTTTTATGAATTAAAAACTAATTTAAACTATTTAATTGATTTAAAAATATTAAAACAACTTGGAAAAATCTGGAAAATTTTGAGTAAATCTAATATTAAATTCTCTATCTAGGAAAAATAAAATCAGAACCTCATTCAGCTTGAATAAGCTGAACAGCTAAATAAGCTATTAGGGAATAAGCTAAAAATAAGCTAAAAATGACAAAAACTAATCAGAAGCTCAGGGACTGATTACCTAACTATTATAAGCTCAAAACTACTGAAAATGATCAATTAAGCAGTCTGGTATAAGCAGATAAGCTATGCAACAGTTTCAAACCAGGACAACAATGAATGGGTGATCAGCCCCTTTTGCAGCTACTTTAAAAGCCAGTCATAAGCTGATTTTTGAAATCCAAAAGCAGAAACTAAGAGTTCATATAACCAGCTACTTTAATTCCAAAAATACCTAAATTTTGTGGCCAATTGCTCACTTAATTTGACCCAAGAACAGATGAATGTGGAACTGAAAAAATGTTGCAGGACTGCTAATGACTAAGTGGTGAAATTGCAGATTGATTAAAAGCTATTTGTATAAGCTACTAGTGAAAATAAAACTCAGAATTTAGAAACTAAAACTACTGACTATAAGCAAATCCAAAATTCAAGCAAAAATCACAAGAGAATAAGCAGTTGATGAGCAAGCAAAAAGCTGAGAACACAAAATAGTGCAGGTCTGCACTTTGGAACCTGAGCAGCAGAGATGAAGATTTGCGCTAAACTCTATCAATACTTAACGAAACAGTATGAAACTAAAATCTACACTTAATCTACTATCTAGGGCCTATTTGATCAGAGACTAAGGCCAAATAAGCTTTAGCTTATTGAGGAGCTTAAGTGACTAGTTGACCCTTCATGATTTCCCCAACTGGAGTAATACCACAACACAGACCCAATTATCTTAGAAACTAAACCTCACTACTTATATATCTTAAAATAAACTCAACCTAACCCATTCAAAAGGCAAATGAGCAGTAAGAAGGATGATGATCAGCAGATCAACCATAACATCCCTAATCCCAAACACCATTTTTGAAGTCTGCTATTGCAAAGCTTAGTGAACTACAGACACCTATTAAGTTTACTGATCACCTACTGATGCAATAACTAATAAGCAATTCTAAATAACTAACAAGAACTAAAACAGTTGAATTAAGCTGTATTGACCATAACTTTGACTATAAGCAATAATGAAGAAAATTAGAAACAATTTAATATAAACCAACAAACTATCTATCAGACATCAAAACAATATGAGAGATGCAGAAAAGTTCAAATTAAGCACTTACAAGAACAAAATAAGCTGTTGCACAGGAACTTTGACCAAACGTTGACTTCTATTAAAACTGAAACTGAGTACAAAACTGGAAATGAAAATACAATAAGCATAACAATAAGCATAACAATCTACCTAAACTACCCTATTCCTAAACCTAAATCTAACCACTAACTAGCTAACTCCTTTCCTTGTGAACGAGAGGGGCTATTTATAGCCATCCTCAGAAGCTTCTGGGGATCTCTTCGATCAATATCAGCCCTTGGATCCAAGCTTGCTCTCCACGCTTGATCATCCACCGTAGGATCAAAATAGTGATGTGGCCTCTCCAATCCTTGGCCTCCACGTGTTCCTGGCAGTTGTCAGACCCTTCTAGATATTACCAATCATGAGGTAATTAATTAGTACGAGGTAATTTGAGGGTGTGGTCATTTTAGGGTTCTTAAACAGTAACAATTGGGGAAATTTTGCGCGCGTGTGTGAGTGTGGGTTTTAGCTTTGGTTTGACTGAGGAGGAATAAGGGGAAGACCGGGTATTTAGTTTTTGGGTCGGGTCAGGGATTTAAGGTGTGTGGACTGGGCTGGTTTATTAGATAGGTGGGCTGGGTTTATGTGTGAATGGGTTGGGTTTATTTAAGAGGTGGGTTTAATAATAGGATCCAGTTTTTAGAAAATGGTTTAAGGATTTAAGAAATTTAAGTTTCAAGGACCATTTATGTAAATGCTGAAATTCTATGGACCTTTCCTGCCATTCTTCCAAAATAAATCCAAGGGCTGATCTTGACAACTTCTGATAATATGAGGACCTCAGTTGACTTTTTGACCATGTTTTTCTTCCCGGTTCCGGTTCTGAGCCGTTTCCGTATCCCGTACTCGTTTTCCCCGGGTTTTCCGTGTCTTTTGTTAATTTTTTCTCGATATCCGTCCCTGCATAATTATAAACACAAAAACATGACATATTTGGCATAATTTGTTAGTTTTTGGTCTATTTGAGTCCGGTTTTGGCCAAGAAAAGGTATGTGTTTAAGCACATACCAGGTACATAGTACACAATGAATGTACATGGCTTGTGAGAAGTTAATACTTACCCACCTCATTTGTTGAAATTCAAACTGTGAATTTAACTTGCAAAACACACCTCCCTCCAAACACACTCTTAAGATAATCTCAAATTCCCCATTTCCTTAACCATGAACATGTCTCATTGTGATATTGACCTAAAGGTTCTCTGTAACTCCTTTGTGCTAACTGAAATAATGCTTGGCCATTACCAGACAGAGATTCTTCAAGACATGCAGCAGGCACACAATTTGAAGAACAAGTCCAAAAAAATTACTGAAAGGGTCGACCGTAGGGGGTGCTGATTGTTGGACTTCAAAACTTTTCACGTTCAAGAATTGCAAGGGACAATACAAAGAAGCTTAGGATACTACAGACTATTGATAAGCGTAGGGCGAAGGCATTGATGATGATGGCCAGGCAAATTAGGGCTGGCATAACAGGTCACACGAACCTGTTAAGACACGAACCTGTTAAGGTCAAACACGAACACGACCTGTTAACTAATCGTGTCATTTTTCTCAAACACGAACACGACACGAAAATTAACAGGTGCACCTGTTAAGACCTGTTAAGGACCTGTTAACAAAATCCGACTAATCTAATCTTCCCAGGTTATAAATCCGACTAATCCACAATTTCTAGTCGGCACCAAACAAGATTACAACACACGATACAACACACGATACCACAATAACGATTACAACACACGATATCAAAATAACGATTACAACACATAATTTCTAGTAGGCACCAAACCAAGCTAAATTCGAATCAAAATAAAAACAACAACCACAATAACGATTACAACACACGATACCAACAACCAAGAATCCAAACTGCAATCGAGACCAGATTCGAACTCACCTGAACATCACAACAACAATCAACTAATCCAAGTCTAACCTAAACCCATCATCACAGTCAACAACCGTCACGAACACCAAACAAACCACACCATATCGAATCCTATATCCCAAACCTCCTCACGTTTAACAACAAACATCTAAACAAGATCCAAAACATAAAAGAAAAGAACAAGCAAGATCTCAGTATAGTTCAAAGTAAAACACGGATCTTTTAAAGATCTTGACTTTTTGAACATAAAATCATCATAGATCTCTATAGAAGCTTAAACTTCTTTCATTTATTCGAACATTCAAAAGAAAAGAACAAAACTCAGTCGTTTCATCCTTCTTTTTGTTCGGTTTAATTAAAAACAAAACCATCAACCTACCTGAGATCCGTTGTGTGTCGGTGGATCATAAAGTCATACAAACGCTTGTGTTCTTTCTTGGGTTACTCGAATCAATTAGTTCAAAAGGTACAAACAAAGAGATAGGGTTTCGAATCAATTAGTTCAAAATGCTTGTGTTGTGGTTCGGCTGTGATAATGAAAGAAGAACAAAGAGATTGGATTTGTGTGAGTTGTGACGATGAGAGATGAGAGGGAGGCGGTAGTGGGGAAGTGGGAACCGAAAAATAGGATAAAAGAGATAGGGTTTCTAATTATATATATATATATATATATATATATATATATATATATATATATATATATATATATATATATATATATATATATATATATATATATATATATATATATATAGGGTGGGGTTATTCTAAAAAGTCACTTATAATAAAAAGTGTAGGAAGGATTGTGGGAGCGACATGTGTCACCTTGCCACATCATCATGCCACATCATATGACACATCATATGACATGTGTCACCCACCCCACCCCCCACCCCCCCAAAAAAAAAATTTCCCGCCAAAAAAATTTTTTTTTTGGGCCAAAAAAAAAAAAAAAAAAAATCCCGCCAAAAATTTTGGTGCATCACAGTTATAAGTTTTGGTGCATCAGACTAATAAGTTTTACTGCATCACAGTTATAAGTTACTGCATCATAGTTAACAGTTAAGTGCATCAACTATGATGCAGTAACTTATAACCTTAATGCACTAAATCATAATTGTGATGCAGTAACTTTATAACTGTGACGCATCACAGTTATAAGTTACTGCATCATAGTTAACAGTTAAGTGCATCAACTATGATGCAGTAACTTTATAACTGTGATGCAGTAACAAAATTTGGCGGGAAATTTTTTGGCGGGAAAAAAAAAAATTTTTGGGCCCCAAAAAAAAAATTTTTTTTGGCGGGAAAAAAAAAAATTTCACGGGGGGGGGGGGGGGTGACACATGTCATATGATGTGGAAGGGGGTGACACATGTCACTCTCACAATCCTTCCTACACTTTTTATTATAAGGGACTTTTTATTTTAACCCATACCTATATATATATATATATATTATAATCCTAACAGGTCATAACAGGTCTGACCTGTTAAGACACGAATATTAACAGGTCTTAACAGGTCTGACTTGTTAAGACATGAAACCTATTAAGAACAGGTCGTGTCGTGTCGTGTTAACAGGTTTCGTGTCAAAATTGTTAGCCCTAAGGCAAATGCACGACAAGATTTTTAAGAAGATTGAGTTTGCTGTGAGGAAGAAAATATATATGAGGGGGTTGGTTGATGGAGGTTGGTGATGGGTTTCTTTTGTATACATATTGTTATGGTTAATGAATGAAATGGATCTTATGATTCAGATTTTCTTTGTATAATGTGTTCAAATATGTTTTTACTTTTTGAATGTCTTTGATATGTATCACAAACATAAACATGAAAATCACATTAATCAAACCATAAAACACAGACGAAAACATGAAAATGAAAATATGCAAAAACAGAGTAGTTATAGCAGTGGACACTGGATGGATCCTATCTCTTCCTGTTTTGCTGCTATATCCGATACCAGTGATCAATGTACGTAGGAACAAGTTCAACTTATATTAATCAACCAACAGTTACATTAATAAAAATACAAGTGGCTTGGACATGCCCAAAACCATGATACAACTATACTAATACAACTCTGAACATAACACATATCTAATAGAGCATACTCATTCAATTTTTGTTCTTGTTTTTAATGAAGTTTCTTGGCTTCTTTTTTGGCTTCTTTTTTTCTTGACTTTCTTGACTTGCATCTGCACTATCTTCTTCTTCAATACTCTCCATAGTTGGTGTTCTTGTCCCACTTCCATCTCCACTACCCACTGCACCACCCCCTGCAGTTTTGTTTCCACTTCTAATATGCAGACCTATAACACCACCACTTACTTTCTCTGCCTCTGCACCACCAGCTCCACCAGCTGCAACAACACCTCCACCTCTGTAAGCATGCCTCCAACAGTTAAACTACATACCTTTTCCTTTAGGTAGCCTTGCTTCAAAAGTTAAACCAAACATATTTTTAACATCCATATAACAACTAATGCATCTCATTTCAGTTGATTCGCTGCTGTCATCCAACACCCCTACGTATGTATCATTACCTGTCATTTTATTTCTCTGTAATTTTTGAGCCGTAGGTTGTGCCATATCTATGTTGGAAGACAAGTTGGAAGGAGAATTTACTTCACTATCCTAGTTGGTAGGAGAATTTACTTCACTATCCAGGTTGTGCCATATTTTTGTTACTTTGAAATACACCCGTTTGACTTTCATTGTGTGCGGTAGGTAAAGGCGTATTAACTTCTAACAAGTGCTATGCCAAACACTCCTAAGAATGACCTACTACAGCTGATATGCCAAACATTCCTACTGCGGTATGTAGATAGCATTGTTAGGTTACTTTGTCTGGCTGCAGGTATGTAGATAGCATTGCTAGAAGACTTTGTAAGTCAAACTACTATACTTTGATTGTTGAGTTTCCTAGGTCAAACACATTTATCATTCAACTATTCAACAAACAAACAATCTCACTAACAACAACAAGCCATAAAGAGAATGAGAGAATGACATTAAGGCGGGAAAAGTCTATTTATAGACTTTACAAGTCAAACAAGATAATTCAAATACAATATAATCTACCAAAAGTCAAACTGCTATACTACACTACACTAAGCTATTATATTATAACACATTTCCATCTCATTTAATCCCACCCCATTAAATACCCACCCAACCGATCAAACACACACACAAACACACATAATCAACCTTGTAACCTAAATTTCTCTTAAACCCTCAAATTCCTATAACCTTACTTCACACACAATGAAGGCCACAAACAAAAAAGGTATTGTTATTTCTGTTTTGATCTATCATTGAGTGTATTTAATTAAAAAGGTCAAAAATAGGGTTGTTTTGTGTTAACATTTGACTGTTTGTGAAGCTCTCTTTGTTGTTTTTTGATGCTCTCTTTTTCTTATTTGCAGAAATCAAGGTCTGAGTATATCATTGGTCCTGTTGATCCTGATTATGCCCAGTATTTAAAGCTTCAAACTCAAAAAGGTTCAAGCACCACTCCTACAACCTCTGAGTATATCATTGGTCCTGTTGATCCTGATTATGCCCATTATTTAAAGCTTCAAGGTTAAAAAGGTTCAAGCACCATTCCTACAAGCTCTCATTATATCATTGGTACTACTGATTCTGATTATGCCAAGTATTTAAAGCTTGAAGCTGAAAAAGGTTCAACCTCCACTCCTGCAAAAAGCCTTGAAGCCAGTCAAGGAAAAGGAAACTTGTAGCTGTTAATTATGGCAGTTCATGATGATAATGATGATAATGTGTTTTGATAGTATAACCAATATCTCTTTATCTTTTGCAATGAAGAACAGTTTTATGTTCTTTTTTTATTGGTAATGAATCTGCATATGTTCACTCTCATGTACTGTTTGACTTAATTTTGTCAAACAAAGTTTATGGCACCATGCTCAACAATTTACCCTTTAATGAAAGTCAACAATTTTTATTCAAACAAAAAATACACTTCAGAGGTACATTTCCAAACAACAATTTGGCTAAAATGGGTACGAATCACAAAGGTTTACAAGTGAACTCTCAAGCTGGATCAGATTATTGACTTTATTAAGTCAAACTACAGCCATTTGGTTTGTTGACTGCCCTAAGTCAATCATATTATGCATTGTACAAGCAAACAACATACTTCACAGTAACAAGCCACATTAACTTGATCACAAACCATTACGATTTAGCCATTATTACAAACCAGACTTTTTATTGATCATTATCCCAAACTCACAACCATTACAAACTAACAACTACTAAAACATTCATCCACCACCATCACAAACTAACAATAACTACCCAAAAGAGACTTGATGGTGGATGGATGAAGACATGTCAAGCAGTAAAATAAACATACAACGCAAACAAAACCCAACTGATGATGATATACTTCTTGTACTTGGACCCCTGTTCTTCAAGCTCTTCAACAACACCTTGAAAATCATTAATCCTCCTCAACAAACCAGGGATAATCACTACTGACCTTGGGCACATCGGAGTTTTACATGGTTATGTTATGCACAACGGTCGGATATTTGTGGACAACAAGTTTCAATGAGCTAGGGACCAAACATGCAAAGAAGTATGTGCTACAGTTACATAGAAAATGTGTTAGGGACCAAACGTGCAAAGGCAAAAATGGTGAAAAGACAAATAAACCGGGTTGTGCCACATCAGATAACGAGCCAAGATAACGCTCGTTAGGCATAACGGGGGTCTAGGGACTAAAAGCGCACCGTTGGTGAACATCAGGGACCCCGTTCTCCACAAACCTAAAACGGGGGACTAAACAGGAGAATATGGTCAACTTCAGGGTCTATCTGTGAAATTTACTCAACTTTTGTAATAAAACATGTCATATAAGGATAAGCCTCTTGAAAAAGACCACAATTTTGAGGCTTATCAAAACCCTCTATATAAGTTAACTCTACTCATATAAGATTAGCCAAACATTTAGTTTGAGCTTATATAAGTCATATAAACAAATAAGAAAATGTCTTTATGGGTGATGTGGATGTTGTTGTTGTTACACCCCCAAAACCATGTTATAAGTATTAAATAATGATAAAGTGCCTTGAAATAGTTTGACCAAGACTTTTATATGTTTAAAGGTCTAATATGATTGGTTAGTCAAATTGTGGTAGATTGGTTAGTCAAACCCGATAGTCAAATATATTATGTAAATGAATTTAGAAAGTATCATGTGTCACAAAAATAAGAGATATAGACTTAAAGGACTAAGGTTGTCAAATGGTAAATGTGTTATAAAGTTTAATGTGGCTAAAATAGAAACAAATGGACTTGAAGGGCTTAAAGTGTCAATTTGGTACATAACTTTGAAATGAAGAAAGCTGTAGCTAGAAATCTCTAGTTTTTGGGATAATCTCATTATTATCTAAAAAGGGTGTATGTATGTGTGACGGTTTAGAGAGAAACGGGGGGAAGACCATGATTTTCCAATTATCAATTGAAAGAGGATTAGTGCTCCAAATCAAGAAACAAGTTAGTATCAATCACCCACAATGGTGTTGGCTTAGATGACAAGAATGGAGATTGATGGAGTAGATGATGATGTTCTTGGTTTCATTAGCTTGGAATCAAGTTAAGTAAACCGGTTATAAGATGATGTTGTATTGATTTCATCATATTATGTGTTATGTGTTATACGTTAAAGTTATGGAATGTTGTTGCTTATGTGAAAGTGGAGTTAACGCTAGTATGACATGGCTCGCAAGAGATGTGTTAGTTAAGTGTCCTTAGACGTGGTTGAGATAGAATAGTAAGGCCTAAAGTAATTGAAGGTATGTGTTATGGTTAATGATTGAAATGGATTAATGATTTATGATGCGTAATATGTGAATGATTTATGATATTATGTTATGATCGTTTTACTTACTAAGCCTCGTGCTTACTGTTTAAGTTATCAATGTTTTGTAGGTTTATGTGTGATGGAGATGGTAAGCTTGAGCTAAGGCTTAAGGATCGCTAGTGCAGAAGATAGAAGGTTTGGTAATGTGTTTAGGAGCTTAGGTAGATACCGAGCTCAAGTCAATGTTGTACCCCCGTTGGTCTTAAATGGTTTGTGAACGTATTGTCAAGTGTCAAGGTACATGTCATGGTCATTGAAGTAATTGAGTCGTCAAATGGTATGTTATAACATGGTTTAAGTGTCTACGGTCAAGTTTAAGGGGGTGTTTGGAAGAATGTGTATTTACACCCATTTTGGGTTGTGAATGGGTTAATGATTTATGAACATGATTATTATGTTAAGTTAATGATTTCTGGAGTGTTAGAAGTAATACGGAAGTGGTATACGTTGAATGTAATGTAAATGGGTCAAAACGGGTATTTTGGCATAATACCCGTTACTTTGTAAAGTACGTTTCTGCGGGTCGTCTAGACCAAGTTTATATATTTTTATGTGTCATATATTATGTTATTAAGTTCTGGAAGTTTTGGTGTATTTCCGAGTAATAAAAGTCATTTTCCGGAAAATTGATCAAAAGTGCATAAAAGAGGTATGTAGAAAAAGGGGTGTTTGGGACAAGGTCCTTTTTAACCCATTTTGGGTCAAACGGGTCAAGAATTTTGGAAAAACAATTTATATGGTTAAGTGTTTGTAAAGTGGTTAAAAGAGTTGGAGAACTAGTGGAGAACTAGTTGGAGAACTAGTCGGAGTCGATTTTCGAAAAATCATATCTTTTTAACCGTAAGTCGTCAAGGGTCGTGCCACCCGGCATTTCGAAGGTAATGGAGTCTAGTTTCTTATAAAAATACTTTAAAGGGTTGTTTCGTTATAGTTTTATGTTAGTTATTTAAATAGCAACAGCAGATCAGTTTTGATCATGTTGTTTTATGCGCAAAAGTTTCAAATTTTGAGTATTTTAAGTCGTGTCGTTCACGGGGTGTTACAACTGTTTGATAACATCTAAAAGTGTAGGGCCTCAAAAAGGTTAAAAGACATATAAACCCTTCCATGTGTCTGTCACATGACCAAGTTAACGGCAAAACCTAACGGAGTTAAGGGGTAAGGTAAAGATCCGTAAGAAAGTGTAACCACAAGGGTACAACCCGGTGAAAAAAAGTACAAAGACTAAATCTGTAAAACCCGACAAACCAAAATGATTGTTTATCTAATTCTTGTTACATTTAAAAGCAAATATATTCTTAATTAAACCAATAAAAAATTTGTAAATGGATTTAACCAACAAGACCTAATTGAAAGGGAGGTGATTCGTACACTATTTATTTTTTTTTTTTTTTTTTTTTTTTTTTTTTTTGTTATTACACCATTTTATACAATACTGTAATGCATAAAAAGCACACATTTACAACTATGTAATGCACAGTGTGGTGGAATAATTAAAAAAAATTGGTGGGCTAATCACCAAAACCCAATTACCTTAAAGATAAATCCAAAAGTATCATCGTGTCCTCCAAGCAAAAACCGTACTATAAACCACCACCTTCCATTCCTTTTTTATTTTCACACACAAAAAACACACACACTAAAATAACAGTTTGAAAATTTCATCTTGAAAAAGTAGCAAAAAATGGGTCGCCGTAGCTCCGGAGGTATAAAAAATTCTATTACTACTTTTTATATAAACTATCTGTGTATATGTATATATATATATATATATATTATATATATATATATATATATATATATATATATATATATATATATATATATATATATATATATTTTAAATATTCTTTTTTGTACTTCTTTAAAACAACGTCGTTCATAATATAAAGCTCACTAATCTGTACGGTCATTTATATTTAGGCGTTATTCGAAAAAAAATAATAATAATAAAAGGAAAATGTATATGTGATTATTTTGTATTTATTGTGTATAATTTAATTTCTAGGGTTTCGCTTTTGTTTTACATGCATAAACTCTAGTTTTATCATTGTAGGTAGAATGTATCGTGTTTCGTTTGGTTTTATATAGGGTACGAGGCGTTTATTATGCAGTAGTTTGTTGTTTAGGGTTTCGTGTTTGTTCTACATGCATAAACTCTAGTTTTATCGTTGTAGGTAGAATGTGTGTTTCGTTTGATTTTATATAGGGTACGAGGCGTTTATTATGCCAAATAGAGTTTATTATGCAGTAGTTTGTTGTTTAGGGTTTCGTGTTTGTTCTACATGCGTATATTGAAAAAAAAAAAAGGAAAATGTGTTTTGTATGATTTTATTCCAAGTTTGAGCCGTTTATAATGCCGATCTGTTGTTAATTTTGCGTAATGAGCAATAAGTTTTTTTCTAAGGTTTTTCGTGTTTGTTATACATGCGTAAAGGGTAGTCTAAATAGTTACAACATAATATATGATTTTATTCCAAGTCTTAGTCGTTTTATTGCAAAATCTGTCGTTAAACTGATAAAGTCGGTGATATAATTACTTTCTACTTAATGTAGCATGTTTAATGTCATTTTGTTTGAAGTTTGAATCGTTTTTTATACATTAAATATCTAGTAGATAATTGGATTTGTTTTTGTTTTACAAGTAAAATTTGTAGTTAAGATTGTAAAATCGGGTGTATAGTGATTTAAGAGTAAATGTAATGTGATTCGTATGATATTATCCGTATTTTGAGTAGTTTACTATGCAATCTATTGTTAAATTTCGCGTTTTCAGTTGACAGTCGATTTCTAGGATTTTGTTTTTGTTTTACATGAAGATTTTTTAGTTCATCAAGTTGTTAGAACCGGTTGTGTAATTTATCTGTTATTTGAATTTGTTTAAGGTATGAGTCGTTTTATATACAGATCTGTTTTTAATTTAGAACACAAATAAAATTGTTAAAATCGGCTGTATAATTATTTGGTAGTAAATGTAGGCATGTTTTGTGTGATTTCGTTTGAAGTTTGAGTCATTTTTTATACCGATCTGTTGTTGATAATTTGATTTTAGTATTGAAATTGATTTTGAGGCTTTTGTTTATGTTTTACATGCAAAGTTTGTAGTAGAGCTTTTATATGGTTGTATCGTTGTTTGTTATAGTTAATGCAGCATCTTTATATTCAAAAAGATGATCAGCGAGTGTTCTTAGTTAGGTATTTCTCACATATCACATTTGTTTATACGATTAAGGGAACTGATATGAAAAGGTTTTGATTGTTATTATACGATTAAGGGAAGGAAATTAGGTTTTGGTAGTTGTATCTTTCGATTGGTTTTGGAATAGCCTAATTTTGTCAAGATATCGTTCATAGCTTGTAGTTAAAACTGATGATTAATTTTAATTTTTGTCCTTCTGAATTATAAATACCATAACGTATGCCAAAACAGAACAAAAATAGTTCAGTTGAGAAAACATAAAAAAGGGACTCGAATCGTATAGCTTAATAGCCAAGGCAAAAGTGCAAAGTTTATTGGTATTATCTGAAATTTGCCGTTAATTTGTTTGTGTAAACCTAAAAACTTTAAGAAAAATATAGTTATGTTTCAGCTGTTTCTTTTAGCTACAATGCGATTAAGTGATGCAAATTATTGTTTTACACCTTTAAGGGTCATCTAAAGGTAGTATCGAAAAGCTAGGTCTTGATCATAACACTTGTGTTTAATGTTGTCATCTGTATATGATCTCTGTTAGACCAATATTTATTCGCGTATGGATTATGAACTTGACTTCATTGTTATTGCAGGAAGGTCAAGTTATCGACGTTCAGCTCCCAAGGCAGCTCCCAAGACATCCAAGTGTATGCATTTTTAACTTTGGTTCTAAATCTGATTTAAATACATTGTTTAGCATGTACAAAGCTATCGTTGTCGCTCACTTCCTTTGGCTAAAAAATTGGTGTTTTAACAGGCTCTTTATGGGAGACCCATTACAACAGTCGCATTACAAACGTCTTTTTTATAACAAAATGGCAAAATATCTGTGTTTTACCAAAACATTACCAATTTCACAAACTGGTTTTGCAAAATACGGAGTACTATCTAAACTTCTACCAAAAAAAGGAGTTTGGGAAATTACAGGTTATTTTGGTATAAAGACTTCGTATTTGTGTAATTTTGTTCCTCTTGGATTTGTTGTTTTTATAAATAATCTGTACTGCAGCTACAACTCCAGCTCCAGCTTCTACGGCCTCATCAGTACCTATGAAGAGTGAACCTCAAAGTGGAGGACTTGTTGCTAATATGGTTGCTACTGTTGTTGATGGTAATTTAATTGACTCCATATATTTGTAGCTCAAATCCAAATATGTAACATGTTCTAAGCAAAAGAAATTTGTGCTTGTTGTTTAGGTTTTATTTGGTCTACTGGAAACGCAATGGCTCATAGGGCTATGGATGCTATCATGGGCCCTCGTACTGTCCAGATTGAGAATGTTCCTGCTGCTGCTCCTGCTGCTGCTGCTCAGGTTGCCTCTGCTGATGCATGTGCGAGGCAAAACAAGGCATTTTATGATGCAAGTTTTTTTATTTATGTGATCCATTTTGTTTAATTGTTATAAAAATAAATTGAGTTGTGGTCCGCCTCTTTGAAAAATTGTTACACCCTAGTCTAAAATAGTAGATCTGGCACTTGCAAAGTTAGGAACAATGTGTTTCATTTGATCTGGACCACCAACTTCTAGCTAGTATGATTTTTACTAAGAAAGTCAAAACGACGGAAGTACCCATTTTGCAATTGCTCATAGGTTTCACTTGAACTTACCTACCGAAGGACTTTTTTTTTTCCCTTTTCTTGGACTTTAATAGGCAAGCTTACTCTGGTTAAGAATTATGGGTCATCTTTATCCACTATGAAATTGTCATAGAGACAAAGATTGAAAATGGTAGAACCAAATGTCCCCAGAAATTAAGTTTAACGCATCTTTACTCATTGAACGTGGTTGTTTTTGCTACAACATTGTTTGAGTTACGCATATTATTTTTTTTATAGTAATTAAGCTGGACATATTTTTGTTGATTTTGTTGCAGTGCATCAACACTTCTGGGAGTGATATCAGCAAGTGCCAATTCTACATGGACATGCTTTCTGAATGCCGCAAATCTGGATCTGCAACTCCTGTTGCTGTCAGCTTTTGAAGACAACCACGCTAAATGATGCTTGTCAACACCGACCCCCTCTAGTGTCCGCCTGGACGTTTATCTTTTTTACTAGTAGTAGTATGTTAAAGCAGTCTTTGGATGTCTAATAAGCCATACTTGACTTGGTGTTTGGATTATGTGATCTTTTGATGCAAACGGTATTAGTAATTGTGTGTTGACTTTTAAACTAGCTTAATAGTTTTTCGTATGTCTAGTTGAGGTTTTAGTACTATTTCCCAGTAATACTTAACAACAGGTATCTACAAACTATATGTCAACATCTGAAGGCTTAAGTTCAAACATAACATAATCCGGATTTTCTTCCTAGTGCGAAGCCGTCGAGTTCTAGGGCGGGTCTCTTCCTAGCGGTTCGGGTCCCGGGGCCTGCCCGTTTGGATGGTTTAACTCGGGGGGCGGATTTCAAGTGTGGTGCCGTTCTAAAAAAAAAAAAAAACAAACTAATAGGTTTGACAAGCAAAGTAAATTAAAACGAGACAAACAAGAAGTTTATTCGGGTTTTTCAGTTTAAAATGTATACAACTTTTGACAAACGAAACAATGATTAAATACTTCAAATCGGTTAAACCACAAACAAGCATAGAACGTGGTTTGGTTTTATTCGTTTTATCTTGATTCATTTATCGATTTATTCAGTGTCAAAGAAAACACTCAACATAATTGGGTTTACAAATATGAGTCGATTCCAATATCTTAGTTTATTAAAAGTTTAAATTGTATAAATAAGCTCGTTCCCAGTTCATATGACAATAACAAAACAATAAAATCATTGTAAACATAAAGCGGGTTAGTTGCGTAGAGTTGTGATCCATGAAGAACCCCTCCTTGTCAAAGAACCAATCAAGAAATCCTAACCATACAATACAATTTGATCCAAAGGCTTAGATTAAATCTGATATTTACACTTGAGGGGCAAAAATGGAAATTACATAAACAAAAAGTGAAACGATCCATTCATTATTTCCTCAAAAAGATCAGGGCAAAAAACACACACACCGCACCTTCACCACCACCGCACCTTCATCACCACCGCACCTTCACCACCACCGCACCTTCACCACCGCACCTTCATCAGCATCGCACCTTCACCACCACCGCACCTTCACCACCGCACCTTCATCACCACCGCACCTTCACCGCCGCCGTCACCTTCACCACCGTACCTTCACCACCACCGCACCTCCACCACCGCACCTTCATCACCACCACATCTTCACACTTGTTAATGATTAGCTAATGATTTAGTTGATTTTCCAGTTGCGGTTGATGAACATCAAGTGGTGGATGATGGAAACAAGCTTATGGAAAAGATGTTGAATTTCCAGATGAAGAATAAAATCTAGCTGCTATTCAATGTAAATGATATGTGATTCAGCTTATTTTGTTGCTTATTTAGGTTTTTAGGGTTTCAAGGCAAATCACATGTGATTCGGCTTATTTTATTGATTATTCACCTTATTTTATTGATTTGTGAGTGAGATAAGTTGATTTGTATTGAAATCAGTGGTTAGCGATGTACTGATGTATATGTTTTTGTTGCTGATGTACTGATGTATATTTTGTTAGAATCATATATGATTCACCTTGAATCATATATGATTCTTTAAGAATCATATATGATTCTCTTGTAGAATCATATATGATTATATGATTAAAAAAGAATCATATATGATTCTACAAGAATTATATATGATTCTACAAGAGAATCATATATGATTCTACAAGAGAATCAATACTGTGCTCTACGCTTGTTACAGGTAAATCATATGCTGATAAATTCTATATATTCCCTCTATTTCTCTCTTGTGATCTGATCTGAACTGTGGGCTTATGCAGGCGACACTGGATGAATCTCTATACGAACTTGCTGGTGAACTGGTATGTGCTCGAGAAATAAAGTTATCGATTTATTTGCATTTAATTTTCACTTTAACGTGTTAAATGGGAAAGCCAGAAAAACCTTGTAAAATAGGGAATGGGTCATATGGGTCGAAAGTGACCTGGAACGATTTTGAATGCTTAAAACTTCTTACATCACTTTATTAGAATAATTAGATTAGTATTTCCATAATCTTCGTTTCCTAATCATATTTAACACAGTAGTTTTTGATAAAATCCACGGATAGCTCTTATGGGGCATAAAGTTGCAAAGAGTTAAAGATAAGACTCAATTAGCTACAAAGTAGCTGTAGTAAAAAAGAATAATGCATGTAGCTTTACTTAGAAGTGAGTCACAATGTATATGAATTAGGATAATGAATGATAAGATGTAGCAGTTTCTTTCTGTTTTTTATTGTCATGCATTTTAAGAGATGTATAAATGGGCATGTCCATTGTATACTTTAAAATGCTTGTACTCTTTTTGTGATAATATATATTCTCCTTTCACAAAAAAAATAAAAATAAAAAAAAATCCACGGATAATTTGTTTCTGTAGTGACCCAAATGCTGCAAGAGTATTGATTGGTCTTATGATTTTTTACCCAGGTGAGATTTCTATTAAGATCTGGAAGGGAATATGAACCTGCAACAACAGATTCGGATAAACTATCTCCCAGATTTCTAGGCTACTTTCTTTTTCCTTCTAGTTATAAGAAACAGTCTACAGAGCCCAAAAGGTAACCATTCACTACTATGTTTGTGAGTTCTTGTGCCAATGGTTTTTTCTAGGATCTTACCTATTTGTTTCTTTTACCAAACAGCCCTTCGTTCAAAGAACAGAATGCACATGTTGCTTCTGTCAATAATATTTTAGAAAGCCATGCTAGCTACTTGATGTCTGGGAAAGAACTCTCTAAGCTTGTTGCATTTGTAAAAGGCACTCAGTTTGATCTAGTGGTAAGACAAGCTTTTTATCGCACAATGCTCTTAAAAGGAAGTTTTGATATGGTATTCTTATATGTTATTCAACTACAATTTCTGTTTGCAGGAATATCTACAACGCGAAAAATACGGAAGTGCACGTTTGGAGAATTTTGCTTCTGGACTAGAATTAATAAGCCAGAAGGTATTCTTTGACATTATCGTATTATATCTATTACAGTTGACCTCTGCTGTTAGATTAAAGGGGTGTTTCTGTGTGCATTTCCAAAGTGCTGATGAAGATCGTGATGATGAGGAAGAGGGTGATTTAGATGAGCAAGATGAGGATGGAACTGATGCAAGTGAACAAGCAACGAGAAATGTCGCAGCTGAACAAGCGACTATCGCTCCTTGAACAAACATACTATGTTTAGATTTGGATATTTATTTATTTTTATTGCACTGTTGGAAAATTGTTATGAGGATCTTGATTGAATACTTTTTTTTGATGTTGAAGCATATTTTTATGAAAATTGTCTATTTTTCATGTCTTTCCTGTAAGTTTAATATTTGTAACACGTGATTTTAAAAGAATCATATATGATTCAGATAGAATCATATATGATTCTTTAAGAATCATATATGATTCTATCTGAATCATATATGATTTTTGTGAATCATATATGATTCCATGTGAATCATATGTTTACTTTTAACATAGAATCATATATGATTCCATGTGAATCATATATGATTCTATATGTGAATCATATATGATTCACATGGAATCATATATGATTCTGAAGAATCATATATGATTCTGAAGAATCATATATGATTCTGGAGAATCATATGTGATTCAAAGTATAAGATAAACTTAAAACATATACTACCCATCAAAAAAATTAAAACATACATTAAAATACCATCAGTTTACCATTTCATTACCCATCAGAACTTGTTCAATACTACCATATATGATTCACATCTATTTTACCAAAATACATCAGTTAACTATGTCGCACAAGAGGGACCCATCTATTTATCAACATCCGTTTATTCCAAAACTACCATTAGTACACACTCACTTAACGACATCTATTTATCAGGTTTAAGCACATCTTCTTTACGAACTTCTTTTTCTGGATCACGATCGGCCCTGTTCTTGATTGCATTCATAATAATCGGAGATCCTTGTTTGTTCATTGCAAAAACTCCACATTCAACATGGTTGTCGTTAGTCTTCCATGAGATCTGATGGATGATATTGATTGTGCTGAAACAGATGCAGTTGGGCTGCTTATATCTCGTTCCCCGTTGACAAATCTTGGCTTCCCACTCAGCCTGTCCATTGCTTCTTGATATACATCAGCAAACCACTCATCCTCGAGAAGTACACTGCCACAAAATAAACAGATTTTTTAACATTATTATACAATTAAAAATGGAGGCAGTTGATCCTGATTTCACACATATTTGATAACTCAAAGCAACTAGCACTAATCCATATGGATCCACTCCCGTTGCAGAGAAGGACGCAAGTGCTTTATTAATGATCTCATTCACGACCCGATTCAGATTTCGAGATAAGTAACGCACTTGGGAAGCAAAGGAGATAACAAACTTCATATCTAAATAGAACTGCACATTTGGAAGTTAGGAAATGATCAGATATAATCTACTGGCCCAGCAAGAAAAAACAATATAAACAATTATTGATATATTGTCCACATACATGATTGTAATGTGAATCAAACTCCACAAAGAGCCGAGACCTTGATTCTACCAGAATCATGTATGATTCTACCAGAATCATGTATCTACCAGAATCATACATCAGTACAGTCACATGTATATTACAATCTATTCTCTAGCCCAACCTAACATCATTTACATATCCACTGTAACCTTATAGCACTAAGCATCACATCGAAATACTACCTCAAGCTGATTAGACGAAAGTTTCAACGAAACAAGCATCTTCAACTTCCAAAATAAACTCAATAAACTCTCTCACTCAAATAAACTCTCTCAGCACTATTTTGTGACACTTTTAGCCCAAACCACTTCCTTAAGTACGCCTTTATCTTACCCATCCACATCCAAACCTCTGGAACTTCATTCCTTTCCTTCACCACTTGCAATCGCTTTTGGCATAATCTGACTTAATCATAGCCTAAACTAAAACCTAACAACAACTCATCATCAACTAAAACCTAACTTAATCAATTAATGACATGAATGAGCATCTCTATATGCATCTATAACTCTAAAGCAGGTGAATAACACGTTTTGGCATAACCTGTTACAGAATCATATATGATTTTGCTTCCGAATCATATATGATTATCGCATACGCATTTTATCAAACACATGGTGTGCATCTCACCAACTTTATACGCCTTTATCCTACCCATCCACATCCAAACCTCTGGAACTTCATTCCTTTCCTTCACCACTTGCAATCGCTTTTCTGCCTCTTTTTGCCGCGTCATACAGCTTCTCTACCTCCATCTCCGTTTCATTGACCTAGGGTTTTGATAATAGATCTAGTGTGTGACACGTCAACAATTGTAGCACGCATTGAAGTGATCAAATCAGGACCGTTTATGTATAGCATACGTTCGGTGATCTTGAAGTAAGGTTTTATCATTTTCCGATGGTGGTTGTTGGATGTGAAATTAGTGTGTGTGTGTGTGTGTGAGTGTGTGTGTTTGAAAGAAACGGTTGAGAGATTGAGATTGAGATTGAGGGTTTGAAAGAAACGGGGTGGGTGGGAGAGTTATTAGTAGTGAGTGAATTGACCATGATGCCCCTACATCAATAAAAAAAAAAGGTTGGATTTATATGGAGCGTCGATCTTAAAAGGAATGGATGGACGAGATGAATGGATGGGATCTTTGGTAAATCTTAGATCTACATGGAACTTTTACCATAAAGTGGGTTAGTTGCGTATTCATGTCTAAAAACCTTGTGATATTTATACTTCTATAATCAAATTTGATTGGGTATATATTTGGTATTCATAAAATACAAAAATCCGGACACGAGAAACCGAAGAAACTAAAAATATAATTATTGAACTTTCGACCTCAAGCAGACTAAAGCTGTTTGCTAATTCTAAAAACTAATGCATAATCGCAAGATAAGACAAAAGAATTAGCAAGAAAATGAAAATGCCGCAAAAAAAAGAGGGTCGGCATTTAATTAAAACTCAAACTGTACAGTATATACAGTTCAACTGAGCTTTTAGCGGTTACGCATGTGATATGATATGTTTTATATACGCTCACAAACTTGCATAACTTATCAAATCTTAACCAAAACCAAATCCTTCGTTGGCTTCATGAATTGCAAGCAGTAGTCTCTCCTCCAGATGCTGCTTAGACGGATATTCAGGTAGATCCAACTGGTTGAAACTGCATCCGCAAAAAAGAAAAACATTAATAGATATTAAAAAAATAAATAAAAAAAAATAACACACCAATATGTACATCTTTCCAAGTTAACGACTAATAATTTGCGAAGTAGTATGGTATCTTTAAAAAAAGTGAATAGTCTAACAGAAACGTTACCAGGTATGAGCAGAAGGTAAACGATCAGTGCCCCCATACGCCTTATGAATCTGAAACTTCTGAGATCCAGAGATACCTTGCAAAGCACTGAACCCTTCTAAAGGCACCTGCGATTTAAAAGATGGCACAGAACTTAAATAACATTTACGGCAAAATAGAAGTAAGAAACAAAATTTTCACAATAACTTTTCCAGCCATTCAAAGAGTTCATTGTTCACGTAAAAAGGAAATAAGGCATTATGATTTGCGAATGAGTGGTTTTGTACAGGAAGTGTCAAGTAAGATGATTAATGGCTGCAAATAAATTGAGTTTACTTCGAGATATCACGATACTGATTCCATATTCAGCAAGTAGAATGGTCCCTTACGAAGAAAGGGATAATAAAGTGTAGCGCATTATTGCTGTTTTTAAGAAAAAAAGGGCAATAATCATGTGTAGCGGCAAAGTGCCTTATGCAGAAACAAAAATAAATTGTAGTGCTTTATTTATGGCAAAAAAACTATAATGTGTGATTATGCCAAGCATAAAGTAGAGTACGTTACATAACAAAATTACCTTTGAGGTGCCAGTCACGAATTGCAATAAACGAGCCTTGTCTTCTTTGCTTAAGCCCTGAGCAACCTCCCAAAACCACTGTATAACAGGAGATGCAGCGCTGTACCCAGAATACTCGGTATTTGCCCTCATGTCATCCACTAAAAATACATTAAGATACATAATTCTAGATTAGAAAAGCACTTATAAAAATGAAAAGATTTATAAATAGATTACAATGATTGTAATGTCAATATATGCATAGTTACTTACAGTCAATATCTGGAAGTCCGCTTATCAACAATTCCAGTTCCTTATCATGAAAGATAGATATGTGATCACGAGGGATCAATTCATTGAAACCATCCAAAAATGCGTTTATTTGAGGGCGAATGGCAGTTGTTAACCGATGCTCAGCAATGAGATCAACATATTCATGTTTGTTTTCTTCAGTAACTCGAATATTTCTTCCACCAGGGATTAGTTCATGATCCGTTACCTGTTATCATGCATATCATAATTACAAAAACTATACACAAATCACATCCATTTACATTGAAGTGGTTAGGATAAGAATTCTTACTTCTCCTTTTTCGTATAAGATTAGCTTCTCTTCATCCGCATCAACACTAAATGTTAGATCTAAAATATCACTAATATCGTTCTGCACAAGAATTTTGAACATACATAAGTTTAATAAGAGACAAATGCTCATTAAATGCATTTAAAGTGACTTTTCAACAAGATGGACAGAATTAGAAAGTTCAACATACCTCAAGCATCCACTTCAAGTTTTTGAAGTAACTCGGATCAATTGCTTCAATGTCATGGTAGGTTACTTTCGCCCCAAGCATATGCTTGTAAAATGATCTTGTGAAATGAACATCGAGCAACTGACCATCAAAAAGTGCTTTCCCAACCTAGAAAACGATTCAACTATTATAAAGCAACAAAGTGAAAAAATAAAAATAAAAAATAAAAAATACAAGGGGTGGCAAATGTTATCACATTAACGGGCCAATTTGGTTTATCACGTAACACGTCAAATGGGTAATATGTGGACCCGCCCAATTTGACCTAGCCCATTTTTGGCCCACTACCCAACTCAGGCATATTATTATTTCCCCTCTAATACATAGAGGGGAAGATAAAGTTCAGTTTAAAAAAGGAAGGGTAGAATCACTTACAACTCTCCCAACGAACTTGAAGTACGAGAGGTGTTCTGTTTGAAAAACAGAATTTGGATTGGGCTGAAATGTTGAGTCATTACCAACAGTCGTGAATAGCAAAGCCCCCTTATCAAAAATAACCCTTGATAACAACTGATACCATTCCCTAGTAAGTCCTCCGGCATCAATACCTTCTTCCCCCTGGAAATGAACAGTCAGCCTACCCTTTAAATCTTGCGGGGACCTCATTCTCAACTGATTATAAGAATCTTCAAGTATGTATGCTCTTCTAACAGATATTCTCAAAGAACTGTGATGATGATCAGGTTGATGCTTAATTTTCGATCTGAAATGCGAACGCTTATTATCAAAATCAATAAAGCGTGGGACCTTTAACATAACCGAGAAGGACTTTTCAAGTAATCCGGGGTTTTGTCTGATAAAAGCATTGAGAAGTTTCCTATGCTTTTCTGAGAACTTCACAAAAGCTGCATTCTTTTCGTCAACTTTCACGGTAGTACTCGATGTTTTCTGCTGGTTGTCAGAAGTGCTGGCATCTTCAGAGCTAGGGACAAAGTCTTGTCCAAACTGCAACTTCTCACACATAACAAAGAAGGATTCTATATATGGCAAGATGTTCTGAGTACCGGCTGGAAGTGGAGGCAATACACTTGAAGGTCTTGAAGTTAAGATCATGGTTGAAGCAGATGCATCAGTTGTAGTATCAGTAAATGTCTCAATTTTGCTTATACATGTGCTCAATTCTATCCATAATGGCTCCAGAGCAGCATTTATGTCATTTACAAGAGAAAGAGTAGCAGCTTGTTCCTTTTCAAGAATGGTCTGTTCTTTATCTTGACTAAGTGAAGCAACGAGTGAGCTTAATGCTTGTATTACCCTTAAAATTGCTGCTCCATCCGAACCTGAAGTGTTGACCATTGCTTTCTCTATTTCACCAAATACGCGTAGTTCATCAATTCCCAATGTAGTCAATTTCTTCATGGAACCAGCTAGCTCAGTTATGAACAAATGACAATGATGAGGAGCAATAGCCACCAATTTCTTCATTATATCAGCAACAAGAGCATAAGCATTGTCCGATAAGCTGAAATAAATACTTGTTAGCACAACAAATGGGAAGAAGATTCATGTACAAATTCACATCCATATTGCAATTACACCAACAAACCATTTTCAAAGAAAATAAGTAGTAGATATACAGGCCTTTGCATTTTCATGGTTATATGGAAAAAAGGTTTGAGAAAATTAGAGTGACAAATAGATTAGACAGACTATATTGCAAAATGAATTGGCAGAATCTTATAATTAAAGACAAACAAAAATGATTCAAGCGAAATGAACCATACATCTTTTGTGTCCGCCATGGACAAACTGATGCACTAACCAAATAACTACAATAATGCAAGTGAAGTTGCGAGAGCAAATATAAGCAGTTTTGGATCATTGGATGAAGGACAGCATGATATTAATAGCACAAACATTAAAAGCAGAACTGATATAAAAGTTGTATACCTTTCACATGCAAGCAGCGAGCAGAGAAGACGAAGTTCTGCTTGTGGCAAGTGTAGCAGAATATTACGAGATTCATCTTCTTCATTAGCACCAGATGACGAGGGTTTAGAGGTGTCATCAACTGTGGATGATTTAGCATCCGGATTGACTTCGGCATCTACCGTTGACATCTGAGCAGATTCGTCAGTAGGAGATTTCTCATGCTCAACCAACCCTTGCCTACTTTCAGCATTATCAATGATGACATCCAATAAGTTCAGCAGCTGAAACCATAGAAGAGCAGTAAATAAAATATATCCAAAGAAACTCTAGCAAACATGAAGAGAAAAGAATATTGTTTAAATGACGGATCAATAACCTGCTCAAGGTGTGCAATACTTCTCAAATAAAGTGGTTGTTTTAAGAGGCTCAACAACAATGTTATGGCCAATAAACCCTCTTGATGGCCCTGCTTTCCTGTTTCATGATCTTCAACAATCATGACAGCTTTTCCGCGAGACTGATCAAGACTTTGTGACTTCGAGACAGCTGTTGGAGAGATACTAAAATGTAGCAAAAGTTTCGCGACAAATTTATGATTCCTGGCAAGGTATGTTAAAGTTTCTAGAACACGACGTGACACCAACGGTGGTACACCTATGATAAATGCGAGAAATATTAGCTTCCGCTAAGAAAGTACAAATCATAAACAGTTGTGAAATGATGAACGCAAAACATCACCAAGCATATATAAAAAGACTTACCGTCAAAACTTTGAGGGCGAGAATACATCAGATGACTCTGGCAAGAGTAAAGCCGATAAGAGGGCTCAGAACCATTCAAATCACTGTTAGGATTTTTTGAATCAAGAACTAAAAGATCCATCAACAATTTCACCACAGCAGATCTTGTGTCAACGTGAGCACATAAGTTTAAGAGCAGTCTCTGTAGCTGCGGCTTATATAGTGGCTGTGCAACAAATAAAAAAAATGCATTGATAAGAAACTGTGAGCACATATACAAGATAAGAAACCACAGACCAGATTGCTACCTGAACTACTCGAAACAAACGAATCATTGCTTTAATATCATCTGTATCAACTAATGGAGCTCCTTCAGTATCAATGGGCTTACTTGACCTACGAGGATCAAGGCTGGAACCAATTCCTTCACCTCTTCTAGACGACTCACCTCTCCTACTTCTAGGTAACATACCAAAAAGTGTCCGGTTGTAGCGACGGGCAAACCTCTCTCGCAACATGTTAGCCTCCGCGACAAGTGCAGGTGTAAGATTAGAAAGAACCGCATCTGATGATGTCAATAGGACCTGAAGATATGGACCAAAAAATTGTTAAAAAGGTTAACTAAAAATCATAATGTACGAGATAGAACTACCTCTTCCCGGATTTCTGAAGGAAATGTAGCAATTATCGATACAGTGTCCATCTCCACAGGTTGACCGTCTAATTCTTGTGACCGCTGTACCCCTTGTGCCTGCTGCTGCGCTAAAACTTCTGCACGAATGTCTGGCGGGAGTGCCGCAAGGAATTCAGGGTCAATTTCTCCTCCATTTTGTGGTTCAGCATTTGAAGGTTGTGTCACTGAACCTTGGCGACCGGAAAGAACCTCAGCACGCAACTCATCAGGAAGCGCATCCAAGAATGCAGGGTCAATCTGTGCAGATCCAGAACCACTGTCATGTTGTGTGTCCTGAGCAGCATCGCCTTCCTCTGCTTCTTGACTAGGACTTTCTGATACCTCAGTCACGCTATGAAGGGATGCTTCTATCCCACTTACTGATGCCGTATTCCCAAGTGATGCATTTGTTCTTCGTGTTCGAGAATCAACAGGACCTTGCCTTTCAGCACTATCATCATGACCATCAGCACTTCCAATTTCAACATCCAGACTCCGAAGACTTTCTCCTAAAGTAGCCTCACTTTCACTGCTCTCTTCACTCACAGCTTCAACATCCCGCAAAACAGAGTTGTGCTCAGACTGCATTGGAACAGATTGAGGTTGTCCAACAGATGCACCCATACTTCGTCGAGATTCATCTACTGTAGGAACGCTTTCGTTATTACTGATGTTCTCTGCGGTGGGTTCAGGTACCATCCCAGAAGATGCTTGGAGTTGATCAGTCCCATCTTGTGTTTGAGCATCCACTATTGTGTCACCATCAGGTGCTTTCTCAGGGGTAGGGGGTCTCAAATGAGAGACCAACAAATCTTCAAGGCCAGAAGGAATGCTGGATGTGTTTGGTCCACCACTTTGCTGGTCATCAGCCCACATGCTTAGACGGTGCCCATGCTGTCTATGACGACCATTCCTCAAAGATCGGAATATTGAATCCAATCGTGATGAAGTCGACTCCAAATTTATGTCCGAGTGCCCATCACGACTATTTCCTAAAGAACAAAGAGTAATCCCAACATTAGTGAAGGACAGGTATCAAGGACAATGGTCAAAACGTAAAATGGAACAGCAACAATAATGGAATAGCTGACATGCACTCACAAATAAAATTTATAAGAAAAAGACGCAGCATTACGCTACCAAAGTCGTCATTATGACAGTACCTGCTTGTCGAGACAAAACTGGACGTGATGAAGAAGGCTCCACTAGAAGTGGATGTTGGGACGGAGCAGATGTGTCACCTGCTCTCCCAAGAAGATTATAGATGGAAGTTGTACGACCTTGACGTCTTGAACCAAAAACTTCAACAGGCATCACGTGGAGCGCATCATTAGAAAAACCATGGTCTCTGCCAAATACCTCAATATGGTCCAAGACATTTATCCCATTCATTTCCTCACCCAGTCCTAGTATAACTCCACCATCATCCTCATCCTCGTCATCCTCTTCATCCTCGTCTTCTTCCTCGATCATGTCCTCATCAAAATCATCTTCATCAATTTCATGGTCATCTTGATCTGTGTCGGGATGGGGCAAGTGATGGACTGCATCTTCTTCAAGATCATTGTTTTCATCATCTCCGTCTTCATCTTCATCTTCCTCCTCCTCGTCCTCTTCTTCTTCATGTTCATCACCTTCATCTCCTTCATCCCCTGACATATCTTCATCGTCATTTTCATCCAGACTCTCTTGGATATCAGGTTGAATTTCGAATCTAATTCCCATAGAATCAAAACCATTTTCAATAACCCTTGTGTTGTCAGAAGATTCATGCATGTAATCATCTTCACTTGGAGGAGCAAAGCTCCCATCAATATCCTGATCATGTTCCATGTCGTCTGTGACAGCCTCGGACCCACGATAAGTCTGGACAGCGCTAGAAGACTCGATACGTTCCGTTGGGCTAGAACTTGGATTAGGTATATCACCTAAATTTTCTGTCTGCCCATGTTCTACGTGATCAGTAGGTTTTGTAGCATTCTCACTCCTTCCAGCATTAGCTTCAGCAGCATGAACATGCTCTTTTGTCACCAGCTCTAAAACCTTTACAAGCCCAGGTGCGACCTTCAGTGAATCAGCATGATCCAGGTCCATCACTTCTAGGATTCGTGTAAGCGACCGAACCAGACCAACATCAATGAACGTAACAGAAGCTTCTCCTGAAATTGAAGACCCTGTTGGTGAACGAGCAGCCAGTACATCATTGAGGAAGTCAACAAAAGCTTGGATATCATTTCCCGGTGGTTGATGAACAATAGATGAACCAATAAAGTCATTGAAAACATTATTAATCTCCATAAAAATTCTCTTCCGTGCCTCTGTAGAACGTACACAAGAAGCCACCAGAAATTGACTAGCCCTGCCACCTAGTTTATGCCTCCAATCAACGTCTGTCTTTTTCTCCTTTTTAGAATTTCTGTAGTAAGGAAGAAACTGATGAAGAATATGATGAAATACTCCACCGCCAAAAAGACCCTTTGGAGCAGAGCTGCGAGAGCTGCTAACTTCACTATCTCTTCGGAGCAGAACATGAACAGATGGACCATACATCAACAAAATCTCTGTAAGGATCTTTAACAGGAATACAACCTTTGCCATAGATGCAAATTCCTCCCCATTATTTCCATTTGCTTCAGATGTCGAGGCAACAGCTTTCCCTTTTCCCTTGTTTGAAGCCACATCGATTTCCATATCTGTTAAAGATGAGCCCTCTTCTGATACTCCCTCGTCTTTAACAGGAGGTACAAAAGCTATAACGGAAGCCAAAAGCAGCTCAATTACATTAACAAAACTCTGAGGAGGTTTTCGATGAACTTTAACATGTTTTATATTTGCCTCAGGAAGTTTGCCAGTATTCTTCACGGTAGTCTGTGCTTTTTCTTTCTCGTTTTCTTTTTCTTTGGGTTTATCCTTTTCGCGGTCTTTTAGCAATATGATGTATGGTCTGTCACCAACCATCTCAATTTGGCAAACAGAATGCGCAGCTTGTAGAAAAATGGCAGGATCCCTTGAAGCGACAGAACTCAGATTCACAAGGAAGTTACGTGGTGTAAGCCTCCCATTAGACTGTCGATTGATAGCCGTGACAACACTCTGGCGTATTTCAGATTCCATAGCTTGCTGGAGTGTCTGTGGGTCTTCAAGAATATGGCGAATAATAGAAGCAGCAACATTATCAAAGCCAACAAACAGACTACTAGCAGGCAAAGATAGCAGCAAAGGCAAACCCCCAGCATTTAGGAAGCTAAGAGCAACAGAATGAGTTCTTGTGAGTGTGGAGCATAGCTGCAGAACAGCATGAATTGTCTCCGATGGATGCTGATTCCTCAAATAACAGCATGATATCTCAACAAGCCTCTTCTGCTCCTCTAAATTCATATGCCCCAAATTTGGTTGCAACCTTTTTTCATCTAATACTATAGAGGTTTGGTTACCAGCATCATCTTTCTTCAATAGCTCTGAAATATCAGCATTCAGCTTTTGATCAACCTGAGCAAGCCGATCAACAACAAGAAAGGCTGCTGTCACCCATTTAGGAACTTCCAAAGTTCCGTTCTCATGTGTACCAGAGTTCCAGTTTGACAAAAGATCTGCAGCAACTTCAACTAAACCACCCTTAGAAGCAACATCCCTCGAGTCTTTATCCTCGTTCAAGAGCAAAGCAAGAACATGAAATAGGGAAGATAGCATAGCATTCTTCTTTTCACCATCAGTAATGGAACCGCAAAGCTTCACCTGCTCAAGAATAAATGTTACAACAATGGCCCTGTAATGACCATTGTCATGAGAGCATATCATTAAAAGAAGGTCCCGGACTGAGAACGCTAGAGAATCCTTCGTTTCAAGAAGCTTTTTACATGTAGACAACAAGTCGTCAACAGCAGGCAGCTGCACAGTTTCCTCTTCAATCTGCTGATCGGTTGCATTTGCATCGGTATCGTTCGCATCAGTTGAAGAGTTACCAAGAGACATAGCAAGTGCACGGGCAAGTTCATCATCTTCTTGGACTATCTCCGGATGTGTAAACAGCCATTCCATGGCTAACTCTACACTGTTTGATCCAACTTGTCTCAAAGCCTCTTCTGCTCGAGATCTGGAAAAACCCATTTCAGCTATTGTCGTGATCGTTGATTCACTTGGAGGAGGAGCAGCCGGACGCGGCCTGACATTATTTACATTTTTCACTTCAACCCCAGAAAATACATGACGGATAATAGAGATCACAGTAGCAATGAAATCATCATTGCAATCAGTAAACTGGGGATGAGTCCATAAAGGAAGCACAGCTTTCAGAATCATAGATTGCAGGACCTTTACAAAAACCTCTGGATCCCGTGGAAAGGGGACATTTCCATTTACGAGAGGCTGTATAAGCAAATGCTTTGTCGACGGAGACAAAATAAAAGACGAAGTCACAAGGTGATCCATAAGTCTACCATAGTTGGCCAATGGACCATTAATCCATGAACGAACTGTTTCTTCAGAGTCGGTCTGCTTCGAAAGTCCATCATCAGTCTCCATTGGAGATGCAGGAGTTCTGTTGACGGTAAAAAGCAACTCACTGGTAGCTTCAAATGTAGTCAAAACTGACTGAAGAACCCCATGACCATACAAACAATTCAGAAGAATAGGATTACACGAGTCAGGTTTATCCAGTAGGATGTCATCAACGAAATCAACAACCTTCCCTAGGTAACGACACTTTGCTGACCAAGAAGTCGCTGATCCAGAAGGATTTGCATGACCCTCAAAATTCATATGATCCAGTGTGATGGAAGAAAATGTAGAAGCCACAGATCTTGAAGAAGGACTCACCGTAACCAAGTCAGAATCTCGTCTTCTAGAAGGAAGCAACATAGCTTTTCCTAGCTCTTGAAACAAATGTGTGATGTGCAACGAGAGTGAACGCATCATGTCTGCAGACCCAGAGGGATGTGACCGCTGACTGGCTCCAGTACGCAATTCTGAATGGTCACTTCTACTATACCTTTGTTGAGATCCAGAGGTGTGAGTCAGATCACGATACAGATTAATCAAGTCAAAGAACTGTGACTCAAAACTCCATCCTGACATTCTTCTCCTCATTAAAGGATCAAGAAGCTGTCTGAAAGAGTTAAATCGTTGCTCTTCAGAATCTGAAGGTTGTGATTCATCAGCAGCACCTGCACTGTTATCCTCAATTTCCGACTTAGCATCTTCAGATAATGCAAGCTGCCATAAAATCTCACGGTGAATTCTTCCAATATCTTCCAGTACATCCTTGCTACCATTTCCAAATTCTTGGAGCAATGCAGTAACCCATTTATTGTCCTTTGAGGCAGCTAGAAACAAAAGAAACTCAACAAGAAAAAGCGAAGGGAAAACTCTTGCATCTGGCGTTGATTTGGGATCCAGCAAAAATGACCCTGAAGGAACATTGAAACCCGCCAAAGTTGCCTTCAAATAATCCCGGAGAGACGAACAAAAAGCACGTGCCAGAGGAGCAGAGTGATGCTGAGTAAAGCTTTTGAAAACCATTGTGCTATGTAAAGCAATAGACATCCCTTCAGACGATTGAGTTATGCTAGGTCGCAACAAAAGTTTCAGCAAAGCTTCGATACCTTCCTTTTCCACAAACAACCGACATGTTTCGGCATTTTCCATTGTTCGATGAACCAACACCATCACATGAAAAATGCACAATTGGATGAACTGCTCATCACTAACTCCTTTCGTGGTAGAGTCTGCAGAAGCAGCCGAAGATGGACCTGCATTTTCCTTGTCTTCAGTATCCATATCCATAGCATTACTACCATTGGCTTCTACCAATTGCCCTGCACCTTTACCGTCCTCTACTAATGCAATTTTATTGATAATTTCAATAATCAAATCTACACCGGTGCCTCTCAGAGAAGAGACGTGACGCATAAGCTCCTCAACAGCATTTGCCAAAGGCACGATCGCATCATTCATTGGAAGGACATATTCCTTGTCGGTCAAAAACTCAACTAGAAAACTTAATGCTGAAGTTTCTCTAACCACCTCTAACCCCTTAGCATTGAGACAGATAGCACCTAGACCATTTGGAACACATGCGAGCGCCTTGGAAGAAGGAAGAACTCCAGCTTTCACTGATGATAAAAAGGCATCAGGAAGACCGGCTTCATCCAATGCCGCATAACAGGTCGGGTCTTTGTGAATCATTTCACACATTACAGTCACAGAAGACGAATATATATCACCTCCAAATTTTTCCATATTCATAAAGATCATGGAGAGAGTAGCAGGCAATGAGACATCATTAGAGCTCTGAGATCGTGTAGAGTTTGCAGAAGCATACGTAGCAGAACCAAGTGCCTTCAATAAAACCCTGACGAGCCTCTTTTGTAACTGAACTTGATCATTACTTGTTTCTGAGCACTCCTCAGTGCTGATTACGCTATCATCGACAGTAGTAGAATCAATCATCCTGACCACTTCTATCTGCAGTCTATTGGTTAGAAGCTCAACTCCTCCCAAGTCTTTGAAAAGGGTGACTGCTGAATTGCTGTAGTCCATCAGCTTTTGCAGAGTCTTTACAGCTAAACAAACAAGATTCATGTGTGCAGGATCTGTGTCCTCTAAAAGAGGTAGGAATGTCGGAACCATTCCTGATCCCCGTATAATACTCCCAGGACTTGAAGTTGATATCACTTGAAGCAAGTAAAACTGTAAAAGTGCTTCAATAAATTCAATAGACGGGGGATCACTGGAGTTACTCAAAGAAGAAACCGCCCTTTGTAACACATTAAGAAGTACCATACGGTTGCCACCAGTAAAGCTGATGCTTGAACCGCTCAGTATGCGGGCCCTCTCATGAGATGACGAAGATGCAGCTAGCTGAGATCCAAGAGCATGCATTGCAAGTGTGCGAATACTTCGAGATATTGTCTCTTCGGACTTAACAAGTCTGAGTAACTCATTTGTATATTCTGGCTCATTGGCAAAGAAGGACACGAGTTCATCATGAGAATCACCGGATTGAACAAGAATAATGAAAGCAAGAAGACATATCTTGCTGTACAGCCTACATACTCGGGGAGAACGGAAGGCGTGAGCATATCTAACCCTAGTCAGCAATAAGAACCTATGCTCAAGAGGTACATTGTGCTGCTCAACCAATTTCTTCAGAATAGACAGATCATCCTCTTTCCACGTATGAAGATCTGGAATGTGAATAGTGCTTTGAGTATTTGTTCCATGCAACTCAAAATACAGAGTAGACCCCATGCGATTCTGAGAATTATCACTGTCGGGTATGTCTGAAGGGAATAAGGATAGACCATCATCTAGGGTTCTTTCATTTGAGATAACACATGAATACAAACCCAAACCCTCTTCCTTGCTTCCCCATCCTTGCGCCAACGACAAAAGACGGCTGTTTAGTGAACCGCATCCCACCAGCTTTCCACTTGCATGAAGTTTTGAGGGATTTATTTTCACTAATGTTGAAAGTGTCTCCAACGTTGCGATGAGAACCTCGGGATCAGTTGATGCAAGCAAGAGCTTAAAATGCTGAAAAAACAAAACAGAACATCAGAAAGGCATGTTTGACAGCTTTGAAGTAAAACGTATCTTTCACTACAATATAAACAAAGGCAGCAAATGTACACATACGATACAGAAGCTAATGAAATAGACATCGCATATTAAGGTGACCCTAACTAAGAAAACATACATCTGAGCCAGTAAATGCGCCCTTGTTGTGGCAATTCTCTAAAACAATTTGCATCACACGCAGGATTTGGAGAACTGATTGTTTTGGGAAAGGACTGTCATCTTCTACGATATCATCTGCCAAAAGGAGGTCCTTTCTAGCAGACAAATACGTCTTGAAGTATGTATCGAAGTGCAAGAATAAAGGCCTCCAATGATGAAAATTTCCCTGAAAACAGAGTAAAAGTTAAGCCAAGTAACATGCAGAAATTTACTCAGAAATGATATACAGCGTATTTTATTACCTTGCCATACTCCCATCGGAAACCTGAAAGAGGGATTGCTATGTCTTGCAAAGGACATTGGATCACCTTCTCAATAAATGCATTTACTTTTGGAGGCTGCAAATCAGACAAAAAAAACTATAAGATTGATCTCCTGAAGAAAAATAAAAGATACAGGTAAAAAGGAAAAAAAAAAAAAAAAAAAACATTAGTGTCAAGCCGTAAACTAAAGGTAGCGATCGATCATATTGTATGTGATTTATTATTGTAAGTTTGTAACATGAACACAGACGTGCACATTTTTCTCTAGCTTCCTACATATGTTGTTTCACCAATTTTTACAACTGTAATATACTTATTATCATAAAGACTCTATCTATTGGCAAAGTTTAACTCGTATCTCAAGTTCACTACGCCTAACATATAAGTATGAATACGTGCTTTAACCAAACTTAAGGAAGCAACATATCAATCAAAAACCTGAGGCAGTTCGGTTGCATTGATATATAGTACCAAACAACAAATGGGCTACAAGCCTACAAGTAGACAATGAGGAGTTGAGGCCATATAGACCAGTTATTTACAAAAAATTCCCCCTTTTTAAGCATGTTTCGCAAAAAGATCGGGTCAAAGATGCATGACTAGAGCAGCGCGTTAATTATGTGTCACTCTTTTTTCTGTATGCAAAATTAGTACCACTGACACTGACATAATAAACACCCCTGGTCCCCTATTATTATGCAGAAATAATGAACTGATTAACAAAGTCGCAGAATCTCAAAACAAACAGTCCTCTCAAAAGCTCGGGTATTGGTAAACCACATATGATAGTGATTCACTAACCCCAGTAGTGGTTTAGAAATTCTAACTAATACGCATTTTTTATCATTACAGATTTCAGAGGTTCCTAATGATGAGAAATTCGCTTCTTTCATAACTATTAGCTCCCCATTAACGCATACTCGCCTAATTTCCCTCATATCCTCTTAACAAAAGATTTATAGACTATCAACTCAAGCAATTAGACCTACAAACTTAGGGCTCCTAAATTAAAGGAGTTTAGTTTTTAACAACCACCAAATGGCCTATGCACCTAATCTCCTCACAAAAGGTCGAGGGTTCAAACCTCACTCACTATATACATGATAAATTAAACAAACTATAGAAACGTAAAACAGTAACCTACAAATTAAACAAAATTCGTTAACATTCTATAATTTATAAAATTAAACAATAAAATAAGAGAGTTTTGATTTAAGAGTTTTGTTTAGTTGTAAAGTTAGGGCTCTGAATTAAAAACCACATGAGATACAAATTATATCGAGTTTACAAAAGCGTACACTTAGTAATAATAACATTCTACAATAAGCTAACGACCTAATTACACATCAATCAATTAAACAATTATTAAACAATAAAATTTATTAAAAAAAAGCAAGAAAAAAGAGGAGTTGACGACCTAATCCGAGTCGCGGTTCTGTTTCTAACAAATGTCCTAGAAACCATAGTATCGTGTGCCAGTGAAAGGTGAGAAATGACTATTTTAAAAAAATAAAAAAATAAAATAAAAATAGGCATAACGTATTTGTGAGGTCCCTAATGATGAAGATTGGCTTCTTTCATCTAGTAACGCACACAGACTATCCAAGTTTTAAAAGTACGGAAACGAGATTCGAGGCGTTTTCCCTTCGCCTCAAGAGGCGTAAGCCTCGAGGCGAACCAAGGCGTAAGGTCGAGGCAAAATTAAAAAAGAATATAGAAATTATATATATATATATATATATAAGTTTTAATTTTAATAGGTATTTATATATTTTATATAAATAAATGTTGCAAAATTTACATTATATATACATTTAGTTGTATATTTGAGTAAGGCCCACTCTTAATTAACATAAAGACTTTTAATTGGCCCATTTGTAAGTAGGCCCAATAAAAAAAACAAATCCTTAGGGTAATAACTACTACGCATATTAAATTATACCACTTCATCTCTCTCCTTGCAGCCACTTTCACCTTCTTCCACCCGGAAAACACCATCACCACGAAAATCATAAGACCAGAAACGGATTCAAGGTACAAAATCATACCTTAAAACCGCCTCAGGTACATGAGGCGTACGTTCCAAAACACCCCCGAGGCGCTGCCTCATAATCGTTTTATGCCCGTTTCGCCGACCGCTTTTTTAAACCATGAGACTAACCTATTTTCCTTGATAAGGAACCTTAGGGCTCCTAAAATAAAGGAGGTTGTAGACTTAGGGTTTTAAACCGTAACTGACTTTACGTAAGCTAACAATTAACAATTAATTAAACAATTAAACAGCAACAAAACATATACTAATTAATTAACAATAAATAAAAAAATATAAAAGAGAGCTTGCTTACAGTTTGAGAGTCAAGTTTAAGAGAAGGACCAGCAGGTCCGTCACCGGAGAGAAGCTGACGTAAGCGTGACGGCAAGCTCGATCTTAGGGTTCCGGCCATACTCACTACTAGTATAAATTAATTAAATTAAATTAGATTAGATATAATTAAAACAGTAGTAATTAATTAATTGACAAAGAAAATAAAAATAGAGGACCTGATTATTTATAGAATAACATCAATCAATCAGTTGAAGGGTTTGCGTGTTTTGTAATTAACCCTTTGTTTGGGAGATGTGTTTTTTTTATAGTCGTCGTCTGTGTGTGTTTTAAACGAGAGAGAAAGAAAGAAAGAGTGTATTGTTGTTAACCCTTGAAAATGGAGAAGGGGGGAGGTTTTTATAGAGAACCAAGTCTCTGTGTGTGTGTGTTTTGAAAATGGTGTTTGGGTTGGGTTCGGGTCGGTTTAAGTGTTTGAGGCTATTTTTAGGGCAGAGATTTCTAGAGCTTTATTTTTTTTTTGGCGATGAGCGGTGAGCAATGAGCTTTATATGAGCCCAATCCTTTTTATTATCACATGTTCAAGTCGACCAAACCCACTCCAAAACGCCTCATTTTTTTCCAATTTTGAAACACGACATGTATGTATTTTTATACCACATCATTCTTCTCCCACCATAGAATTAAGGTGTCGAGTTTTAGGGCCCGTTTGGTTTGTTGGTATGAATCACAATAGGTATGGGTATCGGTATAGGGTGGAATGGGTATTGGAGGGAATGAGGAAACCCCCCACACACATCATATATGATGAAACCCATACCCGTGGGTATCCTCATTCCCATTCCCCCCAAACAACATGAATGACTTTCAAAGTCATAGATTCATTCCCATTCCCCCCAACCAAACGGGCGAGTTTTAGTTCCTAATATCATCATTTGCTACGTTTTATTTAATCAAAGTGAATTGCCCATAAGCAACCCATTCGTGATATTCAAATTTCACCAACTTATCCAAATTCGACCCAACTTGAATTTACCTAGTTCTAACATTTTTATTTGATCATTGTTGAGTTATTAAGTGCATTTCCTACCTTTGGAATCAATATCACACGTTAGAACATTTATTTGGACCTTAAAACCATATGTCGACATATAATTGGTGTACCAAATCGAAACCAAATCATATCTAGCTCACACAAACCTTTAGAAAATCATTGAGGGTCAGTAAATCTTCCTAAAGGTCCATATTCCTTACATACTTCTGGCCACTTCACTATTCATCCAAGTTGAACACAAATAAATAAACATATACGATTTACTTGTGTATATATATACACATATTTCCTTTCTACTAAAGTCCTTTCACACCATAGCAATTTTACACATCCCATAATCCTTTTCATCCCTATTCGATCTACTAAGGAAGCCAGAAAAATATTTCATAGTCATTTCGTGTCATTCCAAGTTTGCAAAGTTCCATTCGAATTCAAGTTTATTAGTTCTAGCGAGCTTATGGAGTTTTTCTTTTGTTCTAGTTCACTTCACACGTAAAACCTTCACTATCTTCGAATTGTAAGTCATCTCATCTCAGTTTCAATCCATTCTCTTATTTAAAAATGCACCATGCATCACATGTTCATTGTTTTCGAACGTACATGTTCATTATTATTTTTACGTATTACGTATATATTTAGAACACGAAACAAGGTTAGCCTCCCTTGTGGAAGGCCTAGGAACCTTGATACACACTCACCTCACATTTATTTATGGTATACATGCATGTTTCGAAAACCATTTGAACCATAGCTCACACGTTTAAGAACACAAACCCTTAAAATTTACTGAGTCTTTTACTAATAAATATGTTCCATTCGACCACTAAAATGACCATGTAAAACAAAATTCGACTTAACGACACCCCAATATTTTTACACAACTTGATTTTCTATACTACAAACTAAAAGTTTCATGTTTATACTTTACCAATTTGAGCTCTTAAACACACGTAAAAATGGCCAAAGTGAATCGACACATACATAGTTAAAACTTATATAAAAATCCAGTATGGAGTAATAAGCCCATTAAGCCATTTTTAAGCAACCTGAATAAGTTATGAGTATAAGGCCTTTTGATATGAATTATTGACACTAAAAATGAGCTCAAGGTTAAGCCCAACATGTCTCAAAGCCGACGAATCGTTAAACGTTATTGGACCTTTAATAATGGCTCGTTAAGCCCATTAATAGAAAAATAAGCTATTTTAGCAAATAAACAGTTGAAATAAGCTCTAATAAGCCTTAATAAGTCACAGAAATTTTCGGATAATTTTTCCCTACCTTTTTGTGACATTTGGACTAAAAATGCAAACTAGTTTCACTTTCAAGGACTAAAACTGTCAACATTTAAAAACAGGGACTGAAACTGCCAAAACAAAAACTTTAAGGTAGAAACTGATATTATATTATATTCCAAGCTCAGAATGTTATTTTGGACAAGTAGTGGACTATAAATACAATTTATATTTAACTAAGGACTAATGATGAACTCAAATAAGTACATTTTATTACTATCATTTATCCTATTAATTTGACTTGTTTTACTATATTATGTATGAGGATTGATACTTAATCGTTTACTTTTGTAATTCTCAGGTAAAAACAAGCATTTGGTGAAACTTAGCGATTATGGACTAATAATGGAGCAAAACGTGCATAAAGAGGAAGTCTACTGACATGGACAAGATCAAGTCAATTCTGCTCCAGATGCGCCGCATCTCACTCTCGAAATGCGCCGCATCTCTATCAAGATATCACCAGATACGATCCAAGATACAAGAGGACATGCGCCGCATCTAATAAAGGGTTACGCCGCATCTTCTGGCGGTGTACGAATATTCCTGAATATTATAATCTTGGACCCCACGCGAAGTTAAGTACATGCGCCGCATCTACTTAAGTAGATGCGCCGCATCTTCCCTCAGACAGAAACTATAAATACCCCGTAGACCAGACGAATTTAAAAAGTTCGAAACCCTAAAACCGAAGTTCGGACAGCAGAACAGGAGGACGAATTCAGTCAAGAGGCAGCACAAGACACACCCAAATCGAAGATACAAGAGCTGTAAGAAGGTGCTGCATGTATTTAATTCATTAAGTAGTTTTGTTTTATTGTGTTAGCAAACTTTAATTCATCAGGATTGGTGGCTTGTGTAATGTGACAACGAAAGATTGCACTCCCTTTAATACTTGCTCTCCCATCAATTAAAGTTTATATGTTGATGTCTTTGGTTACTACTTGTTAGTGCATTGATAACCTCTGTGTTTATTAGTGGCTTGCGGGCATCCGACTGCGGGACAAGATGTGGCTCCCACGGTTGTTTCTAAATTGATCACTTAGGAATAACTTTTAGACATAAGTAATCATTAAGGGTTTACTCGCCGATGAGAATAGGACCAACGAGAAAGGGTTAATTACATACACTTCATATAAAGCTATCAATAAAACAAGTGACAATCTACTTAATCATAAGGACAGCCCTCTTATTGTCTCGAGTATCTATCTGTGTACGTGTGTGCTACTTGCTGATTCATGCCTATTTGTTTATTTTATTATTTAATTGCAAACAAAACTGTGCCAGTCTCTCAGGCTGAAACCCCCCTTGCGTTAGGATATTAAAATACTGATTAGAATAACTAGATAATACGTTCCACTCTTAGTGATCGACACTCTACTTACCATTATCTTCATACTGACCGGGTACACTGCTCGTTAAGTGTGTGTGTTATTGATAAGTCGGCTAAATATAAATTTAAAACTTGAGTAGGCATTAAAACTGCTAAACCGCAACGACACATCACGCGCATCAAGTTTTTGGCGCCGTTGCCGGGGATTGAATTGTTATTTTCTGTTAATTTGATTAGTATTTTAATTAGGTTATTTTTCTTTTTATTAGATTAATTGCATCATTGTACTATTTTGCATATTTGTTGTATTGTGTGTTATTTGCTTTGTGTTATTTGTTTGCTATTTTTGTGTGTTTTATTTTTGTTTCGTGTGTTTTATTTGTTTTTTATTTTTCGTATTTTCTGTTCTGCTATCGTTGTACTGTGCTAAATCGAACGATACGGCGCATCTGATCTCTCAGATACGGCGTATTGCGTTCAATTTTTTTATATACAACGCGTTTAATTAATTCGATACGACGCATCTTTTCCCCAAGATACGGCGTATCTGTTTTTAATAAGAAAATTTTTCTAAGCGATAAAGTAATACGACGCATCTGCTTTTGCAGATACGGCGTATCTGTTTTTGATAAAAATTTTCTAAACGTTGACGCCATACGGCGCATCTTCTTTTGAAGATACGGCGTATCTATTATTTTAATTAAAAACAGTTTGCGAATTATTAAACAGATACGACGTATCGATCTCTGTCGATACGGCGCATCTTACTGAATCAAAAATCTTTTATTTTTTAAACGTAACGAAAATACGGCGCATTAACTTTTGTTAATACGACGAATATAATTTGATAAATATAGTTGATTTTTGATATTTACCTTGATCGGTCCGCTACTCTCGTGTGCAAGTTGTTTATTTTCAGGATAAATGATGACTCAAGCATCACCAAGAAGGATTACATTCTGAACCAAACCAAGAGACGCTAGCTGAAGTGACCGAACATAAGACGGGAAGAGTGGAGGAAAACTCAGTACTGGTAACATTGAACTTCTTTAATTCTTGAAATAGAATCCCAGGTAAACTCTACGATAATTCAACTGCCCAAAGGAAAGTTCTCTACACTATGATCTCAGTTTTATTATCCTTATTATACGTCTGATTCAATTCGTAATCTTAATTTTGTATGCTCAAAAACGATATCTGTTCCTAACCTCGGAATAAATCCTTATCCACTAAACAATAAGATTACGATTATTAATGAAACGTTTATGCCTATTACTCTTATTTTGAATTCATCTATATGGTGTGCCGTTTTTACCCAAATTTGATGTATAAGGAACTGTGTTGCGGAGGCCAAGGTACGTTCTTCATTTAAATTTCGTTAACTAACATAGAGATACGGCGGATCTAAATATCCAAAGCGCCGTATCCCTGACCAACTAAGACTTATTGACTAGTCAACGGAATTAAATAGATACGGCGCATTCCAAATTTCTAATACGGCGCATCGTGTCGCCCTATAAATACGACGGGAATACGCCGCATAAATACACACAGTTAAGAACACGCACTAAAATTATACTCAAAATCCGATCATCCTTCTTTAATCCGCCTTTAATCCGAGCTATAATCCTTCTCCTAATCACGAAAAACTAAGGTAATTGTTACATTTCGATTTAATTTTGATTAATACGAAAATTAGGGTTTATAGGATTGAATCGATTCGCGCTTAAACGATATAGGGATATGATTAGAACTTGGCATTAATTATTTCCCCTAAGTTAATTTTAGAATAAGACATCGAATTTGACACTAATTGAATCGAACGAAAAATTTAGGTTTTGGGTTTGATTTTGAATATCTAGCGAGAAGGCGAATTAGTAGTGGAGGAATGCGATATTTGAACTGATATAAAGAGTATATAATACTGTGATATTTAGTGGTAGTTGACGTCACGGATACGGATTCTCGACAAACGTGCCTGCCCCTTTATTTTATACTGATATGCTTTTAGATGCGGCGCATCTGGGTTGATTAATGCGGCGTAACGGCTTATTTCAAAATTGATAAAATTATAGATACGCCGTATTGATTAACCTAGATACGACGCATCTCAATACGCCGTATCTGTTATCTTGCACCGCATCTCTTATACTTTATACAGATACGCCGCATTGATTTAATCAATGCGCCGTATCTACCTTACTTGCAGACTGTTTACTGACTTTGAATGTTTATTTCAGATGACACTACCAGATATCGCACAAAGGCACCAATGGTTACGATTCGAGAACATGGGACTTACTGATGGCACTCTAGAGGATTATTTGCATAGGCTTGACTCGGTTTACTTCAAGAAAATATTCAGAGTCCAAGTTCTGAATTTTGACGATGTGGGATTGATCGGTGGTGGACATGCAGCTGCGAGCTTACAGCGTCGTATGGAGATGGTAGTTGTTGGAGGTGATGATGAGATGGAGTTCAGGTCTAGTGCTTGGGAGCGACTGTTTAGGGTTGACGAGCCTCTGATTAGGGAGCTCATGCTGGAGTTCTTTAGCACGATTCATTACAGAGAGACGGATGTGGAGATTGATACAGCTGACACTCTGGTGTTCAGGTTAGGAGGTGTGCACAGGCAGATGTCGATGAGGCAGTTTATTTTAGCCATGGGTTTACACACTGAGGAGGAGCTTGGATCTGCTGGGTTTGCCAGGTACTGGGCTGAGAGTTTACGGGTTGTCCCTGACAGAGGGGTATTCAGTGATTACTGGTTCAGGATTTCTTCGGGGGGCGACATCACTACTTCCACCCCCTCATATACTTTGATCAGGGAGCCGATGAGGAGGCTGTGTCACAGGCTGATTGCATTTACTATTGCTGGGAGGGGTCAGTCGCCTGAAAAGGTGACCACTCTGGACCTCTTCCTACTTAGGAGCATGGATGAGGGGATGCCGGTGAACATCCCCCACTTTTTGGCACACTACCTCCACCGATCAGCTGCTGGGAGAGATCGGAGGAGCCACATGACTGGCGGGCATTTTGTTTCGAGGCTGGCCCGCCATTTTGGAGTTATTGGAGCGGAGATTCCAGCGGGGCTGGAGGTTGTGGTGGCTCGTCTCCCAGTTATCGACAGGGACTATTTGGTTAGACTGGCGATCTGCCAGGTGGCTGCTGGGGGCCACTTTTGGGCAGCATTAGGGCCCGCCAGAGCTGCAGGGCCAGAGGCGGAGCAGGGAGGACCTCAGGATCCTCCGGCTGCTGCTCCTGCCGACGAGGAGGTGCCACAGGCACCAGTACCCCCACGCACTGTGATTCAGAGACTCGACGCAGTCGAGGGAGAGGTGATGGTACTGAGGAGAGACTTAGAGTGGGTGGTCATGAGTGTGAGCAGACTACTAGAGCAGCAGGGTATTACACACGCTCGTCCAGATGGTACTGAGGTTGCAGGAGTGACACGGGCATACGAGCGCAGAGTCCGCCAGAGGACTGATGGAGCCAGCACTTCCGGGACCCATCCAGACGACCACACTCACCCATGACCTTACTCTCTTGATTTCATAGACTGTTCCACACATTATTATTACATTTTGGATTGTACTTATCGTTATTCTATGCTTATGTTTAATGTTTCAGTTTATATTTCTTGTTATGTTTGACGAAGACTGGCATTAAGTTCAGCATGAGAGAACGAGAGGACGTATGAGATTAAACCGTGGAACGAGCCATTTTTGCAACAGACTGTTAACAGTCTGTTTGGTAACTACATGCGCCGTATCTGCTTAAACAGATGCGACGCATCCTATCCTTTACTTTGTTTTATAGTCAGTCCAGGCCGCACGAAGATACGGCGCATCTCAGTCCTGAGATGCGACGCATCCTCTGCAATGGTCATATCTTATTTTATTTTTCTGCATTTTTATTTTCGACTTTAAAACTATTTATCAGTTTATTTTAATGCGGCGCATCCCTGGTTAAGGATGCGGCGCATCTTTATTCTGATCCGTATTAATTCTAGGCTCGATACGGCGTATCTTCTTCAATAAGATACGGCGCATCGACTGACCTGATGATTTCCAGTTTTAATTTTTTAAGTTTTATTTTTCCTAACTACTAATGTATTATGCAAGTTGAACCTTTCTTATCTTATGTGTGTTTTAAAGTGTTGGTGGTATTATAGTTTCCTGGATTTCCTGTGGATACATCAAGTATGAAGCTTTAACGTTCTAATCCACAAGAAAGATGATTTTTGCTCTTATACTAATGGAGGATCATACCGAGCAAATCTCAGGGGAGTTTTTCCGTTCTAATTCTTTTCTTTCTAGTTTTTAACCTTTTACACAAACAACGAGGACGTTGTTTAACTTAAGTGGGGGGATAGGAGAATTAGAACACCTAACACTTACTTGTCCAACTTTTTCAAAAATTATGCTTAAAATGTGCTTAATATATCAAACTTAAAAATTTTTTAGCATGTTTTTGTTTAAGATCTAAGTTGCATAACTGCACACATGACGTTATTTTCAAAAATTGTGATTTTTCAAAATTCACAAATCTATGAGTGTGCCGGTGACTTGTAAACTTTAGAACTTGGCTTGTATACTATTCGAGACCACCATAATGAGTATTATTTATATAATTGGAATGACTTGTCTAACTTGGTAAAATTCTAGGATTACACCCAAATAGCCTTTATATGTTATGTGTTATTAACTAACTACACTGGTTAGTTAACCCCCGTATAAAACCTTTTGTTACTCTCATTTTTAGAGTAAGATACCCCTAGAAAACCCTCAGAGCCATTCCTTTCGTTTCTTACACCTATGTTTAAAATGTTTCGTTACACCCTTACACCTTAGCCTACCCTGTAGATTAGAATCCGTGGTTGGTTAATTGCTATAGGCAGAGTGTGTTTCCTTACATTACCTGTGTTCGCGTGCGTAATTCATTATCTATGGTTAGGTCGGGAAATTGCACAATGCAAATTGGAGTGAAAGTAAATATTGTATATTTTTGAGTTTATTTTTCGTGTGTTTACTACTTTCACTATTACCGTTATTTCTGAAAGTATGAAAAGTATAAAAAAAATTATCCGGAAAGAAAGTTGTAGTGATGTGGTGAAATTTTACACATCTATGTTTATGTTTCAAGTAAAAAAAAAAAAAAAAAAAAAAAAAAAAAAAAAATTCGAAAAAATGAGAAAAGAAAAAGAAAGAAAAAAGAGTTGGATGTTTATTTTAAGCCAACGATGTAGAGTTATGTAAGTGGTCGATATCACCACTATTTGTTGTATTATATCTATGATTGAATGGGAATTGGCAGTTATGGGAATGCCAATTAAGGTTTATTCTTTGATTAAGATTTTGTTGAGTATAATTCGTGTCTACCTAAAGCGTGTGTTTCAAGTGTTAAAGCGTGAGTTATTCGATGATATGAGTCTTATTCATGGGATGGTTGGGATAGTGATTAACCACACTTAGGATTTTAATTTATTTGTTTTGTTTTGTTTATTTTTATTTTTACACCAATTTATATCCCAAATGTTATCCGTACCCTGTATTGTTCTTTATCCAACCGAACCTTTGATTTATTGAGATTAGGGATTTGAGCAATCTTAAGTATCGTAGTCGTGGATTCGGCTATGTATTTATGATTTTGTCGCCCTTTTTGATATATTATTATTGGTGAAGTTTGGACCTATCTTTAGCCTATTTGAGTTAAGGATTTGAGCAATTGCAAGTATCGTGTTCGTGGATTCGATCATGTATTTGTGATTTTGTCGCCTTTTCTGGAATTTGAGATCGATAGTGCAAATAAGAATAAATAACCCTTTAGCCTAAAAACCCTTTTTACCGCTTTAGACTTGTTATTCCTTAGCTTTAGTGGTGGAGATGTGTATACTTGCCAAGCTTATGATAGAATATTCGTCGCGACTGGACATTTAAACGATTAGATTTGCTTTTATCGACTTATTTTATTCTACTTCTAATTCGTTAAGTGTTTAGTTGTGTGATTATAAAATAAATGAATACATGCTTAAATATAAAAATAAATCCTAACATCTTTTAGGATACATTTTCATAAATGAAATTCTAAGGTTTACTTGGGGACAAGTAAAGTTCAAGTGGGGGGATATTTGATGAACTCAAATAAGTACATTTTATTACTATCATTTATCCTATTAATTTGACTTGTTTTACTATATTATGTATGAGGATTGATACTTAATCGTTTACTTTTGTAATTCTCAGGTAAAAACAAGCATTTGGTGAAACTTAGCGATTATGGACTAATAATGGAGCAAAACGTGCATAAAGAGGAAGTCTACTGACATGGACAAGATCAAGTCAATTCTGCTCCAGATGCGCCGCATCTCACTCTCGAAATGCGCCGCATCTCTATCAAGATATCACCAGATACGATCCAAGATACAAGAGGACATGCGCCGCATCTAATAAAGGGTTACGCCGCATCTTCTGGCGGTGTACGAATATTCCTGAATATTATAATCTTGGACCCCACGCGAAGTTAAGTACATGCGCCGCATCTACTTAAGTAGATGCGCCGCATCTTCCCTCAGACAGAAACTATAAATACCCCGTAGACCAGACGAATTTAAAAAGTTCGAAACCCTAAAACCGAAGTTCGGACAGCAGAACAGGAGGACGAATTCAGTCAAGAGGCAGCACAAGACACACCCAAATCGAAGATACAAGAGCTGTAAGAAGGTGCTGCATGTATTTAATTCATTAAGTAGTTTTGTTTTATTGTGTTAGCAAACTTTAATTCATCAGGATTGGTGGCTTGTGTAATGTGACAACGAAAGATTGCACTCCCTTTAATACTTGCTCTCCCATCAATTAAAGTTTATATGTTGATGTCTTTGGTTACTACTTGTTAGTGCATTGATAACCTCTGTGTTTATTAGTGGCTTGCGGGCATCCGACTGCGGGACAAGATGTGGCTCCCACGGTTGTTTCTAAATTGATCACTTAGGAATAACTTTTAGACATAAGTAATCATTAAGGGTTTACTCGCCGATGAGAATAGGACCAACGAGAAAGGGTTAATTACATACACTTCATATAAAGCTATCAATAAAACAAGTGACAATCTACTTAATCATAAGGACAGCCCTCTTATTGTCTCGAGTATCTATCTGTGTACGTGTGTGCTACTTGCTGATTCGTGCCTATTTGTTTATTTTATTATTTAATTGCAAACAAAACTGTGCCAGTCTCTCAGGCTGAAACCCCCCTTGCGTTAGGATATTAAAATACTGATTAGAATAACTAGATAATACGTTCCACTCTTAGTGATCGACACTCTACTTACCATTATCTTCATACTGACCGGGTACACTGGTCGTTAAGTGTGTGTGTTATTGATAAGTCGGCTAAATATAAATTTAAAACTTGAGTAGGCATTAAAACTGCTAAACCGCAACGACACATCACGCGCATGGACTAACGATGCAACGCTAACGCCGTTAGGGTATAAAATGTAAATACAGGAAAAATACAAGGACCAACAGAATCTATTTGACCTTTTTATTTCTACTTTACATTTTACTATTTTCCGTTACGTCACGTGCATATTTAAGTTTCAGTTACGTATTTAAATAACGTTTTGTTTCACCACTTTCGAGGAAACGATATTATTGGATTTAAATGACATAACAATAAGATAATATTATATATAATATTATTTTTGAACTTTAAGCATTTTAAGCATATCACACTCACATCACCGATCATTCGTTATCCGTTACTCACTTTCGCAATCACTATTCATATTAAGTCAAATTCTCAGACTTTACCATATTCCAGGTCGTGTGTTGGAGCCGTTCCCATAAACTTACTTGAATTTACTTTTCACTTTGCCGGTTACGCTCAAGGTGAGTCATAGCCCCACTAATACTTTATTACTCGTTTTAAACTACTTGGGGTGAGAAACATGCTTACTTTTATGGACCATTTAAACTATGATTTTGTTTGATGAAACTATTACGTTTAGCCTAAGTACTGTATCCCAAAAACTTGCCTATACTCATGTACCGTTAGTTCCTGCTGGGAAGCACGAGTGATATAAATAGATCTATTGAGGGTGACACCTCCATCTGTGTTGAGATTCAACAGTCCAGATAGGACAAGCGGATGTATACCATGTCGAATTACAGTGTCTAGGGATAGAACACTTGCCAGGCTTTATTATTATTTCATGACTCATTTCATGCACACTGTCGTAGCTTCGGTAACATGGAACTTAGCACAACGTAATAGACTTTCGTATAACATTATGCAAACTCTCAAACTCATTGGTCCAACTTTACTGCTTTATATAAACCTATGAACTCACCAACCATTGTGTTGATACTTTAGCATGTTTTTCTCAGGTGTTTAATTGTATGATATATGATGAAGCAAGGCAGCGCTTGGCAGGGGCATAGGCGCACTTTTTGAGTGTACACGTAACACTCATGACCAAAGTTTTTATACTATGGGACAACTAATATTAAATAATGGGCCTTGTTTTCCGCATTCCTATTTTGTAAAACTTATGATTAATTAATGAAGTATTTCAAATGGATTTGATAAATTCGTTCTCTATATCACTTGTGTTATGATCCAATAAAGTAGCACCCTATATGTTGTTACTGCTACGATCTGATTTGGGGGTGTTACAGCTTGCATTTTGTTATCATTCGATAAACTCTTGAAAACTTTTATGTTAATACATTATGTTTTCTAAAACTATTTGGGACCTCTTGTAACTCTGATGTCTTATTATTGATCGAATGATAAACTTTTAAAAATGTCTCATTTAGAGTCGTTTTCTATGATTATGACTGTTGTGTTAGAGTTTTATTGGAAAAATATTATCGTGTATGACTAGATTCGAACTCGGGAGCGAGGGATTGCACACTTTACGTATGAATGACTAACGTAAATAATTAATATATATAATAGTTATGTATTTTAATTATTTGGACTCGAAATGAAAGATAACGGATGTTAAGTGATTAACCGAATTAACTAACGGTCGTTAAGTTGATAATTAAAGGACTATTATTGAAAAAGGAGATTTGGAAGGATCTAGAAACCCATCAAGTGGGTTGGCCGGTTGGGGCTTATGGGTTTCAACCCATGATCGACCCATGTATCTATCTTGTGCTCCAAGATAGGTTTTGGCTATAAATAGAGGCATAAGGTTTAGGGTTTTGGACTAGTGCATTATTATTCAAACCCTAAAACTCTCTTCTCCTCTCCTCCCATCTTTGGCCGATCGTACACCTCTCCTTAGAGGATCGATCCATCACTTTCTTGTTAACTAAATTGTTTAGGTTAACCGTGTTCAATCACTAGCATCATTCGTTAGTCGAGTAATAGTACGTGTGTTCGAGAACTCGTTAATATCTTACTTTAGATATTGATCTTGGATTGTGGAACAAAAAAGGTAAGGGGTTCCATGTTAATCCTATTGGTTGTTAAAGAGAAGAGAAGTTCAAGTTTGGATCTTTGTTTAGCTAAGATCAAAAAGGTATGTTTCCTATTTATTTTTCGGTAGTACTTATTACATGTTAATTATGATCCTTGCTTCCGCGTTTTGTGTGCTTTGATGTTTATGGTTATTTATTTATTTGAATGTCAAATTATCTAAAACCAACAGTGGCATCACGAGCCGTTTAACATGTAATTGTAATTATCGAAACACATAATTAAAATCAAATCTTGTTTGTATTTACATGTTCATATGTCGATTTTTTTTTAGGGTTTTTACAAGATCTAAAATAAAAAATTCGATCATAATTTGGGGGGGGGGGGGGGGGGTTCAACCCTCTTTAATAAAAAAGCTAGTTTTGTAACCCTAAATTAGGAACATGTGTTTATGTGATTATTTGAATAAAGGGTTACGTTCCTGTTTGATCCATGATTTTTTCATGCAAAGAAATCATGGATTAGGGTTTGTTTTACATGCTACATGTTTTAGATAAATCTAAAATTAGGGAAGACCTAATCTATTAAATTAATGAATCAGTTATGTGCAATGTGGTATTTAATTATTAAAACTTACGCGGTCAATTGTTGGCGTCTGTGGTCCATTGGGTACAAGGCGCTCGAAAACCAATGAGAGTTTTTTTAATTATATACATAATAATTACGCATATAGATTATTAATAGGATTTATCAAAAGGTTTGCATGTGGCTATATGATTTAATTGTTAAGATTATATGCGTTATTCGTGTTTATTTAATTTTGTTGAAATTACTTGTCTTATTTGTTTAAATTATTCATGAATTATAAGCAAACAAGAGGGTGATTTTGGTATAAAAAATTAAATGGACATAATAACTATGAAACCTTATGATGTGGTAAATTATTTATTGCCAAGTCTTATGTGCCGATAGTGGTTCGCTTCGCACGGTAATTTGCTCCCAGGCGAGACTAGCAATTTAATAATTTACTACATATTTTTTATAAGACTTAGAATCAAAAACTTTTAATTGATTGATGCAACTGTACAAATGGTCGAAGCGGCGGACCTAATTAGACAAACTATAAAGTGGGTATAAGGTTGGTACGCATTAAATTGTGACCTTAAAGAGACTCCATTCTGTCTCTCCGCTCGCCTGTGCGTCTAATTAGACTTACCAAGTACACCATTACATGTACGAAGCATCTTAAGGCAAAGTTGTAAATTGCTCAACGCCTCAATTAAAACTTTGTTGATTTAACTCTTAACAAATTGGTAATTAAAATAGTTTTGAAAACTTATGATACAAAGACGAGTGCATGCTTCTTTGTACATATTTTGATTGTCACATCAAAATAAATACCCTATAAAATTTAAGTCACATGCTATCTAATTATAAGAGACACTTGAAGTTAATATCTGGCGTAAGTGAGACCTTGACACGGATATTAATGACAAGGTAAATTACATGCTTTTATTGCCAGCAGATCAACTGAGTGTAATAAAATTATGTGAATTTACATGTTTCTAAATTAGACAAATTAATTAAGTTATAAGTGAGACCTTGAGACTTAAAGCATGAGATGGGAAGAAACATGCTTACATTGCAAAATTACTTTTGGCAAATGTAATTCCCATAAATTTAGGAGTCGGAAAATTGTTTCGCGATTATTGTACGACAAGTTACCATCTTTTGTAATTTCACTGCTAGCAGATCAACTGATGTGGTGGAACTATGGAAAGTTGGATCCTAGTTTTCAAGAAAATTAAATGGTTATTTTATATTTCCTGGGTAGTTTTCTTTTCTTGAAAAATTATTATCGAAAATACTAAAGTTGAATTTTGTAAATTCATTTAATGTATTAATGCAACGTTAAAAACCGTAAACGTGGGGCATTCTTTTAGTGGAAAATTTGATCTACACCCGTAGGGGTTTAGGCTAGAGTCAACTTTACTAAAAGAACAAACCAAGTCTACTTTCTTTGAGAAGAGTGAGACTTAAACCATATACCTTTTCATGTATGAGAAGGGTATAATGGGAAAATTAGAATTGTCTAAATTTTAAGGAATAACTTATAGCAAAATTTTAATAGTTAAGAAACTTGCACATTTCATGAGTTATTAAATTAGAAGCTAGACTAGTTACCGCAAAATTGGTAAAAGGCAAACTAGCACGCTTTGTCTAGTTGTTGTGCTTTGACCACTTTTGATACTACATGCCATTGTGGGGATGGTAGTCAAATTAAGGAAGAAATTGCATGTCCAATTATTTCCAAGTTAATTGGATTGATGGATAGTCCATCATTTACAAAGTATAATACATTCTTTAGTACCTAAGTAATTGTTACATATGGGATCACTCAAAGGTGTAGGAAAGTAAATAGCACACTATTTGCTTTTACTGGTCATGAAACACTTATAATGTTGTCAAATCCAGTGGGAGCATTGTGTTGTTATTACTGAATAACATATATTAATGTAATGATCTGTAATTCAGTGGGAGCTACAAGCTTGTTATCTTGGTAGTAACCCAGATTATCTCTAGAATGTCTTGAGATAATTACTCTCTAATTTTAGACACTTGTGAGTTTAAGGATAGTCATGTGCGTTTCCTTACATGACAAGGTGGTTCTATATCTACGAATATCTATGACACAATCATATTGATCACATTAAACAAACGCGTGACGTGTTGTTTATCTGATACATGATGTTGTTCCATGCACAAGTGGGAGAAATCTTAATTGTGTGCAAGCAACAACACAAAGGAATATGATTTAAAGGATTCTCTTGAATGCAAGGTAAGAGAATTAATGTTCTAATGTGATTTATTCACATATAATTTATAGAACACTTGGAATTAATATCTAGTGTAAGTGAGACCTTGACATAAATATTAATGACAATGTAAATTACATACTTTCATTACTAGCAGATCAACTGATGTAATGAAACTATGTTAATTTGCAAGATCTAAATTAGATCCTTATTAGAACAAGTGTCAATATGATAATGAGATTACTTCAAACTAAATATTTATGTATTATTGAAATGACATAAATAAATGAAGTAATCCAATACTACTTCAAAATTGAATATTTATGTATTCTTGGAATATCATAAATATATGAAGTAATAAATTAACTGGAAATACTATTGAAACCATATTGTGGTGTTCATGATTACTTTAGTTTTGTATATTTATATTTTATTGTAAAGATATAAATATGAAGTCTTTTAATTGTTACAAGACTTATAATAAAGTAAGACGTTAACGTGTTATGTTTTTTAATTAAGACATATACAAGAAGTCATTGAGTTGATCAATGATTTATAACGTGAATTGGGATTATAACAGTTTATGTCTTCTTATTAAGACATGGACATGAAGTGACTTGGTTAAAAGTACTTATGTTATATAGCATGCAATTGGTTTGGAAAATCTATTTCACCATTAACTTGATTTAGTTGGTAAATAGGTAAGCCAAAACAAAATATATTTATCTTACATATTGTAAGATTGTCTTACAATATTAATCCTAAATGAAATACATAATGGTTATGGTATGTTCAGTTAGGAAAATCAAACTCTTGTTATATTGTTTGATTAAAGATAACTATATTTTCTATTCTTCCAAAAGTTATCAAGGTTAGAAAATTGAGTATGCAATGTATATACTCAATTAGACTCCAACCTAGAAGATTAATAAGACACCATTTATTATGGAATGTGATGAATCACATTAAGTCTTAAAATTGAAGTTCAGAATTTGTTAAACTGCTTTTGAGTAGGTTATTAACAAACTTCATGTAAGGAACTGTCAATATGTATTTGTAATGTCCCAAAAGAGAACAATTTTGTGTTGCTCTACTTGCTAAGTATTTATGGATAGTCTATAAATTCCAAAAGGCAAGTGGGAGTTTTATCTTGAAAAGATAAAATTACAAGATACATGATCTTCTAAAACACACTAGCAATTGTCATGCTGAAGATTAACATGTAAATGTTAAATCACAAGATGAAGGAATTCTCATTCATAGATCCGCAAGGATATCTCAAATATTTGTATAATATGTTGAGGATTATGAGTTACAGGATTATAGTAAACCTGTTGATAAATTGCAAATGTAGAATTTGGAAAATTGCTCATACTATGAATGCTTAGATGCAGTCCAGGAAGATAACTAGTTTTGGAAACTTAGCTAATCTTGAACTCTATAGTTACACTATAGAATGATGATGAGTTTCTACAAAGGAAATGGAAATCCTAGAGATTTAAATTCACGTGTAGAAATCATAATGGACTATTCTGTATACATATTTAATGTATTAAAAGATTATCAAACACACTTAAGCAATTAACTGTGATTGAAATTCTTTGTAGGCACGTTAAATGTATAAAGATTATGATTATCATTCTTAGTTTCATTTATATGAAATTAACAATGGAATATCAAAACTCTTTCTTAGATAATTACTTGTGCGAGGACGATAAGTAAATTGAAAGGAGTATTTGAGTTCAAATAATCTTTGGAAGTATACAAAATGCAATCATTTATGAATGGATTAATGCATGTATCTAGGAGATACACTTATGTTTGATTATTAAATCATAGTTTTGATTTATAATTAAAATAAGACAATCTCTTAATATTCCTAAAAGCTAGTGGGAGTGTTATATTTATTTTCTTATTTCATGTATGTTGTATAACATATAGGAAGAAGCATTCCATTAACATTAAATGTTAAGTATTATTTTGGAATGAAACTTCATTATGGAAATTTAGAAAATAAACATACGACCTTGGAATATATGTTTATTGTTATAAACATAAGCGGTAAAATTATTGATTCTAATAAACATGATTATACTATTAGAAAGTCTATATAGATACATATCTTTGAAAAGATATGACATGAATAAATCTAAGTTTGATGCAAGGATTTTTCATGTACATCATGTTGTTTGTTGTATCATGCTTGATGAAAGATGATTTGACAACATTAAATATCTAATTGAAAGTTATTAGATAACTAAGTGTAATGGATATGGTTGGATTTAGAATTAACATCCTCATCCTGGAATAGCTCCTAAATTCTAAATAAGAACCATATGGCAATTGTTGCGTAATTGATATAGCCAACAAATCTGGAAAGATTTGAAGGTATCAAACATTACACATTGGATATTAAAGTTTACGGGATTTTAAAGAGCATATTGTTGTTTGCATACAATGATGCTGATAAGATTGAGATGACACTCAATACTAGTCATGGTAGGATTTCATCCTAGTTAATGGCCATGTGTACTAGTTATGCTTAACTGTAAGCATAGTTGCATTTTACATTAAAGAATTAGAATACTTTAAACTATAAAAGGTTTGATAGTTTGCTTGTCATAAATTCGTGGTTGAGGATGTCACGTATTTGTGAAATATTATGTGGCATTATCAAGATAATTGATAGCACACATACAAGAACTTCATTAATTGAATTCTTAAAATAAGTATTCTCAAAATTCACATAGATCAAAATTAGTTGATTTATGCCTTGTCAACAATTCATTAATTAGAATTATCATGCATTGATCTATTTTAGTGTTTGGATAATGGGATGTTATTGAACAGTTATTATTTTAATGAAATAAAATAATGGTTATGTTTGTTTATCATTTTCTTAATAATATATCCTATATTTGCATGTTTATATCCTTGAATATATTTATATATTCTAAACTGTCCGTTGCCAGTTAATGATATGGGAATATCATTAAATTAAGGTAAATCTGAGTATTGGTATAATATACTTGAAAGTATATTGATGCGTTGTCATACCAATTTCACATGATATTCAAATTGTTTGAGTATAGGACTAAATCCCGCCACATGAGTTTACTTTATGGATCTTGTCATTAAGTAAATCATGAGTATATAGTTATCCTCAGACTTGAGATGCCAGATAATTGTCATGCATGTAGTGCATTTCTTTGATTCAATTTAACGCTATACGTAACGGGTAGCTATACGGATTGTTTTGGGAAGCGTTGCGAAGTGCATGTGTTATGCTCGTAGTCAAGATAGAATTTGTTCCTTCAAACTGTTTGAAGTTTAATACTGCTGGGCCCCTCGTAGGGTTGGCAAGATGTTTGCGTGGCCACGCCCAAGATCTTCCCTGAATATGTTCAGAAGATTTGGTAATCTTGCTCAATCATAAACAACGAGAAACAGAATTATTAATAAATAATGACTTAGATCCATATCTTTATTAATGTGGTATTAGAAACAAAAGGATGTCTATGATGATTTATCATCGAATGGTTTTTTCCAGGAGAACCACCACCCGAGTTGTTCTGGGGGCATTGGCGTGTTGCTAGACGCTAACCAATGTCATTACACTTTTAATAGATTTCCAAGTGGGAGCTGTTAGAGTTTTATTGGAAAAATATTATCGTGTATGACTAGATTCGAACTCGGGAGCGAGGGATTGCACACTTTACGTATGAATGACTAACGTAAATAATTAATATATATAATAGTTATGTATTTTAATTATTTGGACACGAAATGAAAGATAACGGACGTTAAGTGATTAACCGAATTGACTAACGGTCGTTAAGTTAATAGTTAAAGGACTATTATTGAAAAAGGAGATTTGGAAGGATCTAGAAACCCATCAAGTGGGTTGGCCGGTTGGGGCTTATGGGTTTCAACCCATGATCGACCCATGTATCTATCTTGTGCTCCAAGATAGGTTTTGGCTATAAATAGAGGCATAAGGTTTAGGGTTTTGGACTAGTGCATTATTATTCAAACCCTAAAACTCTCTTCTCCTCTCCTCCCATCTTTGGCTGATCGTACACCTCTCCCTAGAGGATCGATCCATCACTTTCTTGTTAACTAAATTGTTTAGGTTAACCGTGTTCAATCACTAGCATCATTCGTTAGTCGAGTAATAGTACGTGTGTTCGAGAACTCGTTAATATATTACTTTAGATATTGATCTTGGATTGTGGAACAAAAAAGGTAATGGGTTCCACGTTAATCCTATTGGTTGTTCAAGAGAAGAGAAGTTCAAGTTTGGATCTTTGTTTAGCTAAGATCAAAAAGGTACGTTTCCTATTTATTTTTCGGTAGTACTTATTACATGTTAATTATGATCCTTGCTTCCGCGTATTGTGTGCTTTGATGTTTATGGTTAAGTATTTATTTGAATGTCAAATTATCTAAAACCAACATGTTGTACTAATGAGTAGCACCCCAATGATATTACATTCCGCTGCGATATTTTGGGGGTGTTACAGATTGGTATTAGAGCCATGGTTATAGAGAACCAGGTCGCATTTTTTAAGACCTAGACTATAACCACTCTTTATATTTTAACTAGTTTACTTTGCATTGCCTTGCACTTTCTGTGCTCTTACACTTCACGAACACTTATTCTATGCACTATCACACTTGTCTATATAAATGATATTTATATACACACGTATTTATATAAAGGTTATTTATCTATACACTTATATAAAGGATATTTTTATATACTTGATTTACTTTCGATCACCATTTCTTTATATAAAAGATTATTTATATAAACTTTTTACTAATTTTGACCTCATATGCCAATTGTAGGGCATTATGTCAGTACCAATTTCCCCAGTTCACTTACTCGATCCCTTACCAGAGATTCCCGACCTTGCACCACCCGTTCCCGAACAGAGATTTGACCCTGATGATGCCTTCCACCCAGAGGAGCACCAGGAAACTCCTAGACTAGACTATTATCATCAGTAGCTTCTATTATCCTAGCCACGGGATGTGTGGCCATAATAATGACACTTGTGGTATTTTGTTGTATGAAAAAACGTAACAAGTTATTTTAGGACATGTGGTATGGTTATGCTATGATATGATATCGGTTTATGTATGCCGAGATTTTCCATTTTTTATTCATGTGTGTTGGATTGTATCTACACATTCTATGATTATTTATTATGGTTGTCGTGATTCACCCTTATTTTGATTGACTCTTATCGTGACTTATTCCGATCTCATCATGGTTGAGTTAATCTCGTTGTATTATGTACTTCTCCATCCAATTAATTCTCTATCTTTTGTTGTTGCCATGTTATTATGAATCTTGTCTATTTCACTCCCCATTTCTCCACTATCTTTTCAACCTCTTGATGAGTGTGTAAATACTCATCATTTTTGTCCCATATGAACTGCAAAAACATTTAAAAACACTCAGAAATGCTTCAAAATACAGAAAATATCCTTGAATTGTGTTTTTATCTGTTTCATGTGCAAAAGAATTGAAAACAGTTGAAAAATGAGCAAAGTTTCATAAATGGCAAAAATAGTCCCTGGGCATTCAAAAATGGAAATTCACAAATGGTCCCTGGAAATAGTTTTGATTTTTGGCAGTTATGGTCCTTGGATTTTCAGAATTATACAACATTGGTCCCTAAGATTTAACTAAAATCCAATTTCTAATCCTAATCACTAAACCCGACTGCTAAAAATAAACCCAACCCAATCCTAAAATCAAACCCAGCCCAAACTAAAACATTAACCAAGCCCAATCCCAATAACCCACAACCCGACTCCCTTAGTTAACCAGAAGGTTTGACCTTCGGTCAAACCTTTCTTCTTCAATACCACCCCGCCAAAAACCATACCACCCTCACCCATAGTATTTCTCTGCACACCCACCCCCTCCTCCTATCTTACTTTACCTAACAAGCCAATATGCATTTATTGCTTCTTCCCCAGTACAAGTTATCAGAGATAGTGGATTTTTCCACTATCTCATTTTTGGCGCCAAAATCAGTTTCAAAGGCTGAGATCATTTCAAGGGCATCCAAGGGTGCAAAATGGATCAGAGAAGAAGATTAGACCTATCCCACTTTAGTTTAGTATATATAGAACATTTTGTAGCCATTAAAGGCAAGTAGTTAATTTAGCATAATCGTATTTCTTATTCAGTATTTGTAATTTTGTAATTTCAAGTTTCAGTTGTTAATGCAAGTTAAATTCAGTCTATTTAATCTAATTTCAAGCAATCTTGTACTCAGTTTCATTTATAATAGAATTTCAAGTTGTTGTTAATTCGAATTAAGCTCAATTCATATTAATTACCAATCACAAGCCACAATACCCTTTTTATAAGCTTATACAAGCTTATCATAGCTTTTTGTAAGCTTATATAGTGATTAGCAGTCCTAAATTCAAGAAATGGAGAAAGTCAATGAAAGTCAAATAAGCTCACAATAAGCTGTTCAGAAGAGATAAGCTATCTTGGAAGGTTGGAAGTGGTCTTCTAGCTTGTCATTGACAAGCTAGTTAAGTTCTGATCATTTAGTTCCTTTTTAATAAGCCATTTCAGTTGTAAGCTTTTTCATGTTTTTCATTATTTTTCCATATTACTGTACAATAGCTTATTAATAGCTTATTTTCATAATTTACTGCTTATTATTAGTTTTTAACTATATTTCATCAGTTTCATAAATATTAAATAGTCATTTCTTTATTTTGCTTAAAAAACTTATAAAAATCCAAAAATAGCCATAATTAGCATAGCTTATTATAATGCTTATTTCAATATTAAAAGTTGCTTATTAGAGTCAAACTAAGTTAGTGAATCAGTTAATAATCAAAATTATAGTTAAAATTGGTGTGTTACTTTGAAAACCACATATCAGTCCACACAAAGGACTGTTTGGGTTAAAACAGTCAAAAGGGTCAAACCATCTTGTTACTATACATTTGCATTAAGCTCAGCTTTGATCCAGCTTAATATAGTCCATATAAGTTGTTTGCAAGTTCTAATAAGCCACCTTAAGAGATATAGTAGTTTTTCTAGGTCTGTGGTAATTTCAGACCCTAATAGGATCATATAAGCCAATATAAGCCACAAGCTTATTTAGCCCCTATCCATGGCATTTCTGAGTTCATCATAGTCCATATAGTGATAATCCATAAGCCTAGATAGAGTTCCTTTGGTGTGTGCACCTCTGCACAAGTCTGCACATACTCTGCACAACCAAATCCATACTGCAGGTCTGCACTAATTTTCTAGATCCATAATCAGTGCTTATTTGTGTTAGTTTAAGGTTAAATTTTGGATTTCTTAGTAGTTTGCTAGGTAATCTTTGCTTATTCCAAAATCCAGAACATAGATCAGCTTATTTAAGCTTAAAATTAAGCTCAAAAGTTCCCCTATCACACAAGCGTGTACTGATTGATCAGTACATACTTATTGTGAATAGCTGCTTTCCCAGCTTATTCTTAAGCAACAAATAAGCTTCTCTTGTCCTGATTTCTGGTTTTTTATAATCCTCAGTAGGTGAAGTTTAAGAATCATCAGCTTTTGTGGAGTTTAGTAGCTTTCTAAGTGCTTAAAAATAAGCTTAAAGTTGCCTAGTTGAGCCTGCAAAGTGTCCTGTGCATCAGTCCAACCTTTTGCTTATTTTGTAATTGTTAGTGCTTATTTGTTGGTTCTAGTGCTTAATCAGTGTTCATCTTAGCTTATTATTTGTTGTTTTGCTTATTTCATCTTTGCTTTTAGCTTTTGCATAGCTTATCAGTCATTTGGCCAATCCTTGGGCTTATTTCCATTTTTGCCCACTGATCAGCAATCATAGCTGATTTCTGAGCTTATTTGTGAGTTTCATAAAAAGTTGCAGTTATCAAATTTGCTTATCATATTGTGCTTATTAAGTTTCAACAATAAAAATCACAAAAAGAAAATAAAAGCAAAAAAAAGTCAGGCCTGGGATTCGAACCCTGGACCTCTAGCCTAGCAAAGCCTCACACCACACACACATTAACCAACTGCCATAGGGTCTTGTTATGGTTAATCCCTACACCCATTATTATTTAAAACCCTTTTTCATTTTAAGCTTATCCGAATTCTTTAGCTTATTTATAGCTTATTAAAATAAGCTGGCACCTCTTTTATATTTTTCCTAGGATTGTTTTAGTGCTAAGTAATTTTACAAAAAGTTTCAGAATTTTTGGAATAGTTTTAGTATTTTTAATCTATTTTTCTTTTTAAATCAGTTTTTAATTCATAATAAAAAATATAAAAATCAGAAAAATATAAATCTTTTTTCTAAAATTTTATTTTATTATTTAGGATTTAAGAAAAATAAAATTGCACTTGTAGAATTAGTTTTCTAATATTTTGGTTTTAATCCCGTTTTTTGTAATTTCTGTTTCGCGTTTTTAAATATAATTTGTGTTAACCTTAATTTTATTTTGAGAATTTGTTTCTCATTATTTAATTAGAATATAAAAAAGCAATAATTCTTTATCCCACTCATCAGTCACTCTAATCCAAACCTTAAACGATATCGCCCATTCACACCTCGTTGGGACACGACCCGGGTAATCACTTACCTGGTATCACACACACAAACGTGAGTTTTTGCAAGTTAGCCTTTTTCCTAAAGGGTTGATTTGTCTTTATTCACGTGTATCCGTCTCAGAATATTTATACATACGCTTCACCACGGATCAAATTTTGGCGCCGCTGCCGGGGAGGTTGTGTTGCGACAATATCATTGAGATTTTTAACGATTAGTGACTTGAGATCCTTCTTTCAGAAGTTTCCACTTTCATAAACCATATAAAATACAAAAATATTTTTCTTTTCTTTTATATATATAATATCATATAAAAAAATAAAAACCCAAAAACATTTTCCGTTTTATTGTAAAATAAAAGATAAAAGCAAAATTAATATAATATTCCTCAACTTGGGTATTATCATAATAAGTTCCCAAACCAAAGATAAAAACTTGCCTTTGTGTCTCTTGCGAATTCGGCTCACCTTTGATTGATAAACAAACTATAACGGAGGTTTAAGGAGGGTTTGACATTAAATTGTCGAACCGAAAGAAGCGGGTTTTTAAGGAGCATTTATTGCCCACCTTTGCTTCTCCGCCACTCTGTGCGTTTTTCAGTCAGAGAGCTACCGTACGCTTGTTGATTTAAGGATTTAAGTTCCTTGTGTTTTGCTTCGATCTTGATTTAATTGAAATATTTTATTTAGTGCATGCGCACTCGTTCTTCTACGTCGACAAGTCCTTTACGTAAACTCGTAGATATTCCTCGAAGACGTCGTAGACGTTCTGCCCCATCAGTCGTACCTGAGGGACGTATTGACCCCAAAAACCCTGTCATCATGGCAGATTTGCCGATGAATGAGCTTCTCCAAGCACCCATCAAGGGTTATGGAGATGCCATTGTTGTTCCAGCCATCGTGGCTGATAGTTTTGAGCTCAAAACCGGGTTACTGAATCTTGTAACCTCAAGTCAATTCTATGGTTTTGAGAGGGATGATCCTCATGCTCACATTCGATGGTTTAACAAGATTACATCTACCATCAAATACAAGAATGTCCCTTCTGAAGCAATCAAGCTTCTTCTATTCCCATTTTCTCTCGAGGGACAAGCCCGGATATGGCTTGAAAAACAACCCCCTCGTTCAATTGAGACATGGGAGGATTTAGTTACAAAGTTTGTAAACGAATTCTTTCCCCCGTCTAGAACGACGAGTCTTAAAAATGAAATCATCAAATTCACACAAAGATTTGATGAATCGTTTAGTGACGCGTGGGATCATTTCAAAGAATTGCTTCGTAAATGTCCTCATCATGGTTTCACCGAGTTGATGCAAATCGACACTTTCTATAATGGTGTGAGCCAATCTGACCAAGATTCTCTCAATGCCTCCGCTGGAGGTAACTTTTTGAGCAAAACCACCAAAGAAGCTTTAGCGATTATTGAAAATAAGTCTAAGGTCCGTACTGCATGAACAAAGCCATATCATTCTCAGGCTAGTGCTGGTCCTTCTACTTCATCTCCTGTGAGTACTTCTAGCACCGATGCTAAGATTGACAAACTCACGGACACTATTCAAGCTTTGGTTCTCTCAAACCAAAAGAAAGTCACTTTCACACAAAATCCTTCACATGCTGAAGTGAAGAAAGTGGAAGCCTGTGTTACTTGTGGTGGCCCTCATGCATATTACAACTGTACTGCCACCGATGGTAGTCCTTTTGAAGCTAATGCTATAGCCGGTACTTCAAATCAGGGAGATAATCAATACCGTCCTCAAATAGAACCAAGTTACTGAGCTAACAGCTACCAAGGACCACCCGGTTTCAATCAGAACCAGAATTTGCAAAACCGAAACCAAAACCAACCTCGAATGAACCAAGGTTATCAAAACCAAGGGAATTTCAATTCTGGACAAAATCAAGGTTTCCAACACCAAGGAAACTTTAACCGAAACAATTTCAACCAGGGAAATCATTTTCAGGGAAATGGTAATCCAAATCAAGGGAATTTTCAACATCAAGGTTATAATCAAAATAACCGAATCCAAAATTTCCCTAACCAACCACAAGCCATTCTCCCAGCCCCACAACCATCATCTGATGAGTTATTGAGGCAATTCATGAAAGCTCAAGAGGACACAAACAGGTTGTTGGTCAGCCAGATCTCTGAGATTAAAAAGTCTTTAAATGATCAACCTTCGGGCTCAGGAAAACTTCCGAGCAACACGATCGCTAACCCGAAGGGCGATGTTAAGGTGATCACAACCCGAAGTGGTGCTTCATATGATGGACCCACTATTCCTACTACCACTTCTTCTTCTTCTCCTCCCAAGGTAGTGGATAGTGAACCTGAGGTGACTAAGGACAAGGTACTTCCTACTAATAACAGAGGTACCGACAACGTCCAACCTCAAGTTGTCCCGAAAACCAAACCCAAACCAGGAGTTGTCTTTGAACCTCCTGAAACCCCGGTTGAAAACCCTAAATCCAAACCTTCTATTCCCTACCCATCACGTTTAAATGAGCAAAAGCTCCGCGTAAAGGCTAGTCAACAAATGGATAAATTCTTTCAAATCTTTCAAGAATTACATTTTGACATAAGCTTTGCGGATGCTATCATTCTGATGCCCAAGTTTGCATCCACAATCAAACACTTGTTAAGCAACAAAGAAAAACTGTTTGAAATGGCAAAAACTCCATTAAATGAGAACTGCTCAGCAGTTATCTTGAAAAAGCTTCCCGAGAAGCTTGGAGATCCTGGAAAGTTTCTAATACCTTGTGTATTTCCAGGAATGGTTGAATGCTATGCCTTGGCCGATCTTGGTGCAAGCATCAATTTGATGCCTCATTCAGTATGGAAGAAACTTTCTCTTCCGGATCTTACTCCCACATGCATGACTCTTGAGCTTGCAGATCGTTCAATATCTCATCCCCGTGGCATTGCTGAGGACGTATTTGTAAAAGTAGGAAAGTTCCATTTTCCAGCTGACTTTGTGGTTGTTGATTTCGATGTTGTTGGGTCTAAAGATGCTGCTGTTCGAGAAATACACTAAGTATAACTCTGCTGATTAGTTCAGTGACTCTGCTGATTAGACTAAAACTCTGCTGTTTTGTAACTCTGCTAGATTGGAATAATAAGCAAAGTGTAACTCTGCTGCTAGCCCACGAAGACTCTGCTGCTAGACTAGTTACTCTGCTGCTTATTAGATATGTATAGTATGTTAAGGATAAGTATAGAAAAGATATGTAAGAATATTTTTCTTGTATAGAAAGTCTTGTAAACCGACTAGGACTCCTTACGCTATAAAAGGAGGATCTAGGGTTAGGTTAGCGATACGTATCATTATTGTTTTACACTTCAAGGTTTCTTGTAACCCTATTGCTATCGAGCAATCGTATTAATATATTGAAGTGTTGTTTGAGAATTCGTTTGTGTTTTAATTCTTCTTAAGATCAAATATTAAGTTCCGCATAATATTTGATATACAACTCAATATCAGTTTCTATACCGATTGCTTTGGGTTTATATCTAAAGTAATTAATAAGATCGTGAAGCTCAACTGGGATCAACAAGTGGTATCAGAGCTTGTGATCTAGAAACTGGTACCAAGAAGAATTACTGAATACAAGATCTGTTCATCATCAAAGTAAGCAATGGAATCCGATTCTACACACATGGTTACTGCATCAAGAGTCCCCATGCTCAAGACTGGAGAATACGAGATCTGGAAGATGAGAATTCAACAATACATGAGAATGGTTGATTACTCACTTTGGGAAGTTGTTCTACAAGGCGACAGTCAACCAGCCAAGACTGCTACTGGATCAGTCTTGACTCTCAAGACAAGTGAGGAGAAAGCACAGAGAAGATTGGAGGTCAAGGCTCACAGTATTCTCATGATGGGAATACCTAATGATTATCAACTAAGTTTTAATCATATTGAGTCTGCTAAGGAGTTATGGGAAGCTATTGAACTTCGATTTGGTGGAATGAAGCTACCAAGAAATCAAGAAAGAATCTACTGAAGCATCAGTTTGAAACTTTTACTGCTTTGAGTTCTGAGAACATTGAGGGAACTTATGATAGGCTTCATAAGTTGACCAGTTAGATGGCTCTATTGAAGATTGATGTATCTCAAGAAGATATCAATCTAAAATTTCTGAGAAGTCTATCTTCTGAATGGAACACTCACACAGTGATTTGGAGGCACAAGGAAGATTTTGAGAAGATGACTTTGGATGATCTGTATAACAACTTAAAAGTTTATGAATCTGAAGTCAAGGGATTGTCAAGCTCATCTTCTACCACAAACAATCTTGCTTTTGTTTCTTCAAGCAACAAGAATTCTGGTAGTCATCAAGAACAACACTCTGCTGCTGGTACTTACATTCCTGCTGCTGGTTCACATGTCTCTGCTGCTGACTCTACCAACACCAACACCATCAGTGATGCTGCTATTTGTGCTTATTTGGCTGAACTTACTACAAGTACTTCAGTTATGCCTTAAGATCTGGATGAACTTGATCCTGATGATGTTGAAGAGATTGATATGCAATGGCAGTTTGCAATGCTTACTATGAGGGCAAGAAGGTTTCTTAAAAGAACTGGTAAAGAGATGAAGTTCAGAAGGAACAAGAATGTGGGATTTGACAAATCAAAGGCTGAATGTTTTAACTGTCATAAGAAGGGACACTTTGCTAGAGAATGCAGAGCACCAAAAAGGAACAATGAGAATGTCAAGAAGTCTACTGATGAAGAGCCAAACCCTACTACTGCTATGGTGTCATGTGATGGGTTAGGAGAGTATGACTGGAGTGATCATGCTGAAGATGGTCCAAATTGTGCATTGATAGCTGAAGAGGAACCTCAAGTACAACATTTTGCTCTCATGGCCTACTCTTCCTCTGGATCAGACTCTGAGGTATCCAATGAATCATCTTGTTCTTTTAAATCATGTTCTGATACAATTGAAATACTTAAGTCTAGCAATGGAAATCTTAAGATGGAGAATGAAACACTTAAGCTAGACAATCTTAGTTATGAATATGGTTTAAAGAATTTAGAAGAGAAGCTTGAATTTTATAAAAAGGCTGAAATTGAATATCTTGATAAGATCACTATTCTAGAAAATGAACTTATTAAGAAAGATTGTGAGATTAAGGTTCTTATGGGAAAAGTAGAAGAGGCTGAACAGGCTAAAGATTCAGCTATAAGTGAGACTGAAAAACATATTGTTAGGGTGGAAAAACAACAATTTGCCACTGACATTCTCAGTAAACCAATAGGAAGACACTTTGCAGACTCAGGAAGTGGTCTAGGATATAATGCTGTTGCTCACCCTAAGAAACTTAGTGCCAATGCCCCTCCTACTAGGACATTGTCTTTCATACCTGAGTCTGAGGCCAAACCTGTAGGTGAAACTAGTGAAACTAAAATAGAGTCACCTAAGGTTGAGAAAAAGTGGTATGATGCACCCCTTATTGAAGATTGGGAGTCTGACAGTGATGATGAAGTTGTAGAATCTGATTCAACCCCTAAGAGCAAAAAGGAAGAAATTCCTGTTGTTGTTGAATCAAAAGCACCTAAGGCTAAAAAGGTTGAGTTTGTTAAGCCTAAGTTAGGTAAAGGTATCTCTAGGAAGATGGCTGAGTATGAAAACACACCTAGAGTATATCCTAAGAAAACCAATAACTTGCCTAGAGGAAACCAGAGAAATTGGAACAACCTAGTTTCACAAAGATTAGGTACTGATTTTCAATTACTTAAAAAGGCATGTTATGGTTGTGGTAGTTTTGAACATCTGCAAGATGAGTGCTACTACTATCAAAAACCAGTGTGGAACCAATACACAAGGGTGAACCATAGAAACTTTGCTAGAAAGACTCACCCTCACCCCAAAAGAAACATGGTTCCCAAGGAAGTTTTGATGAGAGATGGTACTTCTAGAGTTATCTCTCCTATTGCACCAAAAGGGCCCATAAAGAAGGAAATAGTTGATTCTGCTGTTAAGGCAAACTCTGCTGCTAAGGCAGACTCTGCTGTTTTGCCAAAAGTTGTTACTGATACTGTTGTGGGCAACCATTTTTATGCTGTTAAGGCCTCAGCTTGTTGGGTCTGGAAACCTAAAGTTAAAGTTTTGGATCATGTTCTCAGACACAGTAGTGCACCAATGCAGTTGAAGAAATTTGACTACTTTGATGCACAAGGCAGATCCAAGTCAGTAATGGCTTGGGTCCCAAAGAGAAACTAATTCTCTTACTTTTTGTGCAGGGCAATCTACAAAAGGAGCTAAAGGATAAATGCATTTTTTATAGTGGATGCTCTTCACACATGACTGGAGACCAAAGCAATTTGGAAAACTTTGAAGCTTTGGATGGTGGATATGTTGCCTTTGGGAATGACCCTAAAGGAGGTAAAATTGTTGGTAAAGGCATCATCAGAACTGAAAAATTGGATTTTGAAAAAGTGTATTTGGTAAATGGACTAAAGTTCAATCTTTTTAGTGTCTCACAAATGTGTGACAGAAAGAATTTTGTTCTTTTTACAGACACTGAATGTCTTGTCTTATCTCCAGACTATAAGATACCTGATGATAAATTGGTACTTCTTAAAGTCCCTAGAAATGACAATATATACAGTGTGGACATAAAGAACATTATTCCCAAAAGAGATTTAACTTGTCTGTTTGCCAAAGCCACTATTGATGAATCCAAATTATGGCATAGAAGGCTTGGCCATTTGAACTACAAGGCCATCAACAAGTTAGTGAAAGGGAACTTGGTCAGAGGATTACCTTAAAAGGTTTTTGAGAACCCTGAAGTATGTGTTGCTTGTCAGATGGGAAAGCAACATAGAGCATCTTGTAAGTCCAAATTGGTGAATTCTATAACTGAACCCTTGTTTATGTTACACATGGACCTATTTGGACCTACTTATGTGAAAAGTTTGAACAAAAAGATGTATGGCTTAGTGGTCACTGATGATTTTAGTAGATTTACTTGGGTATTCTTCTTAGCTACTAAGGATGAAACACCTGGCATTCTTAAGGCTTTTATTACAAGGATAGAAAACCTATTTAATCACAAGGTTAAGATCATCAGATGTGACAATGGAACTGAATTTAAGAATCAAGTAATGAATCAGTTCTGTGAGGAAAAGGGTATAACTAGACAATTTTGTGCGGCTAGAACTCCTCAGCAAAATGGTGTTGCTGAGAGGAGAAATAGAACATTAATTGAGGCTGCTAGGACAATGTTGTCAGAGTCTAAGTTACCCACTATCTTTTGGGCTGAAGCAGTCAACACTGCTTGCTATGTGCAAAATAGAAGTAAGATAGTTAAGCCTCACAATAAGACCCCTTATGAGTTATTGCGTGGTAGGAAACCACTGATTGATTTCTTTAGACCATTTGGGTGTCCTGTCACTATCTTAAACACCATTGACCACTTAGGCAAGTTTAGTGAGAAAGCAGACATAGGTTACTTTGTTGGATACTCCACTGAAAGTAAGGCTTTTAGGGTCTTCAATCAAAGGACTGGGCATGTGGTGGAAAATTTGCATGTTAAAATTAGAGAAACCACACCTAATGTTGATGGAAAAGGTCCTGAATGGATGTTTGATATTGATTCTTTAACCAAAAGTATGAATTATCAACCAGTCATTGCAGGTACTACTAATATGTCTGTAGGTAAACAAACTAACCCTAATGTAGGTACACAAGCAAAGAAGGATGGATCTGCAGAGGAGTTTGTTTTGATTGAAAAGTGGAAGTTTGATCAGTACTTCTCTCCAACAGATAAAGAGAGAAAGAGTTCAGATGGTGATGCTATTCATAAGGAAGTACCAAAGGTTAATGTAGAAGGTGATGATGAACCTTCTCATGATGACAAGAATGATGATAAGGAAATGAATGAAGAGTCAGAAGTTGATGGGCAACAAGGGAATTCACATAGCAGCAGTTCTCTCAACTCTGCTGCCAGGCCAAAACACTCTGCTGATAGGCCAAAACACTCTGCTGTTAGGCCAAAACACTCTGTTGTTAGGTTTGGTAACTCTGCTGCTATGCCCAAGGACTCTACTGCTGATAAAGATAGTGATTCTTATGATGATTCTTCTAATGAGCTGCCTGAATTAGAAGAAGTGTATGTGGACACTGATGATGAAATTGTTGATGTTTTTGGTGCTGAAGCTGATTTATCCAATTTGGAGACTGATATACCTGTTAGTCCCACACCAACAACCAGAATACACAAGAATCATCCAAAGGAGCAGATAATTGGTGATGTTCACTCTGCTGTGCAGACCAGAAGTAAATCAAAAGGTCTGAGTGATTTGCTTGATCAGGGATTGTTTGCTCAAACTCTTAAGAAGAGGAATAGCCACAAGGATTTACAAAATTGCATGTTTGCCTGTTTCTTATCTCAAGAAGAACCCAAAACCATTCACAAGGCAATGAAAGATGAAAGTTGGGTTGAAGCTATGCAAGAGGAGTTGCTGCAGTTCAAGCTTCAAGAAGTCTGGACATTGGTGGATTTGCCTAATGGAAAAAGAGCAATTGGTACTAAATGGGTGTTCAGATGCAAAAGAGATGAAAGAGGCATTGTTATCAGAAACAAGGCGAGATTAGTGGCTGATGAAGTGAAAAGTGTACCGCTTTTAAGGGGTCATTTAAGCCTTAAATCGTATTTATTTGATCAAATATTGCCCTAAATCGTTCCTTTTGTCATTTTAGGTACTTTTGAGGAGAAATCTGGAAAAGGAGGCATTTTGGACGTTTTTGGAGCATTAAAGTGAAGAAAATGGCAGAGTCTCAAAAATCAGCTAAAAGTTACTCTTGACGGCGTCAGACTTTACTCTGGACGGCGTCATGCCTTGGCAAGAAAAGTTGGACGTGAAATTTACTCATGACGGGCCAGTGAAAATAGCATGTGAATTCTGACGGCGTCACGCTTTAACTTGATCAAGGGCGTCACGGCTTAAATCAAAAGGGGACGGCGTCACGTTCAAGGCTCGACGGCGTCAAGCCTTGATAAGCCAGAATGGATTTTTGAAGAGCTAAAGAGGGACGGCGTCAAGAAGGTCATCCGGGAACCCTAAAAACGGCGAGGTGACGGCGTCACACTCCATAAGGTGACGCCGTCAGATCCAAAAATCTATATATAGTTTTCTAATTTTTTGTCATTAGAGAGAGCTTAGTGTGTGGAATTTTAGGAGAAAACCCTAAGACGATTTTAGCTACTTTTTCAGGGCTTTTTGCCTTGAGATCTTTCATGTTTCATTGAAAGATAAGTTATCAATTAATCATTCAATATGTCTATGTGTTGTTTGATTCTATCTTATTCTTGTCTTTTGTTTAACATGTTAGGCTAAATTTATCTTGTGTTTGCTTAGATCTAATGAAACCTAGCTATTGATTATTGGTTGTTAGTGTGTTATTAGTTGTATTGGATGATTGTTTATCTATGTTAGGCTTAAGAAAACTGGCTAACTTCCTATTCGGTAACTTGCTTGAACGTCTTAAGAAACATGAACCAAATGCGTACTAAAGGTTTTTATGGTTGTATTTAATGCACAAGCGAATTCTAGTGATCCCATGTTAGGAGCTTCCTAGCCGGCTCGACATAGGAGTGAAGTAGGAGCTTGTAGAGTTGGGGAAGTAAGTACGCCACCCCACGAATGGTATTAAGGAATACACCCGTCATCCACGCAACTAATACACACTAATTAACCGGTAAAAGATAGTTAGGGAGTAAGGAAATCTAAGTAAACACATTTCTCTACACATAAGTTTCTCACCACATTTTATTTTCAGTTATTTAATTTTATTGCATTCGTAGTAATTTGGGTTAGTTGACTAGCAACTAATTTCGCCCATTCTTTCAAACCCGAGATTTTACTTGCTTTCATAAAAACTATAAAAACATAAAAAAGAATCTTCCTCAACCCTTAGACCTAATTAGAGTAGCCTTTCACACCTAACGAACACTATTCCCTGTGGAGAACGATCAATCCCCCGTACTTACCACTACACTATACTACATCGGTCAGGTACACTGCCTGGTGGGGTTGTAAGCCTCTTGAGATCCCTCGAGAGGTAAAACCTGTTGTAAGGTTACAAAACCACGCATCAAGTTTTTGGCGCCGCTGCCGGGGAATAGTTATTGTTTAGGTTGAATTGTTATTTCTATTAGGTCTACTCACTAGATTCCTTTCTAGTGAGATTTTTATTTTATTTTAGGTTTTCTTTAGTCTATCTATTTTTCTTTGTGTGTTTGTTCGTAATTTCCATTGACTCTTCCGTTCACCATTATGGAGAACGCGAATCCACCATACTACCAACCACGTAATTCACCCACTCCATATGACATCTTGATGTTTAAACAACATAAAGATGAACCTCTCTATGATGCATGGACTCGTTTTAAATATTTACTCCAAAAAGTCCCTCATCATAACTTTGATTTTTGGTCCCTAACTCAAATCTTTTACAATCATGTCGACCGACATGCCCAAAGGGACATTTACCATATTGCCGGCAGGGATCTTAGGGAATTAAGTGCTGAGGAAGCATGGGAAGCTATTGAGAATTGTGCCCAATATTATTATATAGTAGACAACCCAACAAACTTTAGTACAAGTCAATTGACCACAAATTTCAAGGATCATGAAACAAGTTTGTTTGAGGATGAATATGTTAGTGTTGAGATACCTAAGTGGATGTCATGTAATGCCATAGTACAAAACAAACACATAGGTGACCTTGATGTGACGGAGGATTTAGCCGAACATGATCACATTGATCAAAAAGACTTAGGTTTTGTGATTGATGACGTCGAATCTCAAGAAACACATGATGAATCTTTTAGGCAGTTTGAATATAGCAGTCAGAATATTGAGGATGATCCTTATGATTCGGACATAGAAGTTGAGATGCCTAGAGAAGCACTTGAGATACTTGGGAAAATGTTAGGGTTAGATCCTACTAAAACACATGATGAGGATATAGGTGATCTTGACACAAGGAATGATGAGGTTACTAACATAAGCCCGCTAAGTACCTCACAAGTCCTACCATCATTCGAGGCATACACACCGCCCGTGACTTACCCGGAAAAAGTAGAAGAGACTATAGGAACCCCAATAGAGGTAGAGCCCTTGGACCAAACACAACTAGAAGAAATAGGTTTGAATACTTGTAGTCACAACCTTTCTTTTAGTTCTATGAAAGTTCCTAGTTTTGATGAACCGGAGCCTCAACCAAAACCGTTACCTAATCTTCCATCTTTAGATGTGAATTTAGGAATTAAAAAAAGTCCCGATCCACCCATCAAACCATGTAGTCCGGGTAATGTTAAGATTAAGGTAGTAGACTCTAGGCCATGTGGAGTGGAAGCTAATATAGGAGTGACCCATGACCTTACATACTTACATCACCCATTCATGATTGATCACAAGAAACATTATGGGTTTAAACCGGGTTTATTAGGTCAAGATGGATTCCCAACTAGGAATCTCTCGAAGTTGATAGAAGATGATCCCTTTTTAGGAGGAAACTCAAAATCACCCATTGACCAAAGTGAACTAGGCAAGGTTATGATGAAAGGAGCACACCCCTTTGAGCATATAATTCATCCACCACTCTTTCCTCACGTGGCATACTCCTACCGAGCTGGTGTGTATCGCTACTATCACCCGCACTTAATCCTAAGTGTAGGGAAAACCTCTCCTTTATCCATTAAATAAGGGTAGAGTCAGGCTCATGACTCGAACAAAAACAAGCGCTTCTTGGGAGGCAACCCAAGCTTTCTTTATTTGCTTTGTTTGTTTGTTTTGTTTGTTTGTTTGATTTTATTTGCTTCCGTATGTATGTTTAAATTTTATTATTATTGATTCATGTTCAAAAGTAAATTGTGAAAATGCTTTATGTTGTTTTTAACTTCGTCTTAATTACATATAAAGGTATTTTGCAAAAGATAAGTGTAAGGGAAATCCAAATTTGTTTATTAGAACACAAATGAACATGAATCGTAATAATATTAAATTAGCATACATATTAGTGTTTGTTTGAGTCAAATGCTTGTATCGAGTCATAGTGATGTTTTGCAGGATTTCCAGGAAGTAAGGTAAAGGTTTTTCCAGAAATTTTCCGGAAACGTAACATACGAATTTTGTCAGATCATTTCTGACGGCGTCAGGGTCTATAACCTGACGGCGTCAGATTTAATTTTCAGAAATTTTTTAAAGTTTTGTTTTCATAAAAAGTTTTTATTAAATCTCTAACTTATAATCTCCAGGAATCTGCAAAATTATCATTCCACAAGCATTATATCCTTATATATAGATTTTTCCCGCAGATGTTATGCAGGTTCTCGTGTTTGTTTTCTCAGGATTAACAGGTTATTTTGGACAAGGAAATGTTTGTTGGATCAAGCTTATGGCGATGCATTAGTCATGGAGCTTCAACATTACCTTGGAAGAAGATCTAACCGTGTAACTTCATTATCCACCGAGCGAATCAGGGGAGTATTTGATTTCATTCTTTTACTTTTTGCTTTTACATCTTGTTACTTGAACATTGGGGACAATGTTCATCTTAAGTGTAAGGGAGGGTAAAAGTACGATTTTAGAAAATACAATTGCGCTTGATTTTTGTTTGTTTAATAGTAGATGTGTAATAAAACTGAGAGAAATACTTGTTAAGGTAATTTTAGTGCCAAATTTAAAATTTTTTACAACATATAGGAGTGAAACTTTGATCTTAATGAGCGTCTCACGGATAGGAGTTATATAACTAGCACAAAAGCCGTACCACTAAAAAATTTTCCACCCCAAATATGTGAGGTTCGCCCCTAGAATTGGTAGGAAAAGCATTTATGCTATGATGTGTGTACCGGTAGCACTTAGATTCTAGAACTTGCGTTAGGACCATTCCGAGGCCACAAGTGAGACTATTCTCGTGTAGTTAGATTTACTACATGATAAGAGGCATTAGGATTAACCCATTGTTTTACACCTGTGTTTTTGTTATAATTACATTGGCTACGTTGGTCAAGTAATTCTCCCACACCCTTTGCGTTGTACTCATTTTTAGTACACGATACCCCTAGTACACCCCTCAGAGCCTATCTTTTCGTTTCGACCTTTAAGCATTTTACTTAAAGGAAGAATTTGTTACACCCCACTTAAATGTACACCCAAATCGCCTTAGCCTACCTTGTATGCACTCATTTTTAGTGCATTATTGTTACAACATTTGTTTAAACCCAAGTTAATTATCTAGTTGATTACATGGTTGCTAAGTCGAGTCATATCCTTGTACATATTGTTTTGGGACGATTGGGACTCATGGGTAAAGTACTAGTGTAATGGAGTAATGGGGAAGAACATCATTTATTACCCCCATATGTGCTAAATGTTTTAAAAGTACTCCAAGTTTTTCAATTATCTTAATTCGAGTCATTAGATTAGTATTTGTAAAGTTATGTAAAAGTTTAAGTGTAAGGGGGATGCAATGCCCCTATGATGTATTATTTTGGATGGTAGGGTAAAAGTGTATGCAAAAAAAAAAAAAAAAAAAAAAAAAAAAAAAAAAAAATCAAGAAAAACACAAAAAAATGAGAAAATGAAAAATAGAAAAAAACATACGGACTACCATCCCGTTTCATTTTATGTTTTGTTTATGTTTTGTTATCTTCTTTCATTAGCTTAAGATCGAGTCTAGTCTTGGCTTAGCAACACTGTATAGTACATGTAATTGATCAAGATTTTTAACTCGCCACCAGTAAAATATCCCTTATCCAACCAAACCGTGTTTTCCTTTTCCCTACACCTAACGTTATAACCCATTTAAAAGCCCTCTTTGATAGTTTATCTTAGGTGCTTACGCCTAGTGGAGGAGGTTTTCGATCCTTTCCCAAGCCTATGGTAATCTGTAACACCCCCAAATTTGGTTTGTGGCAGCGGAAAAGTAATTCGGGTGTTACGGTGAGGATCGAAGTTTAAATCTCAGAAAACGGCCCGGAAGGGGCGTTTTGAAAGTTATATGTCATTTTAAATAATATTTTTGATACAAGGTAAATCATTTGATTTGAAAATCCCATAAAAAGATGTGATAATTTGAAAAGAATGACATATTTGATTTTACACCCTTAAAGTTATCAGAGTAAAGGATGCCCGCTCCGTGTCTTGTCCTGCTCCGTTAATTACCTGAGATAAACATGCTTAAAACGTCAACACAATGGTTGGTGAGTTCGCGGAGTTTGATAGAAAATATCTTTCTTTAAAAGGTGTATAGTGATAATAGTTCTTCATGAAATAATTAAAGAATTGCGTTGAATAAAATCCACCAGTGAATAATGTATGATCTTCAAAATCATAAGTTTCATATTATAAATGAAGTTGAGCTACGTTGTTATATGCTCGAAATGGGATGTTGAATCAGCTTTTAGATGTAAAGATATATCAAGCATTTTGAATTGCCTTGCAGTATTCTTATTTAAGTCAAACATGATAACAGTTAAAGTTCAAGTACGGAATTCACAATCGTATCACATAATGGGAATGATAAATCTAAATTCTGAGTCTATTAGTGTAAAGTGGTGGTCTTCTAAATACAGCTGTTTTCTAGGATATATATGAAACATTCATATATTCATAAAGTTATATTGCCCTAAGCCTCATGACACGCAAAACGTTAACAATTGGGAGTCCCACCAGGGTTACCTGATGGGGGAGTTATGGCCCTCAAGTTAATAGGTGATTTGCCAATTCCTATTTTTCTCAAATATAGTGTATCACTGCTAAATACGACTAACCATAAGGCATTCCGTCACAGTATTTAGGGGATAGGTCGTCAGCCTTAACAGGTTTCGAAGCTGTTCACTATATTCGCGCTCACCGCAGTGATTAATGGCTCATGATCGAGGGACTTTATGGCAATAAAGGGGTACTTAGGCAACATAGGTTTCAGGGTTCATCAAGTATACGTATTCTGGTTTTTGGCAATTCTCTCCAGAAAATGTAGAATATCATAGTAAAGTTAACAGTTCATTCATTTGTTATATGAATACATACAGTGAGTTTCAGTATCATGTTACGTCAAGTAGTCCGAAGATGTTATGTTTCAAGTTCAGTGTTTAAGCTAATCAAACAATTTGCACATATAACGTACACGTATTCCTTTCAAGTATGATTCAAACATATAAAGCATAATTGATAGTTTTGAGCAAATCATGAGAGTTTTCAAGTAAGATAAAACAGTTAAAGCATGTATCTCCCCCAAAAGAATTATTAAAAACAAGTGTGAAAAGTAGGGGCCACGACTCACGATAAACCATAAGAGTTTTCATAGTACTTATAGAAGTATAAACGTCAAGCAAATCATATATTTGATAATGAGTAAAACATTTACAAGCATGTATCTCCCCCAAAAGAGTTATTAAAAACAAGTATTAAAAGAGGGGGCCACGACTCACGATAAATCATAAGAGTTTTCATAGTACTTATAGAAGTATAGACGTCAAGCAAATCATATATTTGATAATGAGTAAAACATTTATAAGCATGTATCTCCCCCAAAAGAGTTATTAAAAGCAAGTATTAAAAGAGGGGGCCACGACTCACCTTAGCCACAGCAAAGCAAAGATTACACTGGCATGACTGGCATCTAGAGCATACTACAACAGTCTCATACAGCAACGACGGTACACAACCTAATACGTATACAATTACCTCAAAATACGTCTAGCACAATAATAAAGTATATAAAAGATAAAGTATTATAGTTTTCGTGGATTACTCAGTTTTCCAAAACTTATCAAAAGCTTAGTTTAAATGTTTCATGTAGTGTGGTAAGAAGACCTAGACTCGAAGTACAACTCACGCCAAAAAGAATAGACATTAACTAATTCAAGAGGATACTGACGAGAACTCTAACCAAAGATGACAGCTTAGAAGCTAGAGACAAACAAATACCTCAAATCAAATAACTATTTTGTACGTTTCAGCATTTACCCCTTTATCCCCAAATAACTTGTATAAAATATACTTAACTAATAATCTAGCTTTTTCTCGAGTCATCGAGACTTGGGTTAATCAAAACTGAGATTACAGTATCAAATAAGTTTATGTCTCGTTATTATTCTCGTGAATATTAGTTTTGGTTTTATTAAAGATTTTGTGTCCGGTCCGATTTTAATATAAAATGTTCAATAAGTCCGATGTCTAATGTGGTAAGTCCGATAGCGATCCGCCTTTGTCCGGTGTCCAAATATAATAATCAAGTCTGTATTCAATAGAGTCCACAATTTCCAAATATAATTCGAAACGTACCAAATGAACCTTATGCAAATAAAACTATTTAGTCCGATACCTTGATATTACTTTTTAGTTTATTATCATTTGCTAAAACAGTCAATTCTCATTTTATAGAAACTCAATATAATTCTAACCCTCAAACGCATTTCATATATCTGTACTTGAGCTTGAGACCCACGAATAATACAACCAAGGCTCACCCTTTGGGCTTTTGAGCCCGTGACTCTCGTACTACCCAAACGGCCCAAGCAAAAATGGAATAACAACACCCTTTCTAGTTTATACATTGGGCTAGGCCCAATCATTTTAAATAAGCAAACGCACCCCAATGTTCTTACTCATTTGCATTACCACTTTCAAATAATTTAAACACAGATCTTATACTTTTCGAACTAGGAATACATCACCTCGCCGAGACCACGAGGTCTCGGCTTCGAACCATGACCGAGACCGAGTAACCAAAAATAGGCCACGCCTCTTACTAAATTTTCACATTACGACACAACAAAATCACATCGTCTCGACTGTGAATCTAAACCGGGAGTAAGAACAACCAAACGGACTCCAAATGAAACTCACAAGACTTACCGAGACCACTTGGCCTCGGTTTGAACCTCACCTTATACGAACCAGTAGGAACTAAACGTTCCTAAACCAAATCAACCTTAATACAAATAATTAATCAGAAGCACTCCTCGAGACGAACCATACTACTCCGGGTCGACCTGACCCGGTTGAGTTAACCCGACCCGTAAGGGTCCGAACTATCACTAGCACCCTATGTGGGTGTCCCAATTATAACAACAACAACTTTAACAATGAAATCACAACCATAACGAGCAAGTTCTTACCACACTTTTTATATATTTCAAAAGTTTTAATCTCGTTTTTAGATTACGAATTCAATATCTCATTTCATATGAAGTTTTAAATCCACGAAAACAAAATAATAATAATAATCGGTAATAAAAGAAATAATAATAATATTGACGGGTTTTCTCGGTTTTTACCATGACGGGAAAGAGAGGAGCAACGCGGTGGAGACGACGGGGTTGGCTGTGGTAACCGCCACACCACAGTGGTGACAGCAACAAACCAAACGAGACCAAAAACTGCTCCAAACACTCGATCTAACTTGTATGATTACACAATGGTGTCGCCGGAAAATCTTGCCGGCAAAACTGAATTTTAACGAGAGGAAGAAATATATGAGGGTAGGTTTGACTACACCAAAAGAGAGAGGAGAGTGTGAGGGTCATGGTGGTGGTGGTGGTGAGAGGTGACGCTCGGCTGTGGACGGGCGTTGGCCGGTTTTTGTGATCGGAAAATGTTAGAGAGGGAGAGTGAGGTGAGAGAGAGTTAGTGAGTGAGGGTTAGTTAGATTTTCATTTACATAAACATATATGTGGAGTACATGTATGGTGATGAGATATTACAGGTATGGATTGGTAACAGTGGAATACGTGGATGACTATGAAATCTTACATGTTTCAATTGGTAACAGTGGAATACGTGGGTGACTATGAAATCTTACAGGTATAAATTGATGATAGTGTTTTCTTGGAGTATTTTACCGACATCAAATATCTTAGTACATCCAATTATCTTAGAAGGGTTGGTAAAAGTTTTTCCATTGTTGTTGGATTGTATAGGTATTCACATGTTTGTATTAATATAAGTTGCAAGTAGGTAGTAGGTTGGGTTGTAGCTTAATTAAATGAGGTTTGTGTAATGAAATATGTCTTGTATAAATAAATGTAGTTAGTGAAATATACATGTGGGGTTTATTAGTTTTAACTATAATGTGTAACTTGTGTAACATGAATTTAGTGTGGATGGAGTTTTGTGAAACAATGAGTTTTCAAAGTACATGTTGCTATTTAATATATATTGTTGAAACGTAATGTGATAATAATAAAAGAAAAGTTTAAATTTTCCCGTAAAAATGGGTTTTGTTAAATGGTAACTCGAGGTTATTATTAATTAATGAGGATTATCATAATGGATTTTTGTGGGATCTTACAGTATCCACCCCTAATTTTTGAACTTCGTCCCGAAGTTCAGTCCGTGATAGGTGTTGAGAAAAAGTGGTGTTCTGAGATGAGAGTTTATGGAAAATGTTGTCGAGAGATTTGTTATTTGACTATCCAGCGGCGAGATTTTCAACTTGATTTATTAATACTAGACTGAATAAATTTGAATGTTTGATCAATAATTCGATTTATGGGCTACGAGTAGTGAAAATAACGGCCGAGAGTAAGAAATATTTAGCACTTAATGTTTAGTGTTCTAACGGTCGAGACTAGGGGGTTTTTAATGGTAATGATTTGAAATTTAATGATCGTGAATAGTAAAATAACGGGTATTCTCTCCACTTATATTTCCTCTTTAAATTCTATCCACTTTCTTTCCCCTTTTTTTTTTTTTTCACTTTTCCGCTCCCCTTTTTCATCTTTATTTTCTCCGAACCAAAATACCTTACCATGCCGTCGATCGTCATCTTTGCCGCTACCGTATACATTGTTTTTGTCGCCACTTGTTTAGCTTTCTTTCTTGATGAAAACTCCGACTACTACATCACATCGTTGGCGTTCGTCGTACCCCTCACGATTTTAGCGATCAATGTGGATAAGATTTTGAGGTGAGGATCTCGGCTAGTGTATTTAAAATGTAGATTTGTTGTTTGTCGATGTAACCTTTAATGATTGTGAAATGAAATCTCGTTTATGTTTAGTTATAATTCTCGGCATAACTTTTCATATTTTGTTATGTTTATAATGCAGAATAATTAAGGTGCTTCATCCTATGGTGGCTCTTGCTATCGTTGGATTGGTGGGGGTCATTGTCTCTATGGTGGGTCAACCGATTGAAGATTGTATGCCTTACATTGTGTTTATTGTATTGTTAGCACTTCCGATGTTAATCATTTCGCTATGTATTAACTTCCGTGGTTTCAAATAAAATTTATGTTATTTGTGTTTTCCATAGATTGTTGTGAATTCTTATAGTTTCTAGTTTCGTATTTTTCTCGACTTCGTATAATAGAGCAGTGAGTAATGGGTAGTGAGTGTAGATCGGACTGAGGTTGGCTAAAAGTGAGGTGTATGAATGAGTTATTTTGTTTCGAGATTATGTTTTTGGAATGAAAATTGTTATTCTATCGCATTTTGAAAGTACACAGGATTCATAATTTTTGAAGACCACAAATTTATGGTATAAATTATTCGTCAAACAAAGAGTTTGTAGCTTTTTAATAATGAGAGTTTCAGACGAGAATTTGATGAATGTAAAAATAGTTGTTGAACTTTAGTTTTTGTAAAGAAAAACTCGTTAGATAAAGTCTTAAGTGATAACACAAAATTTGGTTTGTTTTATATATAAAACCGCGTCTTACGTTAATAGCTTATTTATTTTTCAAAGATTTCAAGTTGTTAGCTAAGTGTGAAAGCAAGGAGGGAAATCAATATGCTGCAAGATGAAATGTGTTGTGGTAAAAATTTTCATATTGTTTCTTAGGATTTGTTAATCTTTGTTGGGGGCAAAAGAGAATTACGAAAGTTAGTTTGTTTTGGTTGTAGTTGAGTCCACAAAAGATGAAATTTGACCAAATAACTAGACGGGTTTGCGTTTGAATTTGTTGAGATTGTTGGGAACTTAAATGAAACAAAGTATTTGGGTAATATATGATTTTTGTTGAGGTCATTTTAGATAGTCGGGCTGAGTTTTGATTGTCACATGCTCGAGTATTGGAAAAGATTCATTACACATGATTTCTTGGTAAGTGCCTAATTGAGATGTACAAAAATTTTGGTAGGTTGTGATGTGAATGTCTTAAAGTAAACGGGTATGAGGTGATTAGAAATAAATCTTAAGTTCTTGAGCTTAATTAGAGTTGGGTTCAAATATTAATGATAAACAAGGGTGTGTTGGATTGTTGTTAGCAATAAGTCGAGGATAAGTGTTTCAGGGACAAGTTTAGTTTGACGAATGTGAGATGTTGAGCACATATTCCATGCAATATTTGGTTATTAGGTGGTTTCGAGATCATTGACATCTCGTATAATGCCTGAGAGTTCCGAGAGGACGTTAGAAGGTTCACAATTTCCTA
>CP139509.1:522667982-522795103 GCA_021014915.2 Artemisia tridentata subsp. tridentata | reverse complement strand
ATCCAATACCACATCCGGCCCTTTTTATTAAATAACCCAAACCCTAACCTAGCCCAGCCCAATCCACATAAACCCATGACCCGATCCCTTAGTTAACCAAAAGGTTTTACTCAAATTCAAACCCACCCTTTCAATACCATTGCCGCCCAAAACCATACCAGAAACCACCACCATCCACCGCCTTATCCCTGAAACATCCACCCCCTCCTCCTATCCCACTTCACCTAACAAGCCAAGAAACATTTAATGCTCCTTCCTCATCACACTCCATCAGAACCAAGTGGTTTAGCCACTCACACCAGTTTTCCCGCCAAAATTGGTTTCAACGAATGAGAAGATTTCAAGGGCATCCAAAGGTCAAGAAATGATCAGAGATGAAGATAGGACTTATCCCACTTAGTTTTAGTATAAATAGGAGACAATGTAGCCTATAAAATCGGGTAGTTAGTTTCCTTAAAATCGTATTGTATTTTTATTCAAGTTTTATCAATTTCAATTTCAGTTATCTTTACAAGTTGTTTTTAGTCTGTTTAACATTAATCTTGTGCAAATTCCAATAGTTAATAAAAATTCCAAGTTATCAAGTTTCTGTATGAACTGAAAATTCGAATTAAGTTAACCAATGGTTGTATAAGTTTATTATCATCTCAGTTAAGCTTATATAAGCTTATTAAAGATTTCTATAAGTTTTAAATAACCTAAGGCATTCTTAATCCTAAAAATACCAAATGGTCAACAAAAAGTCAAAGAAGCTCAAATAAGCAGTTCTGGGGGAAAAAGCTATTCTGGAAAGCTTAATGGGGTTTTTAGCTTGTTGTTGACAAGCTGGGTGTGTTACTGATCATTTAGTTCCATTTCTCATAGCCTATCAGTTGTAAGCAATTTTCACAATTTTCATTATTTTCTAAGTTCACTGTTCTATAGCTTATTTAATTGCTTATTGTCATTTTCTTAGTTTATCTGTTGTACTTGAAGTAAAATTAGCTTAATTTGATAATCAGTTTAAGGTTTAATCTCATTTTCCTTGAAATAGCCTAAATCAGTCATATACTCAAAATAAGCTTATAGCTTATTAGGTGCTTTTTCTAAACTGAAGTTTGCTTATTTCATGTTCATCCAGTTAGACAATCATCAAATAGTCAGAATCATAGGTAGTTTTGGTGGTATGTGATGCGCGTGTGCGTATGCTCTAATTTATAACCACGGTATGTCGTTGTGGTTTTAGCAGTATTCAAGTTTTAAATTTATATTTAGCCGACTTATCAATAACACACACACTTTAACGAGCAGTGTACCCGGTCAGTATGAATATAATGATAAGTAGAGTGTCGATCACTAAGAGTGGAACGTATTATCTAGTTATCCTAATCAGTATTTTAATATCTTAAGTTAGCTATACAACCTAATCTAACGCAAGGGGGTTTCAGCCTGAGAGACTGGCACGGTTTGGTTGCAATTAAATAATAAACTAAACTAATAAGCACGAATCAGCGAGTAGCACACACGTACACAGATAAATACTTGAGACAATAAGAAGACCTGTCCTGATAGTTAAGTAGCTTGTCACTTGTTTTATTGCTAGTTTTATATGAAGTGTATAGTTCGATGCAACGCACCGAGATTAAGTCCTTTCTCGTTGGTTCTAATCTTATCGGCGAGTAAACCCTTAATGATTACTTATGACTATCCCATTTATCTTTCTTCCTACTTTTCTACAGACGATAGAATGCATAGGCGATCTAATAAATAGGCGAGGAAGGGGCATGGCGACCCAAACAATGCTCAGCTAGACACAGAGGTTATCAATGCACTAATAAAAGTCACCAAAGACATCAACTTATAAACTTTAATTAATGGGAAAACAATTTTAAGGGGAGTCGAAGTGCATGGTTAATCCATGATCACAAGCCCATCAATCCTGACCAATTAAAGTGTACTAATACAATAAAACAAAACTAATTAATGAATTAAATACATGCAGGACCTTCTTACAGCTCTAGTATCTTCGTTCAAGGTGTGTCTTGTGTTGCTACTTCGTCTGAATTCGACCTAGGGTTTCTGTGGTCTTCGGTCTTTTTCTCTATTCGCCTCCTGAAATTCGTCTGGTCTTGGGGTATTTATAGTTTCTATCTGAGGGTAAGATGCGGCGCATCTAATAAGTAGATGTGGCGCATTGACTTAACTTCGCGTGGGGTCCAAAATTAATATATTCAGGAATATTCGTACACCGCCAGAAGATGCGGCGTAACTCCATTCACAGATGCGGCGCATGTCCTTGCTGTCTTGAATCTTATCTTGTGAAATCTTGATAGTGATGCGCCGTATGTAATAAGTAAGATGCGGCGCATCTGGAGCAGAATGTCTTGCTCTTGTACATTTCAGTAGACTCTTAACTTCATGCTTGTTTTGCTCCATAATTAGTCCAAAATCGCCAAGTTTCACCAAATACTTGTTTTTACCTCAGAATTACAAAAGTAAACATTAACGTATCAATTCTCACAGATAATATAATAAAACAAGTCAAATAAATAGGATAAATGATGATAATAAAATGTACTTATTTGAGTTCATCAGTATGCAGTTTTAATATTCAATCAGTGAACTTAAAGGAGTGTTTGGTTTAAGCTTATTTTTGGGCATATGAGCCATGTACTGTTCATTGACCATTTGATCAGCTTTGATCTTGCATTAAATAGGTTAGATAAGTTGTAGTTACTAGGTTTTAAGAGGTATTGAGTTCTTTTAAGGATTAGAGCTCATAAGTTGAAAATTAGAAGCAAAATTGCCATAATAAGCTCAGTATAAGCTGAGCTTATTTGATCCAGTACTTTGGTGATTATTTGGTTCAGTACATCATATTAAGTGAGGATACATGAGTAGGAGTTGTGCCATTGAGTATTAAACAAATTCGGGACCAAAAACTTGCTCTGCTGCATCAGTATAGACTGAGCAGAACAACACCATTAGCTGCTGATCTCAACTCTTTATCTGCTTATCCAATTGAGCTTATTTCCTGAAAATCAGTTTGCACTTAGCCTATAGTACTAGCTTTTAAGGTATAATCTGGTATTGCACTTTAGAGCTTATTTAATAGCTTGAATCAGGTCTGCAAAAAGCCATCAGATTTGCCCTGAATCTGCATCAGCTTTTGCTTTCCTAGGACATCTGATCTAGTGCTTAATCAGATAAGCAATTGAACTTAAAAATTGGGCATTTTTGTTTTGTAGGTAGCCTATAGTATAGGCTTTTAAAATCTACCTTTGGTTTTCCCTGAGAAGCTTCTACCTAGCTTATTGAACAGCTGCAAGTTAGCTATTTCACCATTGTTTCTGCCCTAATTTGTGAACCTGCCCAACTGCTTATCTGCTTATTTCTTGTGCTTATTTATGCTTATTCAGTTGTTTTAAGCTTCTAATAGTGTGTTTAAACTAAATTTGAGCATTGGATAATTTTTAGAGCTCTTTAGCTTATTTTAGGGCTTATTTCAAACTGCTTATTGTCCCATTCTGCTTATTTAGGTTGAACCAAGTTCTTATTTCATTTTTCCTAGATTCCTAGTTTAATTTTAGATTTATCTGCAAAGTTTCATATTTTTCTAAAGTCATTTACTATTTTTAAACCTTTTAATTAGTTTCTAATAGTTTTTAATTCATAATAAAAAATATAAAAGTCAGAAAAATATAAATCTTTTTTCGAAAATTTTCTTTAGTCATTTATAACTTAGAAAAAATAATATTACACTTGTAGGATTAATTTTTATAAATTTTGCTTTTTAATCCCGTTTTTAGAATTTCCGTTTCGCGTTTTTAATATAATTGTTTAGATTTTAATTTTCCTTGAGAATTTGTTTCTCAAGTTAGAATAAACAAGCAAAATTTCATATCCCAATCATCAGTCACTCTAATTCCAAACCTCAAACGGTTGTCCATTCCATCCTCTCTAGGACACGACCCGAGTAATCACTTACCTGGTATCACACATATCACAAACGTGAGTTTTTACAAGTTAGCCTTTTTCCTAAAGGGTTGATTTGTCTTTATTCACGTGTATCCGTCTGATATTATTTATATATACACTTTAGCACGGATCACTCTGCATAAAAAATGCAATTACTTAGTAAATCAACAAAAATAAACACAAGTTCATAGCAAAATATAGCTCAAATCAACCGGATTTCAAGTCATTACCATATTCCTTCTCGCATTCGATTTCTAAGTCTTCGGTTGTTATAGTTACTCTTTTTTTCCTCATCTTCCATGTTGTTAACACCATTGTTGACATAGATTTGTAAAGAATATCATTATTCAATTTTTAGTCAGAGAAAGTTAAGGGATAAGAGATGAGAGATTAGATGGGTGGTAGTGGCCGGGAAAGACTGAAGTGAGATGACATGGACTCAAAGCGAGGATGTATTAAGTAGGAAGAGAAGAAAATACAAATCGTGTAAATTACCAATATGCCCAGACGCCTCCAACTCAGCAAATGACAAAACTTAACGAGGGTTATCTATAACGGGGCTGCAGGGACCAAACGGGTAACCATTTGGCAAAAATGTGACTAACCGTGCAACAAAACACAAACAAGAGATACCATACCAATGTTAAACATTATATATGGTAAACATAACAAGGTATCAAACTTAATCTTAACATGACATGATATACAAGGTTCAATAAAAACTAAATCATATACTAAGTTACTCCTAACATTTTTTTATTGTCGCTTTCTACTCGAATATATTCTTCTAATAGTTAAAAGAGTGCATGCCATGGAATAGCTTAAATAACAAATATGATAGATTTCAAGAATCGATAGGGTACTCATGTGATTTATTATGTAAACATAATGCGTATCACTTTGAAAAACTAACAGATTAGCTTTAGGTAAGCGTGTAACATCTAAACTAATTGATTGTGCAATAAATTGAGCTATCAGGCCTGTAACATCCCAAAATTTACAGAAAATTGGATTTATCTACTATATATTGGCTATGGCAATTATTATAGAGAAATAAATAGATAAGTCTTATTTCAGCGGAGTTAATAATGAAGTTAGTTGGGACTTAACATGAAACATGAGATAACCAGCCAATATATGTATTGTAATTCAGTTTTATCACAATGGTTATATGTGACAAGTTGGCAAATTAGTGGAAAATGACTAAAAATCCCTTATGGCTTAAATAAAATTCGTCCCGAGTATCGCCCTATCCATTTCACACGTATCATAGGCAGAGCAGGAGGTGGGATATCACTTTCTTCATCTTGAAGAATCCTCCATAAATCAATTCTTATCAAGTTAATAGCAAGGAATTCAAGGGTTATCATGTTATTAATAATTATGGAGCTTTAAGAGATTCATATGGTTTTTCCCCAATTCAAGGTTTGTTGATATTTATGTGTTTAACCATGGTTTTGAATCAAGGGAGTCATGGAGACATGTTATTTAAGTGTCTTACATAGTTATTAGATGAATTCAATGTTTATGGTTTATGGTTATGTGTGTGGTGATATGGGATTTTTATGGGTTAATGTTAAAAGTTATGTTATGGTGATTATGAGTAAAGATAGAACAAGAGGATTGACATCTTATGATTGTTACATGATAATTATGATGATTATGAATTATGTTTAAGTTTATGAATCATGGTTACAAGTGATAAACCCTAAAAAAAACTATACAAAATTTTGAGAGAGAAAGTGATAGCACACATAGAGATTATGAGTGGTTTCTAAAGAATGAGAGCTTATATAGCCTAAACCTAGTAGGTTTAGACTTATCCAACTTTCACCCTTGAAGCTGGAACACGGGAACACTTAGCACCCTTAATCTTTTAATCATTTTCAGATAAGACCCTCGGAACTTTAATAAACCTGCGCAAACAGAAAACACACTAAAAGAAACTTGAATATTAGCAGGTTAGGTCCATTGACTTCTCAAATCCTTATTTTGTTTATAAACAAAGATGCATTTAACAAATTCCCCCTTACAAATATACTATTATGGTGTTATTTACCAGGATTACAAAGAAATTATAGAGCATCATTTTGGTTTCTCATATCAATGGTTTCATTACATGTACACGAAAACTTCACGTCATGGCATGGGTAAATACACTACAAGATAAATGTCTTTTAGTGACATGTATAACCACGCATTATATGCTAGCGATGTACTAAGCAACTTTAGATGATCGGTCGCTAGAAACGAGTCATTGATTATTGCGACTTGTGAAGTATGTCGCTATTCTTAGCAACAAGTGTAACGACTTGTCCTAATACGTCGCTACAAATATATCAACCTCACTGTCTCTTTTCGCTACTTATGTCGTTGTTTCCTAGGGACATCACCACTTAAGCCGCTACAGGGGTTGCTAAATTTAAAAATGCCGTTGGTCTTGTTGCTAGTATTATTATAAAGGGATAAACACTCACGCCTTTGGTCTAGTGGTATGTGAGTTGCCCACCAACCTAGAGGTTGTGGGTTCAAGCCTCGCTGGAGGCATTTGTGAGATAGGTGGTATAGGGTGTGTGAAAAAAATTACCGTTCAAAAAAATTTATAAAGGGATCAACCATAATTATATGGTTTAAAAGCATGCAAGGACGGAACATATAAGGGGCCGGGGGGGGGGGGGGGGGGGGGGGTGGTTGTGCCCCCCTCCCCTCAAAGCGTACATATTATACCCTTTTATTTATAGTTTTAGTCATTTTTTATACAATAATTTCAGTGTTGTGTATATCAACCCTCTAAAATAAATACTTTACAAGTCGGCCCTTCCAACAAAAACGTTCAAGTTCCGTCTCTGAAAGCATAAGATCTCCTGGCGTCGATGGGGCAGCACTAGTGAAAGTGAGTCGGTGAGTCACTGAGTTGTGAGATATTTGCCAAATTCGAATTGAAAAAAAAAAAAAAAAAAAAAAAAAACATTTATAAACATCTATATAAACTTAAGAGTAAATTACATGGTTGGTCCCTGTGGTTTGTCCAAAATAACAACTTTAGTCCCTCGAAGTTTAAAGTTGCATGGTTGGTCCCTAAGTAGGTAAACAAATAACACCACAGGTCCCTTGGTTAAACTGGTGTTAACTAGGTTAGTTAAAATTTACAGGTTAGCCCCCTTTGGTTAAATAGCGCTGCATCGTTAATCCTTTTACTTAACGGCCGTTTGCAAGGCTTACACAAATGGTCCTTGGTTAAATAGCGCTGCATCGTTAATCCTTTTACTTAACGGCCGTTTGCAAGGCTTACACAAATGGTCCTTGAGTCCGTTTTTCTTCCGTTTTCATACGTTTTCGTCCGTTTTTCTTACGTTTTTTTCCGTTTTTGTCAGTTTTTCTTACGTTTTTGTCCGTTTAACTTACGTTTTGTCCGTTTTTCTTACGTTTTTTCCGTTTTCATACGTTTTTGTCCGTTTTTCTTACGTTTTTGTCCGTTTTTCTTACGTTTTTGCCCGTTTTTGTCCGTTTTTCTTACGTTTTGTCCGTTTTTCTTACGTTTTTGTCCGTATTTCTTATGTTTTTTACGTTTTTGTCCGTTTTCTTACGTTTTGTCCGTTTTTCATAAGTTTTTGTCCATTTTTCTTACGTTTTTTACGTTTTTGTCCGTTTTTCTTACGTTTTTGTCCGTTTTTCTTACGTTTTTTCTGTATTTGTCCGTTTTTCTTATGTTTTTTACGTTTTTGTCCGTTTTTCTTACGTTTTTTCCGTTTTTCTTACGTTTTTGTCCGTTTAACTTACGTTTTTGTCCGTTTTTCTTACGTTTTTTCCGTTTTCATACGTTTTTGTCCGTTTTTCTTACGTTTTTGCCCTTTTTTACGTTTTTGTCCGTTTTTCTTACGTTTTGTCCGTTTTTCTTACGTTTTTGTCCGTTTTTCTTATGTTTTTTACGTTTTTGTCCGTTTTTCTTACGTTTTGTCCATTTTTCTTACGTTTTTGTCCGTTTTCTTACGTTTTTTACGTTTTTGTCGTTTTTCTTACGTTTTGTCCGTTTTTCTTACGTTTTTGTCCGTTTTTCTTATGTTTTTTACGTTTTTGTCCGTTTTTCTTACGTTTTGTCCGTTTTTCTTACGTTTTTGTCCGATTTTCTTACGTTTTTGTCCGTTTTTCTTACGTTTTGTTCGTTTTCTTACGTTTTTGTCCGTTTTTCTTACGTTTTTTCTGTATTTGTCCGTTTTTCTTACGTTTTTTCCGTTTTTTACGTTTTTGTTCGTTTTTCTTTTCCGTTTTTTTCCGTTTTTGTCCGTTTTTCTTACGTTTTTGCCCCTTTTTTACGTTTTTGTCCGTTTTTCTTACGTTTTGTGTCCGTTTTTCTTACGTTTTTGTCCGTTTTTTCTTTTGTTTTTTAAGTTTTTTGTCCGTTTTTCTTTACGTTTTTTCCGTTTTTTCTTACGTTTTTGTCTGTTTTTCTTATGTTTTTTACGTTTTTGTCCGTTTTTCTTACGTTTTGTCCGTTTTTCTTACGTTTTTGTCCGTTTTTCTTAATTTTTTTACTTTTTATTTTTTTTTTAATTTTTTTTTTTTTTTCTTTAAATTTCGGACAAAAATTTTTTTTTAATTTTTAATTTTTTTTCTTTAATTCGGACAAACGTAAGAAAACGGACAAAACGTAAGAAAAACGGACTAAAAACATAGAAAACGTAAAAACGTAAGAAAAAGGAAACGTAAGATAAAACGGACAAACGTAAGAAACGGACTAAACGTAAAAAACGTAAGAAAACGGAATAAAACGTAAGAAAAACGGATTATTTTAAAACGTAAGAAAAACGGACTAAAACGTAAAAAATAGAAAAACGTAAAAACGTAAGAAAAACGGAAACGTAGAAAAGGACAAACGTAAAAATGGCAAATACGTAGAAAAACGGACAAAACATAAGAAAAACGGACAAAACGTAGAAAAACGGACAAAACATAAGAAAAACGTAAAAAACGTAAGAAAAACGACAAACGTAGAAAAACGGACAAAACGTAAAAAACATAAGAAAAACGGACAAAACGTAGAAAAACGGAAAACGTAAGAAAAACGGACAAAACTAAGAAAACGTAAAAAACTAAGAAACGGACAAACGTAAGAAAACGGACAAAATCGTAAAAACTAGAAAAACGGACAAAAACGTAGAAAACGGACAAAACGTAAGAAAAACGGACAAAACGTAAAAAGTAGAAAAACGGACAAAAACGTAAGAAATACGGACAAAACGTAAGAAAAACAAAACGTAAAAAACATAAAAAACGGACAAAAACGTAAGAAAAACGGACAAAACGTAAGAAAAACGGACAAAAACGTAAAAAATAGCAAAAGTAAGAAAAACGGACAAAAACGGAAAAAAACGGAAAAAAACAAAAAAACGTAAGAAAAACGGACAAAAGTAAACGGAAGTAAAACGGACAAAAAAAAACGAAAAAAAAACGAGAAAAAAAAACGTAAAAAAACGACAAAAACGTAAAAAAACATAAAAAGAAAAACGGACAAAAACGTAAGAAAACGAAAAAACATAAAAAAGAAAAACAAAAAAAAACGTAAGAAAAACGGACAAAAACGTAAGAAAAACTACAAAAACGTAAAAAAATGTAAAGAAAAACGGACAAAAACGTAAGAAAAACGGACAAAACGTAAGAAAAAAACGGACAAAAACGTAAAAAAAAGAGACAAAAAACGTAAGAAAAACGGAACAAAAACGTAAGAAAAAACGGACAAAAACGTAAAAAAACGGACAAAACGTAAGAAAAACGAAGAAAAACAAAAAACGGAAAAAAACGAATATAGAAAAACGGAAAAAACGTAAGAAAAACGGACAAAACGTAAGTTAAAACGGACAAAAACGAAAAAAAACTGACAAAAAACGGAAAAAAACGTAAAAAAAAAACGGACAAAACGTATGAAAAACGGAAGAAAAAAACGGACAAGACCAATTGGAAAACCTTAGCAAACGGCTTAAGTAAAAAGATTAACGATGCAGGCTATTAACAAGACATTTGTGTAAGGCAAAACGCTATAAGAAAAAGGATAAACGAAGAAAAACGGACAAAAACGTAAAAAAAACAAAGAAAAACAAAAAACAAAAAAAAACGTAAGAAAAACGGAAAAAAACGTAAAAAAAAATTACAAAAAAAACGAAAAAATGTAAGAAAAACGGACAAAAACTTAAGAAAAACGGACAAAACGTAAGAAAAACGGACAAAAACGTAAAAAAAAGGGACAAAAACGTAAGAAAAACGGACAAAACGTAAGAAAAACGGACAAAAACGTAAAAAAACGGGCAAAAAACGTAAGAAAAACGGACAAAAACGGAAAAAAACGTATGAAAACGGAAAAAACGTAAGAAAAACGGACAAAACGTAAGTTAAACGGACAAAAACGTAAGAAAAACTGACAAAAACGGAAAAAAACGTAAAAAAAACGGACGAAAACGTATGAAAACGGAAGAAAAACGGACTCAAGGACCATTTGTGTAAGCCTTGCAAACGGCCGTTAAGTAAAAGGATTAACGATGCAGCGCTATTTAACCAAGGACCATTTGTGTAAGCCTTGCAAACGGCCGTTAAGTAAAAGGATTAACGATGCAGCGCTATTTAACCAAAGGGGGCTAACCTGTAAATTTTAACTAACCTAGTTAACACCAGTTTAACCAAGGGACCTGTGGTGTTATTTGTTTACCTACTTAGGGACCAACCATGTAACTTTAAACTTCGAGGGACTAAAGTTATTATTTTGGACAAACCACAAGGACCAACCATGTAATTTACTCTAAACTTAATTAAAATGCAACTTCGGCGTCTGATACATGTTTGATGCGGCTTAACTTTAATAATGAAATTATAACATTATAAAAGTTGCTAAATATATTGAAATAAAAATTAATGGTTTGAGATCTGGTGCATTTAAAAATAATAGTTATAAAATAAGTTTTAGGGTTTCTATTGTTAATTGTAACTTTATATTTAATGGTCAGTATTTTATATTAAAAACCTCACAAGTGGACAATAATTATTTCTAATATTGTAATTTAAAATCATCTAAAGTTTTTTTTAGGGTTAATGGCATGTAATAGCAATGTACTTTTTCATTTGTTCAAGATATTACGATTTTACGATACTGCAAAGCAATAACGATCCGGATCCTACATAGGATCTTTGCAAGCTCAAGATCTTATAGGATCCCGATCTTGACCATACGATCTTAAGATTTAATCCGATCCGATCTTACTTTTCTCGGATTACAAACTAAAAAACTATAAATTTATGGGTTGTTTTTTTGTAGAATTCAAAAAAATAACATGTTAATCTTTTTAAACATTTCATAATCATAATTTAGGACAATATTTCTATGAAACATTCATAATATGTTGTGTTTATAATGTATAATAATTTGTAGATTTGTATAATATTACAAAAACTGTTAAGAAATAACATTCGAGTAGAATCTTAAGATCCCGATCCGATCTTACGATCACGATCTTGCAAAGACGAAACCGATCCTGGGTAGGATCCCGATCTTCCTTGCATCCAACTTTCAAATTTTGTTTCATTATCATACGTTTTGTTTGCACCGTTAGTCCTTTTGACTAACGACCATTTGTAATTAACTAAAAAATATGTTTTTCCTACGTTTTCTTACATTTTCATACGTTTTTATCCGTTTTTATATGTTTTTGCCCGTTTTCTTTACGTTTTTGTTTGCACCGTTAGTTCTTTTGACTAACGACCGTTTGTAATTAACTCAAAAATATATATTTTTTCTTACGTTTTCTTACATTTTCATATGTTTTCATACGTTTGTATCCGTTTTTATACGTTTTCGCCCGTTTTCTTACATTTTCATACGTTTTTGTTCGTTTTTAAACGTTTTCGTTTATTTTCATGAAAACGTATAAAAACGGACGAAAACGTATAAAAACGTATGAAAATGTAAGAAAACATAAGAAAAACATATTTTTTAGTTAATTACAAATGGTCGTTAGTCAAAAGGACTAACGGTGCAAATAAAAACGTAAAGAAAACGGGCGAAAATATATAAAAACGGATATAAACGTATGAAAACGTAAGAAAACGTATGAAAACGTAAGAAAAACATATTTTTGAGTTAATTACAAATGGTCGTTAGTCAAAATGACTAACGATGCAAACAAAACGTATGATAATGAAACAAATTTTGAAAGTTGGATGGGTATTGTTGTATTATTTTGGGTTCGTATATGATAATAGAACAAATGGGAAAGTACATTGCTATTACATGACATTAACCCCTTTTTTTATCGTAGAAGAGCCTAAAATAGTTCAACCGACTCTCCCCTACGTGATCCTATCGAAATTTTAAGACCATATGCTAGCTTGACTTGTCAAATTAATGTTTGTTTGGAAGAAGTTTTAAAAAATGTGTAAGAGTTTAAACTTTTAAAATAAAATGATTGACTTGTAACTTGAAAGAAATTCGAGTAAATCTCATATAAGTTTTAATAAAATTAGACATATGCAACCATTGTACAACTCCGGTGACTCACTGTCTGAGAGTATAGCGACGACATAAGTTATTGCTAAAACCTATGACTCTTAGGGTATGTTCAACGGGTAACGCACCTAGTGCGTTAAAGTTCCAAATGGGTGCGTTAAAGCCACGTTAAACGTTGAAAGCTAGTTGCGTTAACGCAGCGTTAAGGGGCTGTGTTAACCCCTTAACGCTGCATTAAGGGGCTGTGTTAACCCCTTAACGCTGCGTTAAGGGTAGTTTGTGTAAAAATAAAAATAAATAAATAAATAAATAAATAATTTGTGTAAAAAAAAATCACTTTGCCCCCTTCCCACGTCCTAAACTAGCCGTTAAATTCAAAAAAAAAATTAAATTTTGGCCCCTTGCGTTTTATAGCCGTTAACCTCTAAACGGCTCTTTGTAAAAAAAAAAAAAAAAAAAAAAAAGCATTTTCACTCTCCTATAAATACCCAATTAACACCACATTTTTTTTCACACTTCCACAAATCAATATACTACATCATATACTTTCATCTTCAACCTTCCACACAAAAAAAATGTCCGGCTTCAACCTAAACGACGACGATACCTTCTTTAATCTCCTAAACACCTGGTGGAATAACCCAAACGCCGGGTCATCTTCAAACCCGAACGCACCATCAACCAACAACCCAATCGACAACCCACTTGGCTTGTCGAGCCAACAACTTTACGAACAACATCAACAAATGCTATATTACGAACAACAACAACAATCGAACCTAAACACCAATTTCTCCAATCTTCAATTCACCCAACATTCACAACAATCTCAAACTGCAACCCATGATGTTCCCGATACTCCAACGTCTCCTCCAAAGCCACACAAACGGGGTGGCAAACGAAAGGCCAAAAAAACAAAAGACCCCGAACCTTTGGAGGAGGATGAAAAAAACACCGACTTCATCAAACATTGGAACCCACAGGAGGAAAAATTACTTGCGTCATGTTATGTTGCCGCAAAAGAGGATTCACAAGTGGGTCGAAATCAAAGCAAGGATACATTTTGGCAACGGGTGAAAAATGAGTTTAATAGAATCAATTTTCAAAAGAGAAACAAGGATATAATCCAAGGAAAATGGAAAACGTTGAACTGTGATTGCTCAAAGTTCAACGCCTACTACAAACGTTCCCAACACCAAGAAAAAAGTGAGGAAAGTGAAATGGATATCCTGAAACGTGCCAAAAAAATGTATCGGGACGAGCACAAAACCGCTCCTTTTAACAACGAGGAGGCTTGGGAGGTTTTGCGGGGTCATATGAAATGGGACGCGCCGAAAGGGATTGATTTAACCGGCGATGTCCCAAGCCAAACAAACGAGGGATTGTTTGGTCATGATGAAAACCCACGTCCTATGGGAACAAAGCGTGCTTCAAAGAAAGCTAGATCCGAGAGCACGGGAGGAACGAGCACGGGAGCGAGTACGGGGGGAACGAGCTCGTCTAGCCAATTCGGGGAGGCTATGACAAACGAGTATCGTTTGAAAAGGGAAACAGCCCAAGCCGCGTATCGGGCGGCCCAAATAAAAGACGAGACGATAACAAGGTTGGAGGAAATGAAATTTTTGATGATTGAAACTGAAGGGAAGGATCCAAACGTGGTGTGTTGGATCATCGAAGAAAAAGATCGAATCAAGAAAAAATATAACCTCCAACCTCGAGTTTAGATTTAGTATTGTGTTTTTTTTTTAATGTTGTAGTTTTTTTTTTTTTTTTTAATTTCGCTGTTTCTTTTTTTTTTTTTAATTTCGTTGTATTTTTTTTTATTAAGTATATATTGTAGTATGTTTTTAATGAATGTTAAGTTTTAATAAATGAAGTATTATTATAAGTTTAGGGGTTGAGTTTGAAAATATTTGATTTAAAGGTGAGTTATGATTGAAGGTGTTTTTTTGAGTTAAAGGTGAAAAGGTTAAAGCTGATGTGGTGGTGGTGTGTTAAAGTTTAACCCTGTGTTAAGGTTGGGAGTGCTCTTAGGCCATGTACAACGGTTAACGCAAAACCCACGTTAAGGGCATCCAAGGGTGCGTTAAGGCCAAGTTAAGCTGCGTTAAGTGTTGTGAGTGGTCTAAGTTAACGCAGCGTTAAGGGACACGTTAAACCCTTAACGTTGCGTTAAGGGTGTATTGTGTAAAAAAAATCACTTTGCCCCCTTTTAAGGGTAGTTTGTGTAAAAAAAATATTTAATATAAAGGTGAGTTAAGGTGTGTTAAAGCTGAGTTATTGTTCGATGTGTTAAAGCTGAGTTAAGGGTGAGTGTATTAAAGCTGACGTGGCAGTGTGTTAAAGTTTAAAGCTGAGTTATTATTTGGAGTGGTCTTATATTGATTTGATAACAAAAAATTGTGGTCTCTGGTTTTGCTAGTTTGATTGACTATCATCATTTTCCATTGAATGGCCTTTTGGCGTCAAGCTAATTGGATCAGCTATCTTTATTTCTTACTCAAAATATTCTTTGAACTAAAATAGAAAGATTGATTTGCGAAATGTGAAAAGGACAAAAAGACTAAAAACTGCTCCGTAGTTTGTTCTTTAAAGATGCTTCATAAGTTGCATCATTATATGTATTAAAATAAATCATCTTTTTTTGTTACTTTTTGTTTTTTTACTTAAAAATATACTCCATTCATCCTAAAATATAAGTCAATTTTGACTTTTTCAAAGTCTTTTTACTCCAACTTTGACCTTAATTATTTTTTTCGTGTTATATAATACTTCATGCAAAATATATAAATAAATTTGTGTTTTAAATGCATTTTCATTGATATACTTTTCATCAAGTATTATATAACACCTAAAAAAATAATTAAGACCAAAGTGGGAAAACAAAAACTTTGAAAAATAAAAAATGGACTTATATTTTGGGACGAAAAGAGTAACAAATATGCATGGAAAGAGAAGCATGGCGTATTTTTAAACTTATTTATGGTCTTGAAGAGAGTAATATACTCATATCTAATTGGAAAAAAATCTTAAAATTAAAAGATTGATAAGTAACTATAATTACACATGCAGTAACTTGAATTAGATGTATTTCTAGTCTTTTACATGCATCATAATATATTTCTATCTCAAAATTAGATGCATATATACATATATTATAAGTGTTTCATCAAGTTAAGTGAATCTTTTGTATTTTTTGTCTTGTGCAATGTCAAATGTGTTGCTAGTACTTCTTTGCATCGTTTCACATCAAAATAAACTAACTGGGATGCATCTAAATGAATAGAGACGCATCTAATTCAAGTCAACGCATCTCAAATGCGTGGTTAGAGTTATTTCTCATTGTTTCCATTTTAAGGTTTCTTCTCACTGAATTTCTACCATTTAAAGTATAACTTTTAATACAATTCTAAAGTTAGAAGATGGAATAATACAACTTTGAAAATGATTTTTGATTGCTATGACAACGAGTTAAACAAAGAGTGTATTATTTCTGTTTACACAAATTCATAATAAAGCTGAGGTTAGAAAAGGTTTCTCCCGCTGTTGCTAGTTCTTCCGTTGTTGGTAGTTCATCAGGTCGGGTTGTTTATTTTTCAGAGCTTTTTCATGCATGCCATAATTAATGGTCGTTTTCTTGGTTTCCCTTGTATTTTATTTCTTGACCATCTTAGTTATTTCGATCACCTTTCACTTTATCAGAAAAGTTCAATAATATCACTTTTCTTTTAAAGATTAAAAGAACTAATCCCCACCTTTCAATTTTGTTATCTAATGGCGTGGATAAATATATTGAGATAACTACTTGTTATGTTATTTAAAAAAAAATTATTTTATTTTCATGAGATGTGTTTATGAAGAACTGTCTGTGTGGTCTTGTATAGCGAAAGCTCCCTTTTTTTTTGGTTAATACTTCACCTTGTTAATATAAGTTTGAATTCATATCGTTTTCACTCATCAACAGAACTTAAAAAAATTCATAAAGCCATATATTTTCTTCAATAAAAAATTATATCGACAAACCGAAGACTTTAGACAGCACCCATGTGAATAATTATGGTTCACCAATAAAGTGCTGTCTCATTATGCAAAATCGTCTTGAAGATCAAAATTAATTATCTAAAAGTGTTCGGTACGATGATAATCTTATTTTATCATATCTTATACCTTTATTAAACTTGGATAGTTATGGAAATCCATATTATATTTGAGTAGTTAAAGATTAAAAGGATTTTTTTTTTTTAACAAAAGATTAAAAGTGTCGGCTCCAATCACTCCATACAATTTGTTAGGACAAGTGTCAATCATTAGCCGAAGTACAAAGCCCAAAACCAGGACTTCCTCGTTTGTACCAACTATTCTCCTTCATTTTATAAGGCATATTGTATTAAAAAGAAGAAATAATAATAATAATAATAAATGTTTTTACAAACTATTCTTTACTTTTGCTCAATAAATATACAATAACTGAAAGATAAAATGAGAGATAATAATATTTTTAATTTAAAAGTAGTGTTTGAACTTTTAAATTACATCTTAACAAGTCTCGTTAAGGTATTTGTTAACCAATCGCATATTCAAGATATCTGAAAAATATACATTTTATATCAATACCATGGTATAATTTTCATTTATAAATTAATCAACATCATATACATTTGTTGGTTGCTCTTATATGCATTTTTCCTTTGTCCAGGAATTTATTTATTTATTTTTTATTTTTTATTTTTTTCTCTCTTTATAACGAGCCTCACATATTTTAATTCACTTTTTATTAAGGCAGAACACGTATTCCAGTTGTCCTCGGTGTTATTAATATTATATGCATATTTTATTTTTTCTTGCATCATTATGTACACTTATAATGGTAATAAGTTTAAAAGGCAATACAACAGCTAGTTTATGGCATGATAATATAAAATATTTGTTCTTGCTCATTATTGATGCAAAGAAAGACATGATGCTTGATTGCTTGCAACGTAACTTGCTCTAATCATGTATTTCAATGTATAAATTGTTTATTGAATTTACGTACAAATTAGTGATAATAAACATTAACTATTGTTAAGTACAGTATATTCAAGGGAAAGTAGTATGTTTTAACACTTGCAAGTTGCAACATCGGCTTAAGTAATGGAGTATTATTAATTTTTTTGTCTTACCGATGTACTTCATATCTTGGTAATATCTTTGCCCGAAGTAGGGGTGAGCATCGGGCCGGAACCGACCCGTCCCGACCCGAATAGTCCCGAAACCGATAACCTCTAAAACCCAGCCCGACTCCCGACCCGAATAGTCCCGAAATCACCTCGGTTTTGTTGGTTTGTTGTCAGGAGCATCGGTTTCTTTGTATTTTCTCGGTCGGGCTTGAGCAAAACCGACTCCCGACCCGACCCAAGTCCCGAAAAGCTGGAAATCTCAGCCCGAATCCCGACCCGAGTTGAGTTCGGTTTGTGTCGGTCGGGGTCGGTTTGCGTCGGTTGTCGGTCGTCGGTCGGTTTTGCTCACCCCTAGCCCTAGCCCCGAAGTGACATTTTGAGGCAGAATTTCAAGTGATGAAGACTAATAACACACTACTTCTAGATGTTATTTCTTTTGTGTATCAAGGCTTATTATAGAAATTTGGTTAATATGACTTTATATTAAAATTGGTACCAAGACTATGGCTTTATTTCTCTCTTTATATTGGGATTTTTTTTTTATTTAAATTTTATCGCTTAATTCTACTTGCTACCTATGAAGGAAAATGGGAAGAGGGCCTATATTTAGTGTTGGGCTTGCCTCAAAATCTTATGGACTCGATTCATTCGAACCTTAAGACTTCCGTACCCCTCTTTGGCCCAAAGTTATCAAACAAAAGTCATGTTTTATAAAGATAAAATTAGCTACGTTTCACAAACTCGTCATCTTAATTGAGACTTGAATTCACAATATTTGATTGATGAGATTTATATGATACATTTTGGCAGCCGCTAGGCTAAGCGATCGTTTTTTGACATGTAATTTCTCTCCATAATGGCATCGTTATATGTACAACTAGCTACTTAGGAGTATGCAAAACTATGGCCGGAATTGTGTACTAACAAAAGTAACTCCCAATACCGTCTTCCACGGGTTATGGGTCCCAATACCGTCTTTCACGGTGTATGGGGGAGGTTGAAATGTAGACAGTCTTACCCCTACCTAAGGTAGAGAGGTTGCTTCCGGTTCTACTTAAGGTAGAAAAGGACCTCAAGCCTTTTTTGTAGGGAGTGTTGATCGAACCCTTGACCTCTAGGTTGAGAGGCAAGGGGTTTACTAACAAATGCCTCAAAACAAAATTTGTTTTTCGTACAGTATAGCAAGGCCTGGTCCAAACAGATTTTTTTTTTTTTTTTCTATTATTTTACTTTAAAGTTCGAGTTCATGGTACAACTTATGATCCTAGTTGAAAATCGATGATCTAGATTACAAAACATATATCCATAACCATCTTTGATACAGATTACAAAACTTATAAAAATATTCACAACATGTTAAATATTGGAATTGGAAGCATGAGCATCTTACAAACAAAACCAAGAATATATGTATCCTTAAAAAAAGAAGAATCCAATATGTTGGACTCAAGTACTAAAAGCCCAATAAATGAAAACATGCATGTTACAGTATTATTAATCCAACCAAAAAGACTATAAACAAAAAAATGAAATTGGCAAAGTTTGAATAATTGGTTTCTTCTTGCTTTGCTGGTGATCAAAGGTTACTTTTCTTTTTTTTTTTTTAATTTATGAATTTTAATATTAAGAATCAATGTTTTATTTATTTATATATTCTTTTATCATGAATGAATACATGATCCTGTAATATATATTCAATATTTGGATGATCTTATCATTAATGATCATTTTATAATTCTTACCTACCTAAATTTATTAGTTTTTTTTTTTTAAATTCTGAATTTGCAGATAAAAATTTTGAGTTGGAAGGGAGGATGGATGTAGCTTCTTATGATAATGTTGAATCCACCAAAATTTGCACTCACTGGTATTCATATCCATTATTTTCTGTATTATCTTTTAATATTCAATGTTTTTACTTTTTAGAGTTATCTTGTTTTTAGAGCTTGTATGTGAGAAGGTGTTAGATTCTCCCGAACCTAGTGGTTGCGGATTCAAGTCCCGCCAGGGACATGTGTGTGGAATATGTGTCTTGATATAGTGTGATTGTTATGAGGTCACTTGTTTTTAAAGAGGTCGCTAGACCGGATGCAGTCATTGCTTATTTGTGTTGTAGCTCTAAAACTATATACATCACTCTTGTTGATTACATACATATTATATAGAAACCAGAATATACCAGTGTATAATGCTTTTAGTCTTTGTCGCTTTTACAAGGTTTGAGTGCTTTAATTTAGCATGATTGATAGTTGATAGGACTAGAGTTTTTCCGAGTGTACCACCATAGGAGTGATGTGTCATATGGGGCTGTTTACAGTTAGGTCTTGATTGCACTTTTTTCCCATGGCTAGCAAGCAACGACAACAAACTATCCCATACAGTAGATCCATACACCGTCAAATATGATATTTTCACCATTCCTTACACTCCAGAGACGGTACTAAAACTCTAAAAGGAGTTAAACTGGCGTAGGGACAAAATGGTAATACGTTTGATTCTTGTATAGCTGTTTTTGATGATTCACCATGGAGCCATACTAAGTATCTTGTTTTCCATTCTTATGACATTAGCGCATATATCTTCATGTGGTTAATTTTTTCTTTGTACTTATTGAACTGCTAACATCGCATAATTTTTTCTTTGGTCCATTCTTAAATTCGCAGTGAAAGAGCTGTTCCCTCTTCAAATATTGATCTGCACTATGCTCACTGCTCACGTAATTTAGAAAAGTGTAAAATTTGTGATGATATGATACCCAGAAAGTGTAGAGAAGAACACTACTCAAGCACCCATGCTCAGGTATGTGAATCAAGTGGAATAATGAACTTTATATTGCTTTCTGATCGATATTTCGACCGTCAATCATAGAGTCATAGTAGATATATGCTGTCGTGCTCAGTATGTGTGTGATTTGTAAATTAGAATAGTTCTGAATGCAAATTTTATCTAAAACAAGCAAATACAGCTCTTGAAATCCTGTTATTTTCAGAATGGAAATACAAACGTTGATTTAAAGTTGATGTTTTAGGTCAGTTCTAAATGCACAAAACCGATGCTCATAGCTTCCCTTTCCTCTGTGAAATGTCCAACAAGAAAAGCTATCTAGCACATAAAGGCTAAAATGTTTTAGCTAATCACTGAGTTAGGACCATTCTTTATTGAATAGCAGTTATATATGGGTTTGGGGGTGTCCAACTAATTTTTATAGAGATCTGTTCTTTGTTTGCACCTTAAAATAGTTTGGAGGGTGAGAAGACCTGCAACGGATGTCATGATTCAAGTTTTGTGTGAAGGTTGCCATGGGACGGTCTGTGAAATGATAGGAATCTAGCACTTTTTACCTTATAAAAGTAACTATCGATGAACAAAAACTATTGTCTTTAATTTCTACATACTTTGTGCTCGCAGGCTCAGCACATCTGATGTTATAAACCTTAGGTGGTCTTCCTATCATAGATAAACCTTGCAGATTCTATATTATTGTCTTCATTTGTACTTTCAAAAGACTTTTGATGCAATAATTTTTAGGTGGTTTTATTATTGTAGCGGACCTTGCAGATTATATATCATGGATTTTTAGGTGGAATGATGCGGGTATTTATTTTGGTATGGGTCGGATTGGGCTGACCGTTACCGGATTTCTAGTCTAGAATTCATCATGTAGCTCTGCTTTAACAAATGACAGAACTGTTGTTAAGACAGGTATCTTGTTCACTGTGCAATGAGAAGATGGAGCGCAAAATCCTCCCTGTGCACACAGGTGAAAAGTGCCCCAAAAGAATGGTGGCATGTGATTATTGTGAGTTCCCCTTACCTGCCATCGACCTATTTGAGCATCAGGTAATCACCAAGAATTCTTGAACCACTTAAGCTGTGAAATGCTTCATCGTCTAACGTGTGCATTATACTAATATTTCAGGAAGTATGTGGAAATAGGACAGAGTTGTGTCATCTCCGTAACAAATATATTAGACTCCGAGAGAAAGTTGCCCATGACGCCACATGCAGCGGTTTTCCGGCTGAGATTCCCAGGTTTATAAGAACTACTAGCTTCTTTAACATATATATTATTTTTCCCGATTTCTGGTTCATTTTTTTGAATTTAGATGTTCTTATGCGGAAAAGAAAGAGTGAATTAACTTTTCTAACTATCATCCTTAATAGTGTCAAAAGGTGTAAGAAAAAACCATGTTGACATTTTGTTTACATGGTGTTGATGGGGTGTTTAGTTATTTACTGCTTAGATACTCGTTACCTACGTCGAAGGTTTAAGGGTGCCTTCTTAATAGTTGGAAGGTTCACTTAGGCAAAACATTTGGTTACTTGAAGTAAAAATTTGACAAAATTGATTGCCTTTTTTATGACATTTGTCCAAAATATAGAAAAGAACAATTTTAGGATGCAATGAGTAATCTTGGACAAAAATGAAAAAATGTGATTGGTTGTTTTTGCAAGGCATTTCCACAGTTGTCCTGATCAGTCATCCTTACCAGGCGTATTATTTTCTTTCTTTTGCTTTTTTTTTTTTTTTTTTTTTTTTTTTTTTTTTTTGTTTTTTTCCAAATATGATGATTTGATTAGTTAACGACTTAAAAAAGGAGCGAGCATAAACTAAAGGATCATGCTATGAGTAACAACATCCATCTCGTTGCATAAAATTGATGTCGAGTGAAATTTTTGTATTTGGTTGCAGAATGTGTTGGTTGGTTGCTAGAAAGTTAAGAGAATCATTATCAAAACTGATGGCTTAAAACAATGACATAACATAAAAAATAAAAGCCCAATATAAAGCTATTAGTCAAACTCTAAGAACTATTTTGAACAGCGTCTAACTCTAATGAATGATGCTTTTCTTAAGGGTAAATCGGGATGCTGAAAGAGACCGTAGAAGGCCACCGCCACCACCTCCACAAGACTTCACTACAAGGAGACTTGTATTCACCATAGCCATAACCGGAATCGCCATTCTACTGGGATCATTTATTTTCAGAAAACCGACCATCAATCAACCTAAATGAAGAGTCAAAGTCCAACCTGAAGACCTTATGAAGTCTCATGTGTCAAAATGTTTTGAGTATAAATATACATGTATGCATTTGATTTCATTTTAAATTATCCCAGGCGCTATTGGTGATCATTATGTTTAGTCCGTATATATATAAAACTTAAGTGAAATTTACTCTCCATAGATTGCAATCTTCTTGCTATTGTGCTCTCACTTTACCTTTCGTATCGTTGAAACTTTGACTCATGGGTGGAAATTTGTGAGAGCAAAGGTAATTTCACTTTTGGGGCTCGATTTGGGCAGCATTTTTTAGCTGGTACGGTTTTAAAACAGTGGATGGTTCATTGATGAGTGGTTTAAGGTTTCTGTCAACTAGTAATTTAACGAATAAAAACAACCGTTACCATTTTAAACCATTAGTTTTTTTCTTTTATTGAAGGCTGGTGTTAGGGAGTGAGCTTTTGTGGCTCGGTTGACAGTTTTAGTTCAGCATACAAGATAAAAAATGATTCATACTTCACTAGACGAGTACCCATGCATAGCAACGGGATTTATAGCGGCACATAGTTATAGTGATATTTTGGCTAAGTGTTTTGTATAATGTTTTATGTAGCTATAGTTGTTTGCCGCTAGAAAATCCAAATATTCAAACGTTTTTATATATTATTTAAGTTGACGATCAAAGTATCAAATATGTTTTTATATAGTTGACAAACCAAATATTCAAACGTTTTTATATATTATCGCGGAAGATAGTTTTAGTGATAAAAAAAAGTTTATGGGTTATAAACGAAAAATTATAAAAGTTTGAGAATTTGGGGATTAAACATAATGTTTTGAAACCCAATTCGACCGGGGCGGTTCAACCAGTTGAACTGTTCCGGTCGAAAAAACGGGTCAAATTAAACGGGCGAACCTGTCGGGTTGGGTCGAAAAAACGGGTCAAATTAAACCGGGTCAACCCGCGGGTTCGAAGCTACCCAGGTCAACCCGGTTTTCAATGTGTATTAATAGTGTGTTAATAGTTTCCAGCTTTGCATATGCTTTCCCGAAATAATAGTCTCATTTTTGCCCCTTTCACCATTTTCAACTTTCATCATTTTCAACTTTGTTATAGATATAGATATATAAATCGGATAATATATTAGTATGTTAAAACTTGAATTGTTCATTTAAATTTTGACATAAATGTGATTAATGTCTAATTGATAATTAGAAGTTAATGTGATTGATTTTATGTTTCAAAATAAATTTGGAAAGTTATTACAAAATAAGTATGACTTGAATGGTAATCATTTTTGGTAACAAGCCGTGTAGCCCGCGCGTTGTTGCAGAGTAAATTGAGATTAACTTGTTGCGACGTTGATTTTGTAGTGTATTCAAATTTTGGTTTATGTATATGTATTTAAAAGGTTTGTCTTAATATTCATTATAGTAAAGGCATATAATGTGAAGTATGTAAAAAAATATGTGTAAACATTTTCTATTTGTATAGTTCCAAATCACATGATACAAAATATGTGCGCATATAAGATGACATGATACAAAATATGTGTAAACATTTTCTATTTGTATAGTTCCAAATCACATTTGACAACTACATAATGTGAAGTATGTAAAAAAAACTACGTAAGCATAGTAAAACTAATAAACTAAATTACTACAATGAAGTACATTGCTACTCTCTTTACAAGAATAGACCAATTTAATTCATTTTATCAAAATGAACCAAAGATGCCAAATAAAGATGCCAACAAATAGGAACTTGCTGCTCAAACCACTCAGGCTTTTTGAAATTTGGAATCAACATGGGTTTCTTAATTAATGATTGACTGCACAGATAGATCCCACCCAAATTCATCATCATGTCTTTTTCCCGTGGGGCTTCGTGTCTCGGAAAAAATTTTGATCTTGTTATCTCACTCATTTTAGGAGCCTAAGAAGTAAGACCTTCACTACATATGTATTCTTGTGACGGTATTAGATTGAAAAGATCATAGTCTTCACAAGACTTAATCAAAATAATTGTGAACTTAAAGAAAAAGTATACGATAGTCCTTACATAACAATAACTTGTCATACATACCTGACCGATAGTAACCTCAGTCACCATCTCTGCCATAATGTGTTCAAGCAAATTCATCTTTGAAACCGCCAGCCATAATATGTTGGTATTAAAATTAAATTATGCAACTTCTATCCTTTTTAAGAGACCTGTAGGTTACCACATACTGCCCTTTAGAAGAGTCTTGTCAAATAATTTCAGCAGCAATGCCAAGATTTTATATATCGGTGAGGTTGCAAGTCTGTGACAAAAGTGTACCTTGTATCCGTAGAGACCTTTGAAGTCATTGGTGCCTAACTCAGGTGGATACCAGTCCCCTGTGCACTGATGGTAATGAAGGGCCAAAGTAAGCCCCACGATAATATAGCTCCAAAAAGGACCGAACAGTTGATTATGTGTGGGCAAATAAGACCACATCCAACAGAAGGAGCACTGAAGTCAAAGTAAAACCTGCATACCCAAACAATGTGAATATCTTATATTCCCATACATTGTCCAATCAGTACTTCATCTCAAAAATTATATCACGTGATCAGATGCTACTTATTGCTTTATGTTTACCAGTCGATAGACTACGACAATGGTTTCTGCGACTTATTTTTAAATATCATAAATTAGGCTATTGCCACGAAAGTAATTATGCAACATGGGATTTTAGAATCAGATAATCCCCGGTGAAAAAATGTTATATGGGTTTCATGGATAGTGTTCAGATGTACTTATGCAAATAAAGGCATGATAAGCAGATAATTGATTCAAATTATAAGATGAAGCAAACAATAATATAAGATGAAAGCAAACATACACAAACATGAAACAAACAAGAACGAAGCAAACATAGTGTTCGTATATCAGTATGCGTAGAAATACAGACACACATACATATAAAACAACAATGTACATACAGATAATCGACACATACATATAAGAAAAACCAACCTTAAGATCATCAACATTTTTTTCGTTTTTCAATTCCATTTCGTTGTATGCGACTTGACTTATGAATTAACACATTATGGTTTTATGGTTGTTTATATAGGCAATGGAAAAGACTTTTGCCATATATAGTTTCATAAGTTTCAACCTCACATTATGGTTGATTATCATTTCCAGCCATGTAAATTATTATCAATACTTTGCGTGGTTAAGTTAACATTCCAGCCGTGTATATAGTTTCATAAGTCAGCCATTCCTAAGATAGAATTAATTTCCAGCCGTGTAAATCATTATCAATACTTTCTGTAGTTAAGATAACATTCCAGCCGTGTCTTAGTTTCATAAGTCAGCCATTCCTAAGATTCTTAAAATAGAATTAAGTTTTTACTTTCAAATGGTTGTTTAGCCAATACATTAATTTAAGTTTTTTCACTTTTCATTTCTTGACTTGTTGACCATTTTTCCTGTATAATTAGTTAAGATATGGCATTTTTACGCTTTTTGGATCTTTTCTTGTAGTGTGCTGCTGTAAACTTGAAATCTTGTAACGGTGTACAAGTCACTTTCTTTTAGCAAAGCGTAATTTCCTAGCTTTTTTTTTTTTTTTTTTTGGTATCGACTAAGTAAAAGGTTGAAATGAGCCTAGCTTAAACGAGAATTGATGAGTGCCTATTTACTAATCATTTTATGCCTATATAATACATAAAAATAACCAAAAACGGCCAAATATACCAATTTATACTGCAGATATCCTTGGTTTGTGTTTTTATGTATTTCGGGTACAAAGGATTGAAAACAGAGCGAAAACGGACATTTTTGGATCGTCTCGACAACGTTTGAGCATTTAATGAAGAAAAGAGAAGTCAAAGTCAACCCCGGGATTTAGCCTTGGAATGAGCTTGGAAAAACGAACCCGAAACCAAAACCTATTTTTCACTAATTACCCTAAACCTAAAATTAATAAACCCTAAAACAAATCCAATCCTATAACCCATTAACCAAATAACCCAACCCACTAAACCAAACCCGGATCCAATCCACCCACAACCCAACCCCGTTTTTATTAATAAAATTGGGTCAAACCTCCCAGTCAACCCCTACCCTTTCTCTTTTCCCTCCAAATCACCACCCACCTCCCACCATCATTACACCCTGCAACCTACCCTGCAACACCACTCCTCTCCTGCTCCAGTCCACCCTACTCCAGTCCAAGGCTAGTTCACATGTATCCCCCCCTCTTCACATGATACCACTCCACGCTGGCAATCCCAGCTAAATTTGGCGCCAAAAATGTAATTAAAGGCTGAGATGATTCAAGATGAATCCAAGGGTCCAGAATGAATCAGAAGAAGCACAGAAGAAAAACCCTAGCTTAGTTTTAGTATAAATAGGATCATTGTAAGCCTTTCAAAGGCAGTTAGTATTCTAGTTAATTTTAGTTTCAATTTAAGTTTTTAATTGTACTTTATTTCCGGCTTATTTAGCTTCAAATTGTCTTTTTCCTTCAAGCCTTGTAACTCATTTTAAGTTTAATGAAAAGTTCAAGTTTTTTTGTTAAAATCTGTGATTGCAAGTTATGTTTATTTGATATGGCAAATGATTTATGAGCTCTCATAAGCTCTTATTCACTGATTGATAAGCTCATCTAAGCTGGTATAGCTTTTGTGAGTTTATTTCTGATTTAATTTCAAAAAGTCAACAAAAGTCAACTAAAAGTCAAATAAGCCCAAATGGAAGATAAGCTAGTTCTGGAAGAGCTTATGGGGCTTATTTAAGCAGCTTGTAGAGTAGCTCCTCGAGCATAAAAGCCCTATTTGAGCAAGGGCAATTGTGAGTTAAAATTCCAATTTTTGCTTATTATTTTTCAACCGCTTAATTCTGCTTAAATTAGTTCTCATTTGTCTTATTTCTGATTATGTGTTATCATTGTTGCTGTTTGGTGCTTATTTGTTAGTTAGTATAGGCTTAATCTCATTTTCTACTTAATAATCATCAAAAATAACCAAAAATAACTTAATATAGTTTGGCTTATTTCAAGTGCTTAATTTCTGTTTCAGTTGCTCATATGTACTTAATACACTTAGTTAATCATTAGTATCTCAGAATCTTAGCTTAAATTAGGTCTTAATAGCTTTTTAAACCAAAACAGCCCCAATAAGGAGTGTTTGGCACAGTAGTGATAATGGGTAAAAATGGGTTGTTACTGTTCATTTGCTATTCACCAAATTTTGATTAGCTGTATTTAAGTCATTTTAGTTGATATCTAGGATTTCTAAGCTTATTCAAGTAGATTTATAGGATTTTTGTGATTTTCCAAAATTTCAAGGTTCAATATTGTCAATTGTGGCTTATTTTGGGATAATCAGTCAAAGACACTTTCTATGGAAACTTTTGTGTTCAAATAGGTCTAAATAGTTGGATTTCATAGTTTGGTTAAGTTTGAATCAAGTTTGTAATCCTTTAGTTCAAATTCTTGTCTGCAAATCTGTCAAGAAGATCCAAACAGATTGCAGACTGCATAAGCAGTTTATTGGGTACATTTCAGTGCTTATTTGTGGTGTTCTGAGCTAAAATCTTTGAGTTTTTAAGTTGTTTGCTTATAGTTCTATACTCATTCCTTAGGTTCAGTTCTTAGTTGAGCTTATTTGAGCTTTAAAATAAGCTCAAAAGTCTCCTACTCAAACAAGCATACACTTGGCAATCTGTGTATCCTTGTCTTGAATAGCTACTTTCTCAGCTTATTTTCAAGCAGTGAATAAGCTTCTCTTGGTCTGATTTTTGATTTTTAAGCTCATTGGTGTATGTGCTTTAGATATCTTCTGATTTTGTGTGAATTGCTTATTACCTTAGTGCTTAAAATAAGATAGAAAGTGCCTCAGTGGCTGTTCTAAGTCTGCATCTCAGACCCTTATTGCTTATTTGAGATTCAGTGCTTATTTGCTTATCCTTATGGCTTATTCTGATTCCTTTAGTTCATTTAGAGTAATCTTAGTTTGATTTAGCTTTTTCCAGTCCTTTTTGTAGCTTTAGATAGTTTAATAACTTAAAAGCCATTTTGCCTTAGTTTAAATTCTTCATATTAAGTCAGAAGCTTATCTGCTTATTCTGGCCTTTTGTATTTGCTTTTTCTTTTCTAATTTGCTTATTTAGAGTACATTTTGCTTAATTTAGCTTATTCTAGGTTGCTTTACCTTTTGCTAGCTTATTTAGCTAATTTACCCTTTTTCCTAGTTTCTAGTTAACTTACTTAGTCTGTCTGCTAATAAGCTCATTTCTGGCTTATTTTGTCATTTCGAAAAATAAGTCTTTCACAAAAAATGCTTATTTTTAAGTGTTTAAAAAAGTTGTGTAAAAAGTTTTAGCTAAAAAAAATAAAAAGGGAGTAAGGGAAGTCCAGGGTGAGCGGGGCTCGAACCCTGGACCTCGACCTCACTCAACCTTCACACAACACACCACAACCAACTGCCCTTGGGTCTTTCCTGGTTATGGTTTGCAAAATTTTATATTTAACCAACTTTTTCACATATTAGCTTATTTCCCCTTTTTGCTAATTAACTGCTTATTTCAATAAGCAGTCAATTACATTTTATTTTTCCTTGATTCTGCTTATCATAAAGCACTTTTTTGTAAATTTTCAGATTTTTCCAATTTTATTTAGTATTTTTATATATTTTTCTTTTCTAAATAGTTTTTAATTCATAATAAAAAATATAAAAGTCAAAAAAATATAATTCTTTTTTCTAAAATTTTCTTTTATCATTTAGGACTTAGGAAAATTAAATTTGAACCCGTAGAGTTAATATTTCATCACTTCACTTTTCTAAGGTTCGGGATTTCCCGGTTTAGGGTCGTTTTTTATTTTCTTTACGTTTTTGCTCAATTATGCTTTGTAGACTTATTTCTTATGCTTGTTAAGTTGTATTTAGCTTATGTATGCTTTCCGTAGTTATAAATTGCATAATTTCCATTTTCGTTTTGAATTCCTGGTTAACGTTTTTTAGTTTAATTTCGTTCGCACTTAATTTTGCTTTGTTTCTTTACTTTTCATATCTCAATTAGAATTAAAAAAAAAAAAAAACACAAAAATCCAAATTCATTCTTTCTGCACTTTAATTCCAAACCTTACACGAAATCTTCGATTCACGCCTCGTCGGGAAACGACTCGGGTAACACTTTCCCGATATCTCATATCGTATTCACGGGTTTTGCACATTAGCCTTTGTCCTAAAGGGTTGACTTGTTGATCTCCGCGTATCACGCGTATCTTATATCTGATATATTTTTATATACTTCCCATCACGAATCAATTTTTGGCGCCGCTGCCGGGGAGGTTGTGTTGCGACAATATCGTTAAGGTTTAAACAATTAGTGACTTGAAGATCCTTTGTCGTGAAGTTATCGTTGTCCTGAAGTTATCGCTTTCATAAAAATATAAAAAACAAAAATATTTTTCTTTTTCTTTGTATATATATATCATATAAAAAAATAATAATAATACAAAAACATTTTTCGTTTTATTGTGTTAAATAAAGATAAAAGACAATCTCAATATAATACTCTCAACTTTGAGTATTATCATAATAATTTCCTAAACAAAAGATCAAAACTTGCCTTTGTATCACTTGCGAAAATCGGCTCACCTTTGATTGATAAACAAACTATAAGATGGGTATAAGGAGGGGCGATCCAACGAACTTCGCCCCGAAAAGAGATCCATTATTCTCTTCCGCTCCTTTGTGCGTTTATCTTTTAAAGAGCTACCGTACGCTTGTTGATTATTGGTTTAAGTTCCTTGTGTTTTGATTCGGTCTCGTTTTAATTGAGTTGTTTTTTTTAGTGCATGCGCACTCGTTCTTCTACGTCGTCAAGTCCTTTACTTGAACTCGTAAATACTCCAAGAAGACGTAATCGAAGGCGTTCCACCCCAATAGTCGAACGCGAGATTCGTACTATTCCTATTCCCAATCCTCCCATTGTCACAATGGCGGATGATCGCACCATGTCTGAGCTTCTCCAAGCACCCACCGAGGGTTACGGAGACGCTATCGTTGTTCCGGAAATCGTTGCCGATATAGCTTTGAGCTTAAAACCGGGTTGCTATCCTTAGTAACTTCAAGTCAATATTTCGGATTTGAGAGGGACGATCCTCATTCCCACATTCGATGGTTTAACAAGATCACCTCTACCATCAAATACCGAAATGTTCCTCAAGAAGCAATCAAACTACTTCTTTTTCCTTTTTCTCTAGAAGGGGCCGCCCGAATTTGGCTCGAAAAACATCCCCCTCGTTCTATCGAAACATGGGAAGATTTAGTGTCGAAATTTGTGAATGAATTCTTTCCTCCGTCTAAAACCACAAGCCTTAAAAATGAAATCACCAAATTCACTCAAAAATTTGATGAATCCTTTAGTGAAGCGTGGGATCGTTTTAAATAATTACTTCGCAAATGTCCTCATCATGGTTTCTCCGAGTTGCATCAACTCGATACTTTCTACAATGGTTTGAACCAAACCGATCAAGATTCTCTTAATGCCGCCGCCGGTGGTAATCTTTTGAATCGGACTCCGAAAGATGCTTTAGCTATCATCGAAAACAAGTCTAAGGTTTGCACTACACGAAGCAAGCCGGTTGTTTCCCAAGTGAGTGCTTCTCCTTCTACTTCATCTCCAGTGAGTACTTCTAGCACCGATGCTAAGATTGACAAACTCACGGATGCTATCCAAGCTTTGGTTCTTTCCAAGCAAAAGAAACTTTCTTCCCCACAAACTTCTTCACCCACTCAAGTCAAAGCGGTGGAAGAAACTTGTATCACTTGTGGTGGTCCTCATGCATACTTGATGCGCGTGATGTGTCGTTGCGGTTTAGCAGTTTTAATGCCTACTCAAGTTTTAAATTTATATTTAGCCGACTTATTGATGAACTCAAATAAGTACATTTTATTACTATCATTTATCCTATTAATTTGACTTGTTTTACTATATTATGTATGAGGATTGATACTTAATTGTTTACTTTTGTAATTCTCAGGTAAAAACAAGCATTTGGTGAAACTTGGCGATTTTGGACTAATAATGGAGCGAAACGTACATAAAGTGAAGAGTCTACTGACATGGACAAGATCAAGTCAATTCTGCTCCAGATGCGCCGCATCTCACTATCAACATGCGCCGCATCTCTATCAAGATATCACCAGATACGATCCAAGATACAAGAGGACATGCGCCGCATCTAATAGAGAGTTACGCCGCATCTTCTGGCGGTGTACGAATATTCCTGAATATTATAATCTTGGACCCCACGCGAAGTTAAGTACATGCGCCGCATCTACTTAAGTAGATGCGCCGCATCTTCCCTCAGACACAAACTATAAATACCCCGTAGACCAGACACATTAAAAAGTTCCACAGAGTTCGAAACCCTAACCGAAGTTCGGACAACAGAAGAGAAGGACGAATTCAGTCAAGAGGCAGCACAAGACACACCCAAATCGAAGATACAAGAGCTGTAAGAAGGTGGTGCATGTATTTAATTCATTAAGTAGTTTTGTTTTATTGTTTTAGCAAACTTTAATTCATCAGGATTGGTGGCTTGTGTAATGTGACAACGGAAAGATTGCACTCCCTTTAATACTTGCTTTCCCATCAATTAAAGTTTATATGTTGATGTCTTTGGTTACTACTTATTAGTGCATTGATAACCTCTGTGTTTATTAGTGGCTTGCGGGCACCCGACTGCGGGACAAGGTGTGGCTCCCACGGTTGTTTCTAAATTGATCACTTAGGAATAACTTTTAGACATAAGTAATCATTAAGGGTTTACTCGCCGATGAGAATAGGACCAACGAGAAAGGGTTAATTACATACACTTCATATAAAGCTATCAATAAAACAAGTGACAAACTACTTAATCATAAGGACAGCCCTCTTATTGTCTCGAGTATCTATCTGTGTACGTGTGTGCTACTTGCTGATTCGTGCCTATTGTTTATTTTATTATTTAATTGCAAACAAAACTGTGCCAGTCTCTCAGGCTGAAACCCCCTTGCGTTAGGATATTAAAATACTGATTAGATTAATTAGATTATACGTTCCACTCTTAGTGATCGACACTCTACTTACCATTATCTTCATACTGACCGGGTACACTGCTCGTTAAGTGTGTGTGTTATTGATAAGTCGGCTAAATATAAATTTAAAACTTGAGTAGGCATTAAAACTGCTAAACCGCAACGACACATCACGCGCATCAAGTTTTTGGCGCCGCTGCCGGGGAGTGAATTGTTATTTTCTGTTAATTTGATTAGTATTTTAATTAGGTTATTTTTCTTTTTATTAGATTAATTGCATCATTGTACTATTTTGCATATTTGTTGTATTGTGTGTTATTTGTTTGCTTTTGTTTTTATTTTTGTATGTTTTATTTTTTTGTTTGGTGTGTTTAATTTTTATTTTTATTTTTCGTATTTTTCTGTTCTGCTATCGTTGTACTGTGCTAAATCAAACGATACGGCGCATCTGATCTCTCAGATACGGCGTATTGCGTTTAATTTTTTTAATACAACGCGTTTAATTAATTCGATACGACGCATCTTTTCCCCAAGATACGGCGTATCTGTTTTTAATAAGAAAATTTTTCTAAGCGATAAAATAATACGACGCATCTTCTTTTGAAGATACGGCGTATCTGTTTTGATAAAATTTTTTTTCTAAACATTAACGCCATACGACGCATCTGCTTTCGCAGATACGGCGTATCTATTATTTTAATTAAAAACAGTTTGCGAATTATTAAACAAATACGGCGTATCGATTTCCGTCGATACGGCGCATCTTACTGAATCAAAAATCTTTTATTTTTAAACGTAACGAAAATACGGCGCATTAACTTTCGTTAATACGACGCATTTAATTTTAATTAGATAAATTGATTTTTGATTGATTAATTCGATACGGCGCATTCATAAATTCTAAGCGGCGTATCTATTTTCTGAATAAAAATCTGATTAAATTTTAACGATTATAAGATACGGCGTATCCAACTCTTTGGATACGGCGCATCGTCTGCAGATATCAGCTATTTTTATTCTTATATCCGTTTCTATATTCATTAATTTCTCTCCTTGCGAACAAATCCTACTGATGATTTTACCTTGGATGACAGATTTTGCTATGGAAGACATGTCAGTTAACGGATATCTTGCTAAGGAATGCTTGTTTTCAGATTCGTTCGATGTACTCATGATCGATGCAGACTTATTCTCTTGGGAGACTCCTCTTGAAGCTGCTTTTAAGGAATTTATGCGTTTATGCAACATTGACAAAGAGGTATTCTCTTATGATGTATTTGTGAGGTACACCGGAGAAGAATTGTCGCTCTTATGGCCTAAGATTGAAGCAGAAGGATTGAACTGGACTACTATCGAAGAAGATGATGGGAAATTCTCTCTTGCATACACGGACTCAAGCAACAACAACTGTGGTGGAGACAATACCCAAAACTCTTACATGCCTTATTTCGAGTGGTACAAGGGATTAGATGAGAACTATCAGGATAATGACATGAATTATGCTTTGGCGGAACTACTATTTCATGGCAGGATAGTAAGATTGATAGACCTCTCCCTCAATGATTGGTTAGAACTCAAATATGGTAGTCCGGAATTTGCCCCTGCAAACGAAGTCAAGGAGATTATGACTTCATGGTTGACTCGGAGTTTTAAGAAACAATTTAACGAGTTCATGGAGATAAAAAAGAATATGATTGGAAAGGTTTGCTTTGACGTTAACCATGACCCTAACGATGTTGATTTTTCAGAATGGTTAGCTAGTAAGTTTAATAACCATAAGAGCATGGATCGAGCTACTAAGGATGCATTATGGGTATATTGGATGAGAGGAGAAGACGAAGAAGTAGAAAGCGATTATGGGTTGTCACATCATGATTCAACAATCAATGAGGGCATTGAAGAACTTTTCAGAATTGACATTGATTTGTTAGAGTATGAGACACCCTTGTGCAAGCAATTCAAGGAATTTAACTACCTTCTTCGAGTCGATGATGATGTGCTTACTGGGGATTTACCAGGATTTAAGACTTATGACGATTTCAAAAACACCTGGTACTATGAATGGAATGACCAAGTACCATGGGTTTGGGATAAACCATGGGAATTTGAGCACATTAATCATACCTGTACACCCTTCGTTTTCAAAGACGGGAGTAGTGTTTGGCCAACCTGTGATTATAAAAGTGACGGAACCTGTAATGGGGGAAGTATAATTGGGATGAAAAGAGTTGGAAACGATGTAACCTTTGAAGATTATGAGTGGTACGATAATGTTGAAGACTGCCCACGAAAATCGGAGGCTTTACAAGAAAAGGGCAGGATTGAACGCTTGAAAGGACTTAAGGGGACATCGGATACTACTTTCTGGGAATGGGTGCATAAACAGTTTGATGATTTCACAAAGCTTAGTCGACGGTTACAATATGATTTGGAAAGAGAATGGGGGGCGATTCAAGATGATAATAATAATGAGTCGTTGATTGAGGAACTAGATGACTATTTGATTAAGGATCCTTATTTTAAGTTTGTTGACAAGGACGAAGAAGAGTTCACCAAAAGAAAGTGTCAACTACTTGGGATTCCATACAATGAGCCACCCACGATTATTTCTGAAAAATTTAAAATCATCAAATATTCTTTGGGTCCTGATGAAGAATATACTGCTGTGATGACCAAAAGTTATATTAGATTAAGTCGAACGGAGGAAAACGTCGCAGAGATATACGGGAAAATCTTTCGGATGAAGGAAGAAGGATGGACCGTGACAAGGACCAAGTAAAGAGCTGAACGTGAGTCTAACTTGAAGACTCTGGAATAAAGACAAGTGCTGACCGGGAGACAACCCGGAGGATTTATCATTTATTATTCTGTTTTCTGTGTCGAGTCAGTCCAGGCCGCACGAAGATACGGCGCATCTCAGTCCTGAGATGCGACGCATCCTCTGCAATGGTCATATCTTATTTTATTTTTCTGCATTTTTATTTTCGACTTTAAAACCTTTTATCAGTTTATTTTAATGCGGCGCATCCCTGGTTAAGGATGCGGCGCATCTTTATTCTGATCCGTATTTATTCCAGGCTCGATACGGCGTATCTTCTTCAATAGGATACGGCGCATCGACTGACCTGATGATTTTCAGTTTTAATTTTTTTTAAGTTTTATTTTTACCTAACTACTAATGTATTATGCAAGTTGAACCTTTCTTATCTTAGGTGTGTTTTAAAGTGTTGGTGGTATTATAGTTTCCTGAATTTCCTGTGGATACATCAAGTATGAAGCTTTAACGTTCTAATCCACAAGAAAGATGATTTTTGCTCATATACTAATGGAGGATCATACCGAGCAAATCTCAGGGGAGTTTTTCAGTTCTAATTCTTTTATTTCCAGTTTTTAACCTTTTATACAAACAACGAGGACGTTGTTTAACTTAAGTGGGGGGATAGGAGAATTAGAACACTTAACACTTACTTGTCCTAAACTTTTTCAAAAATTATGCTTAAACTGTGCTTAATATATCAAACTTAAAAATTTTTAGCATGTTTTTGTTTAAGATCTAAGTTACATAACTGCACACATGACATTATTTTCAAAAATTGTGATTTTTCAAAATTCACAAATCTATGAGTGTGCCGGTGACTTGTAAACTTTAGAACTTGGCTTGTATACTATTCGAGACCACCATAATGAGTATTATTTATTTAATTGGAATGACTTGTCTAACTTGGTAAAATTCTAGGATTACACCCAAAAAGCCTTTATATGTTATGTGTTATTAACTAACTACACTGGTTAGTTAACCCCCGTATAAACCCTTTTGTTACTCTCACTTTTAGAGTAAGATACCCCTAGAAAAACCCTCAGAGCCATTCCTTTCGTTTCTTACACCTATGTTTATAATGTTTCGTTACACCCTTACACCTTAGCCTACCCTGTAGATTAAGATCCGTGGTTGGTTAATTGCTATAGGCAGAGTGTGTTTCCTTACATTACCTGTGTTCGCGTGCGTAATTCATTATCTATGGTTAGGTCGGGAAATTGCACAATGCAATTGGAGTGAAAGTAAATATTGTATATTTTGGAGTTTATTTTTCGTGTGTTTACTACTTTCACTATTTACCATTATTTCTGAAGTTATGAAAAGTACGAAAAAATTATCCGGAAAGAAAGTTGTAGTGATGTGGTGAAATTTTACACATCTATCTTTATGTTATTATTAAAAAAAAAAAAAAAAAAAAAAAAAAAAAAAAAAAAAAAAAAAAAAAAAAAAAAAATCGAAAAAATGAGAAAAGAAAAAGAAAGAAAAAAAAAAGTGTTGGAAGTTTGTTATAACCAACGATGTAGAGTTATGTAAGTGGTCGATATCACCACTATTTGTTGTACTATATCTATGGATTGAATGGGAATTGGCAGTTATGGGAACGCCAATTAAGGATTATTCTTTGATTAAGATTTTGTTGAGTATAATTCGTGTCTACCTAAAGCGTGCGTTTCAAGTGTTAAAGCGTGAGTTATTCAATGATATGAGTCTTATTCATGGGATGGTTGGGATAGTGATTAACCACACTTAGGATTTTAATTTATTTGTTTTGTTTATTTTTATTTTTACACCAATTTATATCCCAAATGTTATCCATACCCTGTATTGTTCTTTATCCAACCGAACCTTTGATTTATTGAGATTAGGGATTTGAGCAATCTTAAGTATCGTGGTCGTGGATTCGGCTATGTATTTATGATTTTGTCGCCCTTTTTGATATATTATTATTGGTGAAGTTTGGACCTATCTTTAGCCTATTCGAGTTAAGGATTTGAGCAATTGCAAGTATCGTGTTCGTGGATTCGATCATGTATTTGTGATTTTGTCGCCTTTTCTGGAATTTGAGATCGATAGTGAAATAAGAATAATTAACCCTTAAGCCTAAAAACCCTTTTTACCGCTTTAGACTTGTTATTCCTTAGCTTTAGTGGTGGAGATGTGTATACTTGCCAAGCTTATGATAGAATATTCGTCGCGACTGGACAGTTAAACGATTAGATTTGCTTTTATCGACTTATTTTATTTTACTTCTAATTCGTTAAGTGTTTAGTTGTGTGATTACGAAATAAACGAATACATGCTTAAATATAAAAATAAATCCTAACATCTTTTAGGATACATTTTCATAAGTTTTAATCTAAGGTTTACTTGGGGACAAGTAAAGTTCAAGTGGGGGGATATTTGATGAACTCAAATAAGTACATTTTATTACTATCATTTATCCTATTAATTTGACTTGTTTTACTATATTATGTATGAGGATTGATACTTAATTGTTTACTTTTGTAATTCTCAGGTAAAAACAAGCATTTGGTGAAACTTGGCGATTTTGGACTAATAATGGAGCGAAACGTACATAAAGTGAAGAGTCTACTGACATGGACAAGATCAAGTCAATTCTGCTCCAGATGCGCCGCATCTCACTATCAACATGCGCCGCATCTCTATCAAGATATCACCAGATACGATCCAAGATACAAGAGGACATGCGCCGCATCTAATAGAGAGTTACGCCGCATCTTCTGGCGGTGTACGAATATTCCTGAATATTATAATCTTGGACCCCACGCGAAGTTAAGTACATGCGCCGCATCTACTTAAGTAGATGCGCCGCATCTTCCCTCAGACACAAACTATAAATACCCCGTAGACCAGACACATTAAAAAGTTCCACAGAGTTCGAAACCCTAACCGAAGTTCGGACAACAGAAGAGAAGGACGAATTCAGTCAAGAGGCAGCACAAGACACACCCAAATCGAAGATACAAGAGCTGTAAGAAGGTGGTGCATGTATTTAATTCATTAAGTAGTTTTGTTTTATTGTTTTAGCAAACTTTAATTCATCAGGATTGGTGGCTTGTGTAATGTGACAACGGAAAGATTGCACTCCCTTTAATACTTGCTTTCCCATCAATTAAAGTTTATATGTTGATGTCTTTGGTTACTACTTATTAGTGCATTGATAACCTCTGTGTTTATTAGTGGCTTGCGGGCACCCGACTGCGGGACAAGGTGTGGCTCCCACGGTTGTTTCTAAATTGATCACTTAGGAATAACTTTTAGACATAAGTAATCATTAAGGGTTTACTCGCCGATGAGAATAGGACCAACGAGAAAGGGTTAATTACATACACTTCATATAAAGCTATCAATAAAACAAGTGACAAACTACTTAATCATAAGGACAGCCCTCTTATTGTCTCGAGTATCTATCTGTGTACGTGTGTGCTACTTGCTGATTCGTGCCTATTGTTTATTTTATTATTTAATTGCAAACAAAACTGTGCCAGTCTCTCAGGCTGAAACCCCCTTGCGTTAGGATATTAAAATACTGATTAGATTAATTAGATTATACGTTCCACTCTTAGTGATCGACACTCTACTTACCATTATCTTCATACTGACCGGGTACACTGCTCGTTAAGTGTGTGTGTTATTGATAAGTCGGCTAAATATAAATTTAAAACTTGAGTAGGCATTAAAACTGCTAAACCGCAACGACACATCACGCGCATCACTTATCAATAACACACACACTTAACGAGCAGTGTACCCGGTCAGTATGAAGATAATGGTAAGTAGAGTGTCGATCACTAAGAGTGGAACGTATAATCTCGTTAATCTAATCAGTATTTTAATATCCTAACGCAAGGGGGTTTCAGCCTGAGAGACTGGCACAGTTTTGTTTGCAATTAAATAATAAAATAAACAAATAGGCACGAATCAGCAAGTAGCACACACGTACACAGATAGACACTTGAGACAATAAGAGGGCTGTCCTTATGATTAAGTAGATTGTCACTTGTTTTATTGATAGCTTTATATGAAGTGTATGTAATTAACCCTTTCTCGTTGGTCCTATTCTTATCGGCGAGTAAACCCTTAATGACGACTTATGTCTAAAAGTTATTCCTAAGTGATCAATTTAGAAACAACCGTGGGAGCCACACCTTGTCCCGCAGTCGGGTGCCCGCAAGCCACTAATAAACACAGAGGTGGTCAATGCACTAATAAGTAGTAACCAAAGACATCAACATATAAACTTTAATTGATGGGAAAGCAAGTATTAAAGGGAGTGCAATCTTTCCGTTGTCACATTACACAAGCCACCAATCCTGATGAATTAAAGTTTGCTAAAACAATAAAACAAAACTACTTAATGAATTAAATACATGCAGCACCTTCTTACAGCTCTTGTATCTTCGATTTGGGTGTGTCTTGTGCTGCCTCTTGACTGAATTCGTCCTTCTCTTCTGTTCGGTCTTTAGGTTTTCGAACTTCCGAATCTCTTTAATGCGTCTGGTCTACGGGGTATTTATAGTTTGTGTCTGAGGAAAGATGCGGCGCATCTACTTAAGTAGATGCGGCGCATGTACTTAACTTCGCGTGGGGTCCAAGATTATAATATTCAGGAATATTCGTACACCGCCAGAAGATGCGGCGTAACTCTTTATTAGATGCGGCGCATGTCCTCTTGTATCTTGGATCGTATCTGGTGATATCTTGATAGAGATGCGGCGCATGTTGATAGTGAGATGCGGCGCATCTGGAGCAGAATTGACTTGATCTTGTCCATGTCAGTAGACTTCCACTTTATGTACGTTTTGCTCCATTATTAGTCCATAATCGCTAAGTTTCACCAAATGCTTGCTTTTACCTGAGAATTACAAAAGTAAACAATTAAGTATCAATCCTCATACATAATATAGTAAAACAAGTCAAATTAATAGGATAAATGATAGTAATAAAATGTACTTATTTGAGTTCATCAAATATCCCCCCACTTGAACTTTACTTGTCCCCAAGTAAACCTTAGAATTTTATTTATGAAAAATGTATCCTAAAAGATGTTAGGATTTATTTTTATATTTGAGCATGTATTCGTTTATTTCATAATCACACAACTAAACACTTAACGAATTAGAAGTAAAATAAAATAAGTCGATAAAAGCAAATCTAATCGTTTAACTGTCCAGTCGCGACGAATATTCTATCATAAGCTTGGCAAGTATACACATCTCCACCACTAAAGCTAAGGAATAACAAGTCTAAAGCGGTAAAAAGGGTTTTTAGGCTTAAGGGTTAATTATTCTCTTTTCACTATCGATCTCAAATTCCAGAAAAGGCGACAAAATCACAAATACATGATCGAATCCACGAACACGATACTTGCAATTGCTCAAATCCTTAACTCGAATAGGCTAAAGATAGGTCCAAACTTCACCAATAATAATATATCAAAAAGGGCGACAAAATCATAAATACATAGCCGAATCCACGACTACGATACTTAAGATTGCTCAAATCCCTAATCTCAATAAATCAAAGGTTTGGTTGGATAAAGAACAATACAGGGTATGGATAACATTTGGGATATAAATTGGTGTAAAAAAATAAAAATAAACAAAACAAATAAATTAAAATCCTAAGTGTGGTTAATCACTATCCCAACCATCCCATGAATAAGACTCATATCATTGAATAACTCACGCTTTAACACTTGAAACACACGCTTTAGGTAGACACGAATTATACTCAACAAAATCTTAATCAAAGAATAATCCTTAATTGGCATTCCCATAACTGCCAATTCCCATTCAATCCATAGATATAATACAACAAATAGTGGTGATATCGACCACTTACATAACTCTACATCGTTGGCTTAAAACAGACTTCCAACTTTTCTTTCTTTTTCTTTTCTCATTTTTTTTCGATTTTTTTTTTTTTTTTTTTTTTTTTTTTTTTTTTTTTTAACTTGAAACATAAACATAGATGTGTAAAATTTCACCACATCACTATAACTTTCTTTCCGGATAATTTTTATTCATACTTTTCATACTTTCAGAAATAACGCTAATAGTGAAAGTAGTAAACACACGAAAAATAAACTCAAAAGATATACAATATTTACTTTCACTCCAATTTGCATTGTGCAATTTCCCGACCTAACCATAGATAATGAATTACGCACGCGAACACAGCTAATGTAAGGAAACACACACTCTGCCTATAGCAATTAACCAACCACGGATTCTAATCTACAGGGTAGGCTAAGGTTTAAGGTGTAACGAAACATTTTAAACATAGGTGTAAGAAACGAAAGGAATGGCTCTGAGGGTTTTTCTAGGGGTATCTTACTCTAAAAATGAGAGTAACAAAAGGGTTTATACGGGGGTTAACTAACCAGTGTAGTTAGCTAATATCACATAACACATAATAGGCTTTTTGGGTGTAATCCTAGAAATTTACCAATTTAGACAAGTCATTCCAATTATATAAATAATACTCATTATGGTGGTCTCGAATAGTATACAAGCCAAGTTCTAAAGTCTACAAGTCACCGGCACACTCATAGATTTGTGAATTTTGAAAAATCACAATTTTTGAAAATAACGTCATGTGTGCAGCTATGCAACTTAGATCTTAAACAAAAACATGCTAAAAAAAATTTTTAAGTTTGATATATTAAGCACATTTTAAGCATAATTTTTGAAAAAGTTTAGGACAAGTAAGTGTTAAGTGTTCTAATTCTCCTATCCCCCCACTTAAGTTAAACAACGTCCTCGTTGTTTGTATAAAAGGTTAAAAACTGGAAATAAAAGAATTAGAACGGAAAAACTCCCCTGAGATTTGCTCGGTATGATCCTCCATTTGTATATGAGCAAAAATCAACTTCTTGTGGATTAGAACGTTAAAGCTTCATACTTGATTTATCCACAGGAAATCCAGGAAACTATAATACCACCAACACTTTTAAAACACACCTAAGATAAGAAAGGTTCAACTTGCATAATACATTAGTAGTTAGGTAAAATAAAACTTAAAAAAAAAAATTAAAACTGAAAATCATCAGGTCAGTCGATGCGCCGTATCTTATTGAAGAAGATACGCCGTATCGAGCCTGGAATAAATACGGATCAGAATAAAGATGCGCCGCATCCTTAACCAGGGATGCGCCGCATTAAAATAAACTGATAAATAGTTTTAGAGTCGAAAAATAAAAATGCAGAAAAATAAAATAAGATATGACCATTGCAGAGGATGCGTCGCATCTCAGGACTGAGATGCGCCGTATCTTCGTGCGGCCTGGACTGACTCGACTCAGAAAACAGAATAATAAAAGATAAATCCGGGTTGTCTCCCAGTAAGCACTTGTCTTTATTCCAGAGTCTTCAAGTTAGACTCACGTTCAGCACTTTAGTATCGATCATTGAAGGAGTCGGAAACATCACGCTCCTTCATCCCCAATTTAGTAATATTGAACACTCCTTGCTCGTCCTTAATTTCCACGCCGTTCTTCTTTAATATCTGTATAAACAAAGTCCTGTCCCTTTCGGGCAGAGATGACAAAATGATAGACGGGAAATTCTTATTATCATACAGGCACAAATAAGCAAGGTGGGGTGGTAGTTCAATAAACACATCATTGTTCAAATTCGTTTTCTCAACTACTCTCCTACGTTTATTAATTACTACACAATCATACCACTCATCATCAGAATCACTAACAATATTGCGTCTAAGTTCCGTAGGTACATTAAGGTCAATGAATTCCTCAAAGTCTTCATGATTAGGATTAGCTGAGTTGTTTTGAATCAATGTTTCTCCCATAAGTCTAGCTTCAAGATCGAGGTCCATACGCTCTCTTAATCCTAGCACATAAACATCTCTGATTATGCTTTTAACTGGATCTTGGCACTTATAGACTAGTTTATTATTCCCTACCCTTAATGAAATTTTTCTCTTAAACACATCAATCTTAGCATGGGCAGTAGACAAGAAAGGTCTTCCGAGGATTAAAGGAATCTTAACATCCTCGGGCATGTCTAGTATAATAAAGTCTACGGGAAAAATAAACTGCTCAATTTTAACTAGCACATTATTAGCAATCCCTTCAGGTCGTTTTACTGTTTTATCAGCCAATTCAATAAGTAATTTAGTTGGTGCTAATTTTCCTAGTCCTAGTGTAGCGAATGTCTTAAGAGGCATAACACTAACACTAGCTCCTAAGTCAGCCAACACATTATTGAAAGATATATTATTAATAGAACAAGGTAGAGTAAAACTTCCTGGGTCTCTTTCTTTATGAGGCAAGGCATTTGAATCGGTTGCAGGGCTCTCTTCTTTCATTGTTGCCTTGATCTCCTCTTCAATTTTTGTCTTCTTTTTTAGTAGTCTCCTTAAGCTGATTGAAGAGTTAAAGAAAAATTCGGGTCTTGCACCATCATTACCATTCATCGATCTTCTAGGTATATTAGGAGTGACTTCTTCAGTAGTGCTTATGGCCTTGACATGATCCCTTGGATTTGTTTCAGTCGAGCTCGGTAAGCTTCCATATCCCCTTTCTTGAAGAACTTTGCTCATTTGACCAATTTGTTGTTCCAATGCTTTGATCGAAGCTCCTTGATTTCTTGTAGTAGTGTCCGTTGAAGCTCGAATTTCCTTGATCATAGCAGTATTCTCTTCATGTCTTTTAGCAGCATCGGCCATAATTTGCTTTAAAGTATCATCTAAAGTCTGCCTCCTCTCTTGATAAGCGGGATTGAAGTTGTTCTTTTGATAGAATCCCGGACTAGCTTCCCTAAATCTTGCTGAAGGTCGGAATGGTTGTCCAAATTGGGTGTAATAAGCTTCTTCAAACGTCTCACTTTCATTCTTGTTCGGGCAATCTTTAGTGTAGTGAGGTCCTTCGCATTTTTCACATCCAACTTGGGCAGCATATGCTCTTTCATCTCGCTTCTTCATCTCTCTACTAATTTTATCCAATTGAGCTTGAATAGCAGCAATTCCATCAAAATTAGTGCTGCTCTTAGATCTAGTAGAGGTCCCATCGTGCCATTTCTGAGAATGATCAGCAGCTTCTTGGATCGCTTTCCTAGCATTAGTTGCACTCATCTGAGGTACAGCTCCCTTAGCATCCAAAATCTGTCTTGTAGGCACGTCCAATCCCTGATAAAACAATATTATTTCCTGCATAGGGGTTAGATAGTGTTGAGGACATTTTATCAATAAATCTTTAAATCGTTCCCAAGCTTGATAAAGGGTTTCATCAGGCTCTTGCTTGAAACTATTGATAGCCTCCATCTTCTTAGCAGTCTTAGCAGGTGGACAATATCTCTTCAGGAATTTGCTCTTCAAACCTTCCCACGTAGTGATTGAACTAGCAGGTTCATTCCTTAGCCACTTGTTAGCAGCTCCTTTTAGTGAGATTGGGAAGATTCTTAGCATGAGTTGATCGGTATTGACACTTTCTGTAGTAAACAAATCTGCAATCTCCAGGACCTTTTCAACATGCTCATTAGCATCCTCTTGTTCCGTCCCACTGAAAGCATTCTCTCTGAGCTCTTTGAGAAATTGTCCCTTCAACTCAAATTTTGACTTGTCATCAAACTTAGGTCTAGCAACTCCTGAAGTGTAATCAGCACGGGTATTGTTCATGTATTCCTCCATAGTAGTGTTTTCGCCCATTATTTCTGTTTCAACTTCCTCTTTTTCTTCAGAAAAGTAATCAAGCTCGAGTGAACTTGAAAGATCAAAGCTTCTTGTGTTGAAAAGCCTTTTAAGCGAATGTAGGGCTCGTTCAGGATCTTCGAAAGGTTGAATCAAGTTCCTCGTAGAACTCCTGGTCATGCACTTCCTGAAATCAATCACAAAAGCATCAGTAGGGTATGCTCGAGAAAGTAATATATCAGGTAATTAATAACGAAAACGGAATACGAAAAATTAAAGTTACTGATATCTGCAGACGATGCGCCGTATCCAAAAAGTTGGATACGCCGTATCTTAATACGTTAAAATTTAATCAGACTTTTATTCAGAAAATAGATACGCCGCTTTAAATTTATGAATGCGCCGTATCGAATTAATCAATCAAAAATCAATTTATCTAATTAAAATTAAATGCGTCGTATTAACGAAAGTTAATGCGCCGTATTTTCGTTACGTTTAAAAATAAAAGACTTTTGATTCAGTAAGATGCGCCGTATCGACAGAGATCGATACGCCGTATTTGTTTAATAATTCGCAAACTGTTTTTAATTAAAATAATAGATACGCCGTATCTTCAAAAGAAGATGCGTCGTATGGCGTTAATGTTTTAGAAAAAATTTTATCAAAAACAGATACGCCGTATCTGCAAAAGCAGATGCGTCGTATTATTTTATCGCTTAGAAAAAAAAAAATTTCTTATTAAAAACAGATACGCCGTATCTTGGGGAAAAGATGCGTCGTATCGAATTAATTAAACGCGTTGTATATAAAAAAATAAACGCAATACGCCGTATCTGAGAGATCAGATGCGCCGTATCGTTTGATTTAGCACAGTACAACGATAGCAGAACAGAAAAATACGAAAAATAAAACAAAAATAAAACACACGAACAAAAACAAATAAAAGCAAAAAAAAAGAAAACAAATAGCACACAATACAACAAATATGCAAAATAGTACAATGATGCAATTAATCTAATAAAAAGAAAAACCTAATTAAAATACTAATCAAATTAACAGATAATAACAATTCACTCCCCGGCAGCGGCGCCAAAAACTTGATGCGCGTGATGTGTCGTTGCGGTTTAGCAGTTTTAATGCCTACTCAAGTTTTAAATTTATATTTAGCCGACTTATCAATAACACACACACTTAACGAGCAGTGTACCCGGTCAGTATGAAGATAATGGTAAGTAGAGTGTCGATCACTAAGAGTGGAACGTATTATCTCGTTATTCTAATCAGTATTTTAATATCCTAACGCAAGGGGGTTTCAGCCTGAGAGACTGGCACAGTTTTGTTTGCAATTAAATAATAAAATAAACAAATAGGCACGAATCAGCAAGTAGCACACACGTACACAGATAGACACTTGAGACAATAAGAGGGCTGTCCTTATGATTAAGTAGATTGTCACTTATTTTATTGATAGCTTTATATGAAGTGTATGTAATTAACCCTTTCTCGTTGGTCCTATTCTTATCGGCGAGTAAACCCTTAATGACGACTTATGTCTAAAAGTTATTCCTAAGTGATCAATTTAGAAACAACCGTGGGAGCCACACCTTGTCCCGCAGTCGGGTGCCCGCAAGCCACTAATAAACACAGAGGTGGTCAATGCACTAATAAGTAGTAACCAAAGACATCAACATATAAACTTTAATTGATGGGAAAGCAAGTATTAAAGGGAGTGCAATCTTTCCGTTGTCACATTACACAAGCCACCAATCCTGATGAATTAAAGTTTGCTAAAACAATAAAACAAAACTACTTAATGAATTAAATACATGCAGCACCTTCTTACAGCTCTTGTATCTTCGATTTGGGTGTGTCTTGTGCTGCCTCTTGACTGAATTCGTCCTTCTCTTCTGTTCGGTCTTTAGGTTTTCGAACTTCCGAATCTCTTTAATGCGTCTGGTCTACGGGGTATTTATAGTTTGTGTCTGAGGAAAGATGCGGCGCATCTACTTAAGTAGATGCGGCGCATGTACTTAACTTCGCGTGGGGTCCAAGATTATAATATTCAGGAATATTCGTACACCGCCAGAAGATGCGGCGTAACTCTTTATTAGATGCGGCGCATGTCCTCTTGTATCTTGGATCGTATCTGGTGATATCTTGATAGAGATGCGGCGCATGTTGATAGTGAGATGCGGCGCATCTGGAGCAGAATTGACTTGATCTTGTCCATGTCAGTAGACTTCCACTTTATGTACGTTTTGCTCCATTATTAGTCCATAATCGCTAAGTTTCACCAAATGCTTGCTTTTACCTGAGAATTACAAAAGTAAACAATTAAGTATCAATCCTCATACATAATATAGTAAAACAAGTCAAATTAATAGGATAAATGATAGTAATAAAATGTACTTATTTGAGTTCATCAATACTACAATTGTACTACCACCGATGGTAGTCGATTTGAAGTTAATGCGGTAGCCGGGGCTTACAACCAAGGAGGTAACCAATACCGTCCTCAAGTTGACCCGAACTATCGTGCTAGCAATCAAAGTGGACCACCCGGATTTTCTCAACCCAACAATCCAAATAGATTCAACCAAAATCAACCCAGAGGGCAAAATGTTCAAAACCAATTTCAAGCCCCGATCAATCAATACCCAACCCAAGGTGGTAATTTCAAGCTCCAGATTACCAAGCCCCAGTTGCTCCCTCAAATGAACTTGCTAATTACATCAAGTCAAACGAGGCTAACATGAGGGCCATGCAAAGCCAAATCACCACTTTGAAAAATGATTTTCAAACTTCTATGACAAAACAAGGTCATGAGCTTAAAAGTGAACTTAGAACAACAAATCATAAAATTGATCAATCTCAAAGTAAAATTGAGAACATGTTTGCTAGTCTCATGAATCAAATGAATCAAGCTTCAACTTCTGGAACTCTCCCGGGAAATACCATTCCCAACCCAAAGGGTGAGTTGAAAGCTATTACCACTCGAAGTGGTAAGGCATATGATGGACCCTCGATTCCTACTCCTTCTCCGGTGAAGGAAGTGGAACGAGAGACAAGGTGACAAAGAACAAAGTGCACTCTTCAAGCCCACAAAGTACCGCACCCGTCCAACCTCCGGTGGTCCAATCTTCAATTCCGGAACCCGATGTTCCGAAGACCAATCCTAAGCCTTCAATTCCATATCCTTCGAGGTTTAATGATCAAAAGCTCCGTGACAAAACTAATAGCCAAATGATGAAGTTTCTTGAAATCTTTCAAAAATTACACTTCGATATTAGTTTCGCGGGTGCTCTTCTCTATTTGCCAAAGTTTGCTTTTACATTCAAGAGTCTCCTTAGTAATAAGGAAAAATTGTTTGAATTAACCAAGACTCCATTGAATGAGAATTGCTCGGCGGTGCTTCTTAAAAAGTTGCCCGAAAAACTAGGAGACCCCGACAAATTTCTTATTCCTTGTGATTTTCAGAAGCTAGATGAATGCTTAGCCTTGGCCGATCTCGGCGCAAGCATCAATCTAATGCCTCTTTCAGTTTGGGAAAATCTTTCTCTTCCGGAGCTTACTCCTACACGAATGACTCTCGAACTTGCAAACCGATCGGTTACTATTCCGAAAGGTATTGCCGAAGATGTCTTCGTTAAGGTAGGCAAGTTCCATTTTCCTTCTGACTTCGTAGTGGTCGATTTTGATGCCGATCCCCGTGTCCCCCTTATCTTGGGAAGACCATTCTTGAAAACGGCTCGTGCATTAATCGATGTCTACGAAGGTGAGATGACTCTTAGGGTCGGAGATGAAAAATTGGTCATAAATATTGAGAGCACTTCAAAATATCCTTTCGAGCATGAAAGCGAGTCAATTAACCAGATTGATATCATTGATGCTACATGCGAGGAATACTTTCATGAAGTGCTAAGTGGCAATCCCACTTCATCAGATCCTACCGTTGCTCTCTCTTCCCCCTCTCTCACTCCGTTTGAGGGAGGCGACTTCATTTTGGAAGAGATTGAAGCTTGTCTATCCTTTGATTCAATTCCATCTGGAATTGATGATGGTGTATTTGACCCGGCGGGAGACATTCTTCTCATTGAGAAGTTGCTTAATGACGATCCATCATCTCTCCCTCCAAAAGAACTTCATAATGAGGAAATCAAATATGTTGAAAATTCTAATGATCCTCCGGAGGTCGAACTTAAGGACTTACCGCCTCATCTCGAATATGCATTTTTGGAGGGTACCGATAAATTACCCGTCATAATTGCTAAAGATTTAAATGATGAGGAGAAAGCCGCTCTCATAAAGGTTTTAAAGTCACACAAGCGAGCCATCGCTTGGAAACTTTCCGACATTAAGGGTATTAACCCGGAATTTTGTACACACAAGATTTTAATGGAGGATGACTTTAAACCAGCGGTTCAACATCAAAGAAGGGTTAATCCTAAAATCCATGAGGTTATCAAAAAGGAGGTTCTCAAACTCCTTGATGCCGGCTTGATTTACCCTATCTCGGATAGTCCTTGGGTGAGCCCCGTGCATTGTGTGCCTAAAAAGGGTGGCATTACCGTTGTTGAAAACGAGTTGATTCCTACTCGATTGGTAACGGGATGGCGTGTATGCATTGACTACCGAAAGTTAAATGACGCCACCCGTAAAGACCACTTTCCTTTACCCTTCATGGACCAAATGCTCGAAAGACTAGCGGGAAACGAATACTATTGTTTTCTCAACGGTTTCTCGGGTTACTTCCAAATTCCCATTGATCCGCAAGATCAAGAAAAGACCACTTTCACGTGCCCTTACGGAACATTTGCCTACCGACGCATGCCTTTTGGCTTATGTAATGCTCCGGGCACGTTCCAAAGGTGTATGATGGCCATATTTCACGATATGATCGAAAAAACTATGGAGGTCTTTATGGATGATTTCTCGGTCTTTGGGGATTCTTTCAAAACATGTCTCTCCCATTTGGATAATATGCTTAAACGTTGTGAAGACACTAATCTTTGTCTAAATTGGGAGAAAAGTCATTTCATTGTCTAAGAGGGCATTGTCCTCGGCCATAAGATTTCTAAGAACGGGATTGAGGTCGATAAGGCTAAAGTTGATGTTATTGCTAAGTTACCTCATCCCATAACCGTCAAAGGCATTCGGAGTTTTCTTGGTCACGCCGGTTTCTATCGTAGATTCATTCAAGATTTTTCAAAAATTGCCCGGCCGATGACTCGTCTCCTTGAGAAAGAAACTCCGTTCATTTTTTCTAAAGAGTGCATTGAAGCTTTTCAAACTCTTAAGAAGAAACTTACAGAAGCACCAATCTTAGTTGCCCCCGATTGGGACCTACCTTTTGAGCTTATGTGTGATGCTAGTGATTTTGCCATAGGTGCGGTCTTAGGGCAACGAAAAACAAAACATTTTCAGCCTATACACTATGCAAGCAAAACTATGACCGAAGCTCAAGCTCATTACACCACAACGGAAAAAGAATTATTAGCCGTAGTGTATGCTTTCAAAAAATTCCGGCCATACTTAATCTTGTCAAAAAGCATAGTGTATACGGATCACTCCGCTCTTAAATATCTTTTTGCAAAACAAGATGCAAAGCCGAGATTGTTCCGATGGGTTCTCTTCCTTCAAGAATTTGATATCATCATCCGTGATAAAAAAGAAGCCGAGAACCTCGCAGCTGATCATCTGTCCCGATTAGAGAATCCTCATCAAAGTGTGCTCGAGAAAAAGGAAATAAATGAAACATTTCCTCTCGAGACACTTAACGTGGTATCTTTTCGTGGTGATTCTAGTACCCCATGGTTTGCCCATTTTGCAAACTACCATGCGGGGAACTTTGTTGTTAAAGGGATGTCGTCCCAACAAAAGAACAAATTCTTCAAAGACGTGAAGCATTACTTTTGGGACAACCCCTACTTGTTTAAAGTATGTGCGGATCAAGTCATCCGACGGTGTGTTCACGGCCAAGAAGCCATGGATATTCTTAAGGCTTGCCACAATGGACCCACCGGGGGACATCATGGCCCGAATTACACCGCCAAAAAGGTGTTTGACTCCGGTTTCTATTGGCCCACAATTTATCGTGATGCCCATGACTTAGTCAAATCTTGTGACTCTTGTCAACGTCACGGGAAAATCTCGCAAAAAGATGAAATGCCACAAAATGTCATTCAAGTTTGCGAAATCTTTGACGTTTGGGGCATAGACTTTATGGGGCCATTCCCGTCTTCACGAGGGAACAAGTACATACTCGTGGCTGTTGATTACTTGTCTAAATGGGTTGAAGCGAAAGCACTCCCCACCAACGACGCCCGAGTAATTTGTAAATTTTTGAAATCTCTCTTTGCTCGGTTTGGAACTCCCCGTGCTATCATTAGTGATCGCGGTACGCACTTTTGCAATGACCAATTTGCAAAGGTCATGCTTAAGTACGGTATCACTCACCGTCTTGCTACCGCGTATCACCCACAAACCAGTGGACAAGTGAAAGTTTCCAACCGTGGTTTAAAAAGAATTCTGGAAAGGACCGTATGTGAAAACCATGCCTGTTGGTCGGATAAATTAGATGATGCACTTTGGGCCTTCCGTACCGCTTACAAAACACCCATCGGGTGTACTCCTTACAAGCTTGTGTACGGAAAGGCGTGTCATCTACCTATCGAGCTCGAGCACAAAGCCTATTGGGCCTTAAAGCATGCAAACTTTGACCTTAAGTCCGCGGGTGATCACCGGAAGGTTCAACTCAATGAATTAAATGAACTTCGTTATCAAGCCTACAAGAACTCTTTGATCTACAAAGAGAAGACAAAGAAGATCCACGACTCCAAAATCAAGAACCGCGTTTTCAACATTGGTGACCAAGTCCTTCTTTTCAATTCTCGATTGAAGATGTTCTCGGGAAAACTTAAAACCCGTTGGACTGGACCATTCACCGTTGCCAAAGTTTTTCCTTATGGTACCGTCGAGTTATCTCAAACCGACGGACCAAACTTCAAGGTAAACGGTCATAGGTTGAAGCATTACTTTGGAGGGGACATACCACCCATGGTTGTCCCGGATCTCCAAACTTTCCCCATGGACCAATGAATTCGGGGCCGAGTCAAACTAGTGACTCGGTTAACAAAAACATTAGCACTTCATGGGTGACAACCCATGTTTCTGACTTCTTTCTATTTTCTAACACTAAGTGTGGGGGAATTCCTCTACTGTGCTTTGTTTGTGTGTTGTTTGCTCTTATTTTCAGGTTTCCCTTAGATCGTGATGATTGATGCGCCTGTTTTCAATCTAGCCGCCCAATATCCGATCTTTTTGCTAACGATTATCTAGGGATATCTTTTAAATCCGTTTTTGTGAAAAAAGATTTCTTTCCTACACTTGGCTAGTAGTATTACCTTTTTACGTTCTAAGTGTCGGCATAATAGCCGGTACTTTGAATATTGAGGGCAATATTCAATTCTAAGTGGGGGGGGGGGGGAATTCTAGCGAATTTGATCACATGTGTACCTTCTAGTGCCCTAGTACCCCCGTTTTGACCAAAATTTATTTTTTTTTTCGTTTTTAAATAAGAAATTGCATGAAAAAAAAAAGAAAAAAAAAAGTGTTTAGTCTTGATTAGGTTAGAACAAGGGGAATCCCGACTCTGCCAGAGTGTTGATCTGGCTGCTTCCTTAACGATTAGACTAAGGTTTTACGATTTGTGCAAATGAAAATGCTAAGCGTAGAGTAGTTGGTTCTCTTTAGAGCTTATATAAGTAATCTATGGCTTTTCCTCCCAGAAGCTCTTAATCTGAATAAATTAGTGTTGTTTTCAAACTTTTGAACGAAAAATCATTTTGTTATGCAAAACAAATTTTTATACAATTTTGATATAGAGTCCGAGTTCAACTTTTTATTTAAATTTTGGAGAAAGCATACCTTCTAAAAAAAAAAATGATATTGCAAAATGAAATAAGTTATAATGTTGCAAAAGTAAAGATGTATATGTTGTTTATATGAATAAATGTAGGAAACTTGCTTTTTCTTAAGTTTAAATCGGGAGTTGAACTAGGATTCGTCAATTTTGTCATAAAGGTTAAACGGTAATTTGGTAGATTGTTGATTTCAAAGACCCCGAAAGCTCCGGTACTATTCTCTGTGAGGTGTCAAAAGCCTGGTCACCTAAAACCAACTGGTTTGGGATGTGCCGAGAAGAAAGCCGTTACATGGAGTGATCTCACCTTTGAGTCTCTAATCTCTAAATGATCGTTTGTTGCTATTTATTTAAGTATTTAATACTAACTTAGTAGGAATATCTAAAATCTTTGAAATCGAAATCCCACTGATTCCGGTACTATTCTCTGTGGGGTGTCAAAATCCTGGTCACCTAAAACTAACTGGTTTGGGATGTGCCGAGAATAAAGCCGCTACATGAAAAAGGCCCTTTTAGATCCTTAGATTCTGAGGTTCCCGGTAAAGTAGTATTTGACTTAAACAAATGACAACCATAATAAATGTCGATTCTTGCAGTCAAAATTTTGAAAATGAGCACACTCACCTAACTTCTTGAATAAATTGTGGGAGTGAAAAGTTAAGTTTCGGCTTACATAGATTATTAGTATAAGTAGTGTTAGCATTTTATAAAAACATTTGCACATTGAGTTTAAGCTTAGTTGGGAGTATAAAAAAAGAGGATGACGATTACAATTCCCTGGAGACACCCATTATGTGTGAATCCCGTTCCATGATGCCATTTTTGAAAATCAAGCATGTTATCTATTTTTGTTCTAGTTTAAATTTCTTGCATTTAATAAAAAGTCAAAACAGGGTATCCTTGGTATTCTTTTGATCCTTTCATTACTTTATATGATCAGATTGCTAGGGACTAGCAATTGATAGTGTGGGGGGATGATGAGTGCCTATTTACTCATCATTTTATGCCCATATAATACATAAAAATAACCAAAAACGGCCAAATATACCAATTTATACTGCAGATATCCTTGGTTTGTGTTTTTATGTATTTCGGGTACAAAGGATTGAAAACAGAGCGAAAACGGACATTTTTGGATCATCTCGACAACGTTTGAGCATTTAATGAAGAAAAGAGAAGTCAAAGTCAACCCCGGGATTTAGGCTTGGAATGAGCTTGAAAAAACGAACCCGAAACCAAAACCTATTTTTCACTAATTACCCTAAACCTAAAATTAATAAACCCTAAAACAAATCCAATCCTATAACCCATTAACCAAATAACCCAACCCACTAAACCAAACCCGGATCCAATCCACCCACAACCCAACCCCGTTTTTATTAATAAAACTGGGTCAAACCTCCCAGTCAACCCCTACCCTTTCTCTTTTCCCTCCAAATCACCACCCACCTCCCACCATCATTACACCCTGCAACCTACCCTGCAACACCACTCCTCTCCTGCTCCAGTCCACCCTACTCCAGTCCAAGGCTAGTTCACATGTATCCCCCCCCTCCCCCTCTTCACATGATACCACTCCACGCTGGCAATCCTAGCTAAATTTGGCGCCAAAAATGTAATTAAAGGCTGAGATGATTCAAGATGAATCCAAGGGTCCAGAATGAATCAGAAGAAGCACAGAAGAAAAACCCTAGCTTAGTTTTAGTATAAATAGGATCATTGTAAGCCTTTCAAAGGCAGTTAGTTCTTAGTTAGTATTCTAGTTAATTTTAGTTTCAATTTAAGTTTTTAATTGTACTTTATTTCCAGCTTATTTAGCTTCAAATTGTCTTTTTCCTTCAAGCCTTGTAACTCATTTTAAGTTTAATGAAAAGTTCAAGTTTTTTTGTTAAAATCTGTGATTGCAAGTTATGTTTATTTGATATGGCAAATGATTTATGAGCTCTCATAAGCTCTTATTCACTGATTGATAAGCTCATCTAAGCTGGCATAACTTTTGTGAGTTTATTTCTGATTTAATTTCAAAAAAGTCAACAAAAGTCAATTGAAAGTCAAATAAGCCCAAATGGAAGATAAGCTAGTTCTGGAAGAGCTTATGGGGCTTATTTAAGCAGCTTGTAGAGTAGCTCCTCGAGCATAAAAGCCCTATTTGAGCAAGGGCAATTGTGAGTTAAAATTCCAATTTTTGCTTATTACTGTTCAACCGCTTAATTCTGCTTAACTTAGTTCTCATTTGTCTTATTTCTGATTATGTGTTATCATTGTTGCTGTTTGGTGCTTATTTGTTAGTTAGTATAGGCTTAATCTCATTTTCTACTTAATAATCATCAAAAATAACCAAAAATAACTTAATGTAGTTTGGCTTATTTCAAGCGCTTAATTTCTGTTTCAGTTGCTCATAAGTACTTAATACACATAGTTAATCATTAGTATCTCAAAATCTTAGCTTAAATTAGGTCTTAATAGCTTTTTAAACCAAAACAGCCCCAATAAGGAGTGTTTGGCACAGTAGTGATAATGGGTAAAAATGGGTTGTTACTGTTCATTTGCTATTCACCAAATTTTGATTAGCTGTATTTAAGTCATTTTAGTTGATATCTAGGAGTTCTAAGCTTATTCAAGTAGATTTATAGGATTTTTGTGATTTTCCAAAATTTCAAGGTTCAATATTGTCAACTGTGGCTTATTTTGGGATAATCAGTCAAAGACACTTTCTATGGCAATTTTTGTGTTCAAATAGGTCTAAATAGTTGGATTTCATAGTTTGGTTAAGTTTGAATCAAGTTTGTAATCCTTTAGTTCAAATTCTTGTCTGCAAATCTGTCAAGAAGATCCAAACAGATTGCAGACTGCATAAGCAGTTTATTGGGTACATTTCAGTGCTTATTTGTGGTGTTCTGAGCTAAAATCTTTGAGTTTTTAAGTTGTTTGCTTATAGTTCTATACTCATTCCTTAGGTTCAGTCCTTAGTTGAGCTTATTTGAGCTTTAAAATAAGCTCAAAAGTCTCCTACTCAAACAAGCATACACTTGGCAATCTGTGTATCCTTGTCTTGAATAGCTACTTTCTCAGCTTATTTTCAAGCAGTGAATAAGCTTCTCTTGGTCTGATTTTTTATTTTTAAGCTCATTGGTGTATGTGCTTTAGATATCTTCTGATTTTGTGTGAATTGCTTATTACCTTAGTGCTTAAAAATAAGATAGAAAGTGCCTCAGTGGCTGTTCTAAGCCTGCACCTCAGACCCTTATTGCTTATTTGAGATTCAGTGCTTATTTGCTTATCCTTATGGCTTATTCTGATTCCTTCAGTTCATTTAGAGTAATCTTAGTCTAATTTAGCTTTTTCCAGTCCTTTTTGTAGCTTTAGATAGCTTAATAGCTTAAAAGCCATTTTGCCTTAGTTTAAATTCTTCATATTAAGTCAGAAGCTTATCTGCTTATTCTGGCCTTTTGTATTTGCTTTTTCTTTTCTAATTTGCTTATTTAGAGTACAATTGGCTTAATTTAGCTTATTTTAGGTTGCTTTAGCTTTTGCTAGCTTATTTAGCTAATTTACCCTTTTTCCTAGTTTCTAGTTAACTTACTTAGTCTGTCTGCTAATAAGCTCATTTCTGGCTTATTTTGTCATTTCTAAAAATAAGTCTTTCACAAAAAATGCTTATTTTTAAGTGTTTAAAAAAGTTGTGTAAAAAGTTTTAGCTAAAAAAAATAAAAAGGGAGTAAGGGAAGTCCAGGGTGAGCAGGGCTCGAACCCTGGACCTCGACCTCACTCAACTTTCACACAACACACCACAACCAACTGCCCTTGGGTCTTTCCTGGTTATGGTTTGCAAAATTTTATATTTAACCAACTTTTTCACATATTAGCTTATTTCCCCTTTTTGCTAATTAACTGCTTATTTCAATAAGCAGTCAATTACATTTTATTTTTCCTTGATTCTGCTTATCATAAAGCACTTTTTTGTAAATTTTCAGATTTTTCCAATTTTATTTAGTATTTTTATATATTTTTCTTTTCTAAATAGTTTTTAATTCATAATAAAAAAATATAAAAGTCAAAAAAATATAATTCTTTTTTCTAAAATTTTCTTTTATCATTTAGGACTTAGGAAAATTAAATTTGAACCCGTAGAGTTAATATTTCATCACTTCACTTTTCTAAGGTTCAGGATTTTCTTTACGTTTTTGCTCAATTATGCTTTGTAGACTTATTTCTTATGCTTGTTAAGTTGTATTTAGCTTATGTATGTTTTCCGTAGTTGTAAATTGCATAATTTCCATTTTCGTTTTGAATTTCTGGTTAACGTTTTTTAGTTTAATTTCGTTCGCACTTAATTTTGCTTTGTTTCTTTACTTTTCATATCTCAATTAGAAAAAAAAAAAAAAATCCAAATTCATTCTTTCAAGCACTTTAATTCCAAACCTTACACGAAATCCTCGATTCACACCTCGTCGGGAAACAACCCGGGTAACACCTCGGTATCTCATATCGTATTCACGGGTTTTGCACGTTAGCATTTGTCCTAAAGGGTTGACTTGTTGATCCCCGCGTATCACGCGTATCTGATATCTGATATATTTTTATATACTTCCCATCACGAATCAAGAATCGACTCAGTAAAAGTTTAAAATGAGCCGAGCTTAAACGAGCTCGAGCCTTGTTTGTGGCTCGCGAGGCTAAATGAGCTTAAACAAGCATGATAAGTATATGCGTTCATATATGTAAATATACTTCGTATATGTGTAATTGTTTATGTGCCAATGCATAATATATATAGCGCTAAAAATCAAATGGATGAGCTTAAATTATTTTTTTTTAGGCCAACCCGTCTCACATCCATAGGACATAAGACATTTAAGCTCCTTTGAAATTGTGGCATACCAATGTACTTCTACTATGTTTTTTACAAGGATGCCCGAGTAGCCAATTGCTTTCGGTTTGATAGTGTGAGGGTTAGCTCGACTCGTTTCTACTCCACCCATAGTAAAACCAAACGACTCAATCTCACATCCTACTAATAGAGGGATCCAAGCTCAAGATGACCTGATTAACATTGCGGGTCGTCTAGATTTATATAACTAAGAGCAAGGGGTGTAGTGGCTCAAGTCAAACTGTCACCTCAGTATTTCCTCTTTTCACTTTCCTTTCACACAACAAAAATATCCTCTCAGTCACTCAAGCCAAAACCTCACTTTTGAGACCCACCATACCTTTAACCAAAAAAAAAAAAAAAAAAAAACCCTCATTTGGCGCAAGCCAAATTCTTCACATTTTCTTTGGCGCGGGGGAAGGGGGTGCAATGGCACGAGTTTGGCTCAAGCCAAATGATGTCCACCTAGATTTGGCAGCGGGTCAAGTGAATGCACCGAATACTCTAAGATGTTTTATATATTTTAGAGTAAACGTCATAAATCGTCCCTGTGGTTTACCGGGTTTAACGAAAATGGTCCCTAAACTTTTTTTTTTTGGGGGATCCAGTCCCTGTGGTTTTGACCCGTAACGGGTTTGGTCCCTTGACCGGGTTTTCCATCAGTTGACCATTATATATTGCAGAAATGACATAAATACCCTTAGTCCCTGTGGTTTGTCTAGAATAAAAGATTTAGTCCCTTTTTTTTTTTTTTTTTTTTTTTTTTTTTTTTGTCTGAATTTTTTTAAAAAAATAAATAAAATAAAAAAATAAAAAAAGTTCAAAATTTTTGTCCGAATTATTATTATTATTATTATTTTGTCCGAATTTTTTTAAAATTTTTTGACAAAAGGTTTTTTTTTAACTTTTTTGCCTCAGATTTTTTTTTATTTATAAAATTTTTTGAATACTTTTTTACGGAGTTTTTTTTATAAAATTTTTCACTAGATTTTTGTTAGATTTCAGGGAGCTTGAGAGAACCATGTCGAAGGAACTCGGCAAAATGACCCCGTAACTTCGGGAGAAGGGGTGCTCTCCTATCTTTTGATTAGGAAAGCGGCACATACCAGGGGGTAGCGCTTGCAATCCTGACATCGCGAGTGACAGTTTGGGGGATTGATTACGTGGCTGAATCTTCCGTTATGATTTTTTTACAAGATTTTTTTTTTTTTTTTTTTTTTTTTTAATTTCATATAAAATTTTGACATAATTCTTTTTGTCCTGCGAAAAATATTCAAGAAATTTCAAATTTTTTAATATAAATAATATGTCAAAAAAATATATATACATATATATGTATATATAATTTTTGACATATATATATATATTTTTTTTTTAAATTTTTTTGACAAAAAAAAAAAAGTTGACATTTATATAAAAAAATTTGAAATTTTTTGAATATTTTTCGCATGATAAAAAAGAATTAGAGTAAATATCATAAATCGTCCATGTGTCATAAATCGCAGGATAAAAAATATTCAAAAAATTTACTATGTCAACAATAACTTGATCACATCTGATTCACATGTCCCTTTTAGGTCTAAATCTTGGACCCCTTCAATAACTTTATGTCAATTGTGATGAAAACTGTATAATGTAATAACAGTTGTCAAACTTACTATTAAAACGTATAAATTTTCATCGACGGTTTCTTAAACACAAAAAAAGAGACACTTGACTCAAAATTAAGCAACCACAGATGTTATGCATATATATATGTATATATATTTTTTGACATATTTTTTTTAAAATTTTTTTGACAAAAAAAGTTGACATTTATATAAAAAATTTTGAAATTTTTTGAATATTTTTCGCAGGATAAAAATGAATTATGTCAAAATTTTATATGAAATTAAAAAAAAAAATATATATATATATATATATATATATATATATATATATATATATATATATATATATATATCTTGTAAAAAAATCATGCCAAGAAATCTAACAAAAATCTATTGAAAAAAAATTTTGTCAAAAAATTTTATAAAAAAAACTCCGTAAAAAAGTATTCAAAAAATTTTATAAATCAAAAAAAAAATCTGAGGCAAAAAAGTTTTAAAAAAACTTTTGTCAAAAAATTTTTAAAAAATTCGGACAAAAAAATTAAAAAGAGAAAAAAAAAAAAAAAAAAAAAAAAAAAACAACAACGTAGGGACTAAATCTGTTATACTAGACAAACCACAGGGAGCACAAGCTTAAGGGTATTTATATCATTTCTGCAATATATAATGGTCAACTGACGGAAAAACCCGATCAAGGGACCAAACCCGTTACGGGTCAAAACCACAGGGACTGGATCCTAAAAAAAAGTTTAGGGAGCATTTTCGTTAAACCCGGTAAACCACATGGACGATTTATGACGTTTACTCTATATTTTAGTGGGAGATGATTCATACTCCACTATAACTTTTGGTGCACCAATTTATCGAACAAATAAGCGAAGTTGAAATGCAAACTAGATATGTATAAGTAATTTTGCATAAGATAATAAACAGATTGGGTTAGTCGGGTTTTAAACTAGTCAAGCCAGGTTTTCAATCAATACGCTTGTATTTATTTATTCACTTTATAAAAACGTATTATGTGAAAGCTCATGGATCTAATTAATCAGGTTGGATATATATATCTTTTAAAGAAAAGTCAATTTGTCCTTTAATTAAGTGATGGGCCAGTTTGATTTCGACTAGTTTTAACTCCAAGATATTTTTAACTAATTTAGTAAGTCAGTAAAATTTGTTTGTTACAAACTTAACCAAGATGCATGAATTAACATAAGATTAGTAAGATGTCGTTTTTATCATTCAAACATTTATTCATGATAAGAAAAAGTTATCTATTAAAGCACTCAACTTAATACAAATTGAAAACAAAGAAACCATAACTTAAAAAAAAAAAAAAAAAAAAAAAAAAATGTTTTACCTTAACAAAGCCACTTAAGAGTTTGAAACCCAAACAAGCAAATAAGACCATCAATAATGGTGGTATGTTTGGCGCGTGAAGAGACCAGATGTCGCGCGAAACATCATGACACCCTTAAAAGTTGGTACGCGAAGACCTTTAAATGGGCTTAGTTCGGTGTGGGGTATAGTACAGGGTATATTTTTATAAAATGTGTATTTTTATGTATTTGGTTAGGTGGTAACTACTACACCTCTAAAAGTGATGGTAAAATGGTATGTTGAACATTGTACTTGAACTCGAGTATCAATTAGAAAGTAAAAGAAAGAAAATGAAGTGAAATAGAAAACATTGTGTTCTCGTGTATCATTTTAAGAAAGTAAAGAAAATGTAAAAAACTGAAAATGAAAAGTAATTTAATTAATTTTGAAGTAAAATATTTCTTCGTAAATTTGGCCGACCCAAATAACTTGAGTTAGGGATCAAGTACACCTAACTTAAAAAGACACAAGTTCCAAGTGGAGGGATAGTTTAGTAAATATGCAGACAAAAAGTACGATAATATCTTCTAGATGTCTTGTGTGGTTTTGTTTTATTAAACTCATCAACTACAAACACTTCTTCCTTCTTCCTAGGTATAAAAACCCCGAATCTCAAATCAGGTTACATATTTGATTCTTCAATTTTCTACAGTTAATTGCTTCTTAATATAATAATATTTTTAACCATGAATCTATCTTTGTACAGATCTTGATTGATAGTAAAGAAAGAAAGATGGCAACTTTTGAATTATACAGAAGATCAACAATTGGAATGTGTTTGACAGAGACATTGGATGAGATGGTTTCTAATGGTGTTCTTACTCCTGAGCTTGCTATCCAAGTCCTTGTTCAGTTTGATAAGGTTTATTAATACTTTCTTTATCTTATATGATTCTTTGTTTAGTTTAATTCTATGTTTTGATGTCTTAATTAGATCAAAGGTTGTTACTTTGTAAAGATGTTTTGTGTTTCTTGTTAAGATTTGCTTAGTTTTGTGTAAAGGTTGGATTTTTATGGAGATTAGTAGTGTAAATGAGTCAAATTAGAATAAGGGTATTGCCAAGAAATGAGCTTAAATTTGTGTAAAGGTTTGATTTTTAGCGATTTTACAGAGGTTAGAAGTATAATTAAGTGAAATTAGCATAAGGGTATTGTCATAAAAAGTGAAGTGTTAGATTGATAAAGAGGTCATAAAGAAACTTTGTGTTTCTTGTTTTAGTTTTGCTAAATTATATGTTATATTTGTGTAAAGGTTCGATTTTATGGAGATTGGTAGTAGGAATGACTGAAATACGAATGAGGGTATTGTCAAGAGAAAGTGAAGTATTGAATTGGTAACAGTTTTATCAAATGTTTTGTGTTTCTTGTTAAGATTTGCTTAATTTTGTGTAAAGGTTGGATTTTATGGAGATTAGTAGTGTAAATGAGTCAAATTAGAATAAGGGTATTGCCAAGAAATGTGCTTAAATTTGTGTAAAGGTTTGATTTTTAGCGATTTTACAGAGGTTAGAAGTATAATTAAGTGAAATTAGCATAAGGGTATCGTCATAAAAAGTGAAGTGTTAGATTGATAAAGAGGTCATAAAGAAACTTTGTGTTTCTTGTTTTAGTTTTGCTAAATTATATGTTATATTTGTGTAATGGTTCGATTTTATGGAGATTGGTAGTAGGAATGACTGAAATACGAATGAGGGTATTGTCAAGAGAAAGTGAAGTATTGAATTGGTAACAGTTTTATCAAATGTTTTGTGTTTCTTGTTTTAGTTTTTATAAATTTAGCTAAAATTTGCGTAAAGGTAAAATTTTTTAGCGGTTTTATGGAGATGGTAGTAAAAATTAGCGAAATTGGAATGAGGGTATTGTCAAGAAAAAGTGTTAAGAGGTTGTAAAGTTAATATATGTTTCTTGTTATAGATTTTCTGACATATAGGTTAAATTTGTGTAAGGTTGGATTTTTAGCGGTTTTACGCAGATTATTAACAGAAATGGAATTAGAATGAGATGTAGTCAAGAAAAAGTGGTAAGAGGTTGTAACTTAACTTGTGTTTCTTGTTATCGATTTGCTGAAATATAGGTTAAATTTGTGTAAAGGTTCAATTTTTAGTGGTTTTATGGAGATTAGTAGTATAAATGTATGAATTTAGAGTGAGAGTATTGTCAAGAATAAGTGACATGCTAGTTTGGTAAGAGGTTGTAACGATAATTTATGTTTCTTCTCTTAGCTTTCCTAAATTATAGGTTAAATTTCTGTAAAGGTTCGGTTTATATGGAGATTAGTAGTATAAATGAGTGAACTTAGAATGAGGGTATTCTCGAGAAAAAGTGAAGTGTTAGTTTGTAAGAGGTTATAAAGATGATTTGTGTTTCCTGTTCGAGTTTTGTTAAATTTAGCTTTGCGTTAAGATTCAATTTTTTTTTAACAATTTTAGATAGAGTGAGGGTAAAACCGTCAAGAGTAAGTGGATGTGGTGTATAAATTAACTTTATAAAGATGATGCGTGTTTCTTGTTTTAGTTTTGCTAATAATATAGGCTAAAGTTGTGTAAAAATTTGATCTTTAGAGATTTTAACGAGATTTGTAGTATAAATTAGAATGAGGGTATTGTCAAGAAAAAAGTGAAAATGTTAGATTGGTAAGAGGTTGCAAAGATTATTTGTGCTTGTTTAAGTTTTGATTAAATCTGTTATAATTTTATGTAAAGGTTTGATTTCAGCTGTTCTACAGAGATTAGTAGTAGAAATTACTCGATTAGTGGAATTAAAATGAGGGTATCGTCATGAAAAGGTGAAATATTGGATTGATAAGAGTTCATAAAGATGAGTGGTTTCTTTTTGGTGAAATTTAGCTTAAATTTGTTAGATTGGTAAGAGTTTGTTATGATAATTTGTGTTTCTTATATTAGCTATGCTAAACTTTAGTTTAAATTTGCGATGCGTAAAGGTTTGATTTTAAACGGTTTTAGCAACAATAATGATACAAGTGAACAAAATTAGAGTCGGGTAAAAATCACCAAGAGAAAAAAAATGTTAGATTGGTAGGAGTTTGTTAAGATGATTTGTGTTTCTTGTTCTAGTTTTGCTGAAATTTAGCTTGAATTTGTTTAAAGGCTCGATTTTTAATGATAGCACGGAGATTAGTAATAGAAATGAGCAAAACTAGAATGAGGGTAAAATTGTCAAGAATAAGTGAAGTGATAGGTTGATAAGAGTTTGTAAACATGATTTATGCTTCTTGTTTTAGTTTTGCTGAAATCACGCTTAAATTCGTTTAAAGGTTTGATTTTTCACAATTATAGCGAGATTATAATAGGAAGGAGTGAAATTGAAATGAGGGTAACATTGTCAACAAAAAGTGGTTGTGGTGTGTGAAATACTTGTTGTGGTGTAAAATCACCTTGCTTTCCTCTGTGGATCTTAAGAGTTAAGAATCGGGAAGGGGAGATTAGTGTGAATTTAATGTCTAAGTTCTGTGTGCTTAGTTTAGATTTTCTTTGTATATGACTTAAATTGGGACATTAGGTAAGGAAGCTATAGAAATTGTAATATATTTGGTTGAGTCTGAAAATAGGTTTAAGAAACATCGTGATTTAATTATTTTTCATGTTCTCAGGATGGAAAGAAAGCAACAATTTTCACAATTATACTCTTCCCGTGTAGTTATAAAGTGTATAATCTCGTATTTCCCTGTCGTAAGGTGTGATGACATATCAACAGTCATAAATGGCTTATTATAATGTTATTGAATTGCTTTGGAGCTTGCTCTGTTGTATTGGGGTGTGTTTGCATGTGTTCTTTTTCGTTTAACGTAATGAAGTATATACCGTGTGAGGTTTAAGTCTCGGTTGTGCTGATTGCAGTCGATGACGGAAGCTCTTGACAGCCAAGTTAAAAGCAAGGTGACCATCAAGGTACAAACTCTATTAAAACCTATGATTTCTCTTTAACTGTGTAGAAAGTGTTGGATCAATGACATGGCCCATTTGGAAGCAATTGACTTTTCAATTCTGAGTTGAAACACCGGCATCTTTAGTAGTATATGTTGCCAATTGCACAACAAAACGGGCCTTCGTTAAAAACCTCATAAGCATTATAAAATCGAACACACATGGTTATGAGTTCATCATACCTTTGATATTTATTGCTCATCTATGAGAAAATCTGTAGCCTTTGCTAGGAAAACATTTTCTCATATGATGCAAAAGTGCATGAGTGATTAACCAAATAGATTAGTCACAATTAAATTTTGTTACATGTAATATTTAAGAAATTCAATTGTAAGTTGTCTTTTACAGAATGTCTTAACATATAGGGCTTCCAAATGTGAATAATCTATTACTATTATCGAAATATTAATGTAACGGTGTATTGTTAGCTTGTTTATTAAGTGCGGTTGTTAGTTAACTTCTTTTTGATATGTTACTAAAAAGTTCTCATTTTCATTTGTTAATAGGGGCACTTGCACACCTACAGATTCTGTGACAATGTGTGGACATTCATTGTTCAAGATGCCATGTTCAAGTATGATGAAATCCAGGAGAATGTTGGTCAAGTTAAAATAGTGGCATGTGACTCCAAGCTGCTGACGCAGTGATTCATGCTTAGCATTTCATGTCTAGTTGCTGATAAAAGATGGTAATGATTAAGAGTGTAGAAAAGGGTACAATAAAAAAGTTGGAGAGGTTTTGTTCTATCGTTGTACCTGCTAGAACGTGACATCATAACAAAATCTTGAATAATCTTATCAGCCTAAAACTTGTGTAATTTCATATTTTGTCACTGTTATTCGTGTTTCGTGATGTATTTGTTATAATAGGATGGATTAGAACAAATGTAATGTTATTGCCTCCAGGCTATGAACTCTCTCGCCTCTTGTTTTAGTACAAGTTCCATATAGTCATGCAAATCCGGTTGGTTTACCAGCCTTTCATAAAATCCATTAGATGTGTTGTGATGCTATTATTGAGTGACGCTGCATCTCTCTTTCTTGTCAAAAAGATATTTAAATTTTTGATATCTAAAATATTTCTCTCCTCTAAAGTCATGGAGAAGGCGATTCTTTGCCTAAAATAGAGTCTTTTGGGAATAGTTTTCTATTTAAATCTGCCTTCTAGCATACTTCAACTAGCAGCTTTATCAGATTCTCAGATATTGAAAGAATGAGTTTGCTTGATTATTCCGCCACGTAAAGCCTGCTATGGCATCATTGAAGTCTGGCAAATGCACTCAGACTCAAAATTTTCGACTCCCCAATGGAATGATGGTTCAGGTTAGAAATTCATTGTTTGTCATTATATTACTTTTGTACGCGCACACTTTACTTTTAACTAGTGTAGTTACCAATATTCACCTTTATTAAGGATATTGAAGAATCATATATTTTTCTTTAACTTCAAATGTAAGTCCAAATGACCTGAAGTCGAATAATATCTCTAAATTTGCAAGTTATGTTTGTTATGAATAGGTTGAGGTATATGGATTTTTAACTGGTCACAATGCCAAAGTGAAACTTCGACTTCAAAACTGCTCGCAAATATGGATTCTCCACTGGGGTTGCATTTCCGTTGGAAACAAGTGACTGAAACTTCTTGATTTTTTATTTTATTATTTATTATTATTATTATTATTATTATTATTATTATTATTATTATTATTATTATTTTATTTTTATTATTATTTTATTATTATTTTTTTTATTTGCTTACTTACTACATTTGGTCAGATAGACATGTTACTAGATTTTGGTTCCTCTTGCAGAAAATGGTTTGTTCCGTCCTTTTATCCTCCTGGGACGACAGTATATAAGAAAACTGCTTTACGTACTCCGTTTGTAAAGGTTCATCCTTCATCATTGACCCTTATGTTCAGCCTTGAACGGGTACTCGTTTTAGCCTCCTTATTGATCATTTGACTTGTAGGAGGGCGATGCATATGTTGTTGACATTGAACTAAGGAACCCTAACATACATGCCATTGAGTTTGTGCTGAAAGATACTAAGCATGATAAATGGTTCGTCTAATTTTATCTAATTGAAGTTTAATATATGCCGATGAGACCTTGTCACTACATGACCATGCTTTATCCACTTATTTAGTTTTTATACTTTTGTTGGTTCTTATGCATTTTAGGTTGAAGATGAATGGAAAAAGCTTCAGTAGCAAATTACACGAAGAAATTGAGGCAAGTATCTCTATTTTTAGCATTTATAACCTACTATTGAGATTATTATGGGAAAGTTATTTTGCAGGTTAAAGATGGCAGTGCAGGAAATGGTAAATGTTTGCTTAATGAAATGTCTCATATGGATGAAGTTGAAAGATCATCGAGACACAGGTGCAATTTTTTCTTATATCTTGAGATTTTTAATAAGTATGACTTGATCCGGATGTGTCTAGTTAAGCAACAAGCTTGATTTCTTCATTTTGTATATTAATTTTAATTTGCAGATACCCGTGCAGCTCTGCTTTCTTCCCAAAACTCTCTACTTCTTCCCCCGCTTGGTCCCGAAAGAAGAACAATTTCAGCAATACGTATGCTATGTCACTTGAAGAAACCTATAGTGAGATGGTATGCTCATGAGATTTTATGACTGCCTGAGCTCGATAAAATCTTGTACTTTCCCATGTATCGGATTTTGTTAATCCTCCAACACTTGTTTCACTTATCCGCGATGGAGTGTATTCAGTGATTTGTAGAATTTCCTGAAAGAGATTGTTATTTACTGATATTTGTCACAACAGATTGGCGAAAAGTCTTGCAGCATTAGATACTTGAGTAAAGAGGTACCAGCGTGGATAAGATTTCCAGCATCAGTTGTCGTACCTTTTGGAGTGTTTGAAGGAGTATTATCGGAAGACATAAACAAGGTATGATATCATTCTAAATCTACAGACTATGGTTGATTCGTTCCTATTCTATAATGAGTGTCACAATATGTTGATTCGTTAGTATTACACATGTCCCAAAAGAAAGTTTATCATCATGCTCACACTCTCATTTTGTATCATAACCGTCTCTTGGTAATAAAGCTTACATATATTAGTGCACTATTTTCTTCAGGATGTAGCAAAGAAACTTGCATTCCTTCGTGAAGATGTAGATAGAGGAGACATTTCAAAGCTTAAGACAATTCAAGAAACTGTAATGCAAATGAAAGCTCCTCGTAAAATGGTAATTCAGCAATGCTATCATGTTTCTTCAATTTTATAGTTGTCATTTTCGCTTCATTGAATAAAAATTAATGCAATAGATCCATTTTTAGATTATTAATATTAATTGCAAACTTTTCTGTCATTAGAGAAGGTTTTAGGCCGAAAAATGTATTCTAGCCTTATTTTCTTTTGGTACCAAATACATAGAACTTGGTCATAATAGAAAAATTACAGATAAAATTTATAACTCTTTTAATTTGTAGAGCATTGACGTTAGGAAGAAAATGAAGAGTTCAAGAATACCATGGCCTCGAGGTTCCGGAGATGATACGTGGAACCATTTTTGGCAAGCAATTAAGACGGTATATTTCTCTCCCTCTTCGCAAAATGTTTGTTAAGTTTGACTTCAGAGTCGCACCTATAAAATCTATAACTGAAATTTGGATGGTTTATACTTTATACTGTAAATGTTAATAATATTCTTTTCTGTATGATATGTAACTAAAACATGAAACGATGGTAGTTTTCTAAAGCTTTATATCATAATACTGATTAATTATGAAGCTGAAATCTAACCTTTTGAGATACGTTGACCAAGCTACAATGGCATATGACATTCAAGTTGTTACCCGTGTCCAGGTTTGGGCATCTAAGTGGAACGAAAGAGCATATATCAATTGCAGAAGAACAAGCATGAATCATGATAAACAATGCATTGGTATATTGATACAAGAATATATCAGACCTGATTATTCCTTTTTGACATACACAAATCATCCCGTGTCTCATGACTCCTCAGAGATATACACAGAGGTAAGCCTCGACTGTTGCGTCCTGACATATCCCAACTGATCTTATTAAACTAGAGGATGTCAAAACATTACTATCTGGTTCGATCGAAAACACTGCCTGACCCCTATCATAAAAATGGAAATAGAATAGACTGCTGTTACAAATTTACAATTCAGCTAGACCTTAGTTTGCTGCTAATTTTATCTAAAAACAGATCGTGAAGGGTTCAGTTGAGACACTAGTTGGTCCTTCATTGGGGCGCGCCATGAGTTCCGTCACTAAGAAATCTGATCTCAAGTCACCTATTGTAAGGCTACTTAATTTATAACACACAGATAGGTTTCAAATATGTTTATGAACTAAATGTCATGTTGAGTTCATAATGTAACTTTCAGGTTACTGGTTACCCAAACAAGTCAACCGGATTATACACCAAGAACAAGAGGTCAATCATCTTTAGGCCAGATTTCAATTCAGAGAACATGAATGGATATATGGTCAGTGGCATTTATGACAGGTACCTTAGTTAACCTATTTGTTGAAGTTAGGATAGTCTAGTAATATAACAGTAACCCAGAAAAATTTAGTAATTTTCTCACCACTTCTCCTCGGTTTCCGAATTTGACTGTTTTTCACTTAGTAATCAGAAAATCATAATCACGTTTGCTAAGTAATATCTTTTAAACCACTAGTTTTAGCCTCTTTAGACTTATAATTGCATTTAGTTAAGAAATATATGCACCGCTAATGCCAAATATTAAACTGCGAAGAAGTCTGTGAACATCATGAGTGACTAGAGTTAAAACTTTTCGCAGTTTTTCAATGGAAACCAAAGAGGAAGTTGTGCTAGATTACTCTAAAGACCCGATGGTCACTGATCTGCGTTTTCAAGCCTTGGTTCACTCAAAAATCGCAGAAATGGCGAAGTTTATTGAAGACTTGTACGGATGTGCCCAAGACATCGAAGGGGTGGTGCAAGATGGAGAAGTATATGTGCTCCAATGTAAGCCTTTGATCCTATGAAAATCGAGTAGCCGAAAAAATGTCCCAAGATAAATGTAATGCTTGAATGTTACAAGTTAATAGTTACAAAGTATTACGCGTGGTATATTTGATTCTAGTATATACAAGATTAAATGTTGGGATTCTTGATTTGATGAGCCAAATAAATAAAAGAATGAAACAAAAGGACTTAAGAGCAAAAGCTGGAATTGTTGAAAAGATTGAAGATATTCCTTAATGTTTAAAAGATTTACTTTATTGTTTACTTCCTTTGTAAGTCTTGAACTCCTTATGTTATAAACGAAGGACCAGACGTATTGTTTATGTGTGCACAGAAAAAGAAAAACGTAATTAGCACACGTTTTTCACAATGTAGACGTCTAGGTGTTTGTAGCCCCAAGGTAATCAAGGTTTACCTTGATCCCTGTTAAATTGTAACCGTTCTAGAATTGATCATCTAGAATTGGGGCTTGGAGGAAAACGTAAGAATGAAAAATCTTGTTGAATATTTTTGTTCTTATTCCGCTTTGTTTCTATAACTTATGAACATTGATATTATCCTAGATAAAGATCTAAACAACCTTAGCTTAAATGATCTAATAGTTATTTTAGCTTTCACACTATACAAGATTAAATTTTGTAATTATTCATGCGTATTATGGATGTGTTTTACTAAGTTGTACCCAAACACTATGTCGTGATAAAGTAAAAAGTCCATAAGCTCAATTTTTGAGGTTTATGAGCTTATCAACTTGACCTTATGAACTTAAATAACCTATATTAGCTCAAATTTATAAGTTCATAAACTTTAAAATTTTTGACCTTAGTAGCTTTTCAAAAGTGTAATACACCCATAAGCCACACAAATAAGTAAACAAACACTCACTTATTTACCTTTTAGTGACAAAACTCATGATTCAGAGTTGATACTAAAAAAGTGCTTATTATAACTTGTTAAAATCGTAATAAGCAGACTCGTCATTTTTTATGATTACGTTGGAAGCAGTCTCTCTACTCCCGGGTTTATCTCGGGGTAGGAGTAGGATCTGTCTACATTATACCTTCCCATACCCTGCCCCGGCAGGATTGGGTTTGTTGTTGTTGTTGTTGTCAATTTTTTATGATTAGGTATTAGTTGGTATTTGGACTAGGTCGTGATGTAACTTATGTGGAATAAATTCTTCTCGTCAACATCCACACTTAGTGCTTGAAACATGCAAGAAAGGAATATGCTTTTAAAAGTATGCCAAATTCATTGGTGTGTATACTTTTTGTCAATCAATATGCTTTTATTTTCAAAGATTCAATAATTCAAAATTTTAAGTTGTATTTTAAGTTTTAGAGGCTCGTACATGCACAAGATTTTAACATAAGTTAATTCCATGACTATCTATGTTTATGTAGGTTAACTTAAACATTGTTGTATACGAGGCATTCGGACCTGTTCGCTACACAGATTGGTTTTTGCGAATTTTATTGTAGCATTTTTATTAGGCAATAGGTTGTAGGTAAATGTTTATTGCATAAATATGATGTTATTTTTATTGAATTGCTCTTTCTTGCTAAATTGATAATTATGTCACGTACATATGATTTTTTGCTGTGACAATGTATGAGTTGTCTACTTGAGGGTTGTTTTATGATAAATTTTTTCTCCATGAGATAAAATGACCAAAATGGATATCATTATGGGTATATTTCGCGAAAGTAATTATTGCTGGAACTGGTTATGGTGTTGGAGATGAAGATTATAAAAAGAGATTATTTTTATAAGCTACATTAAGTAACATTTGGTTTTAAGAGATTATGGAATTTTTTTTTTTTTTAATCTCTTATAAGTTATGTCTGTCAAACAAATATTGTTTTTTAAGTAGCTTATTTTTTTTTTAAATAAGCATAATCTCTCAACAATCTTGTATGCCAAACATACCCTATATATTATTGATTTGTTTTGTTTAAAACAAAAAGAAAATGTTTTTGAAGTCTTTTAACCTATTTATAATAATGAAACTCATAAAAGTATACATTTAAATTTTAATGTTGTGCTTTGTCTCTTTGTTTGATGGGCTCAAATGTAAAATCTAAAAAGTAGATTGGGCCTGAACTTAATAATGACACTTTATAAAATTAAAAATAGGGTTTCATGTTTTGATAGCCGCCACAAACACAAATCCTTGATACCTACCTTTTCTACTTAAGGACCGAACACCAAGAAAAAACCAAGGTCTCGGGTAGCTAGGTGTTAGTTTCCTTTTTTTCGTTTCAGAGTGGTTCAACTTGTTAATGTTCCCATCAGCTAATTACAAGCAATTCCAAACCAATATATCAAAAAGGAATGAATTATCAGCTGATGGGCACATTAACAAGTTTAACCCCTCTGATAGACCGAACAATATTCTCATACCTCGGATCTTATAACCTATGAATGACTCAAGAAAAACCAAGGTCTCGGGTTTCTTTCTTTGGTTTCAGAGAGGTTCAACTTGTTAATGTTTCCATCAGCAATTCCGAACCAAACCAAATATCAAAAAGGAAAGGAAGGAATAATAATCAGCTGATAGGAACATTAACAAGTTAGAACCTCTCTGGTAGACCGAACAATATTCTCAAGTTTTTGCTCGGATCTTATAACCTATGAATGACTTTCAGCTTCTAGATCTTGTAACAACCAAGGTGTTAGTTTCTTTTTTTCGTTATGTGTTTTGACAAGTTTAAAATTTCATACATCTATGATGATTTATTTCTTTTCGTGTGTTTAAGATCTATTTTCCTTTTTTTTTAATTTTCAGATCTGCTGTGGAGATTGGGTATTTGTTTCAGTTGTTTGTTGTTTATGCGAGGTGGTGGAGGTTTTCAACATCGGGATCGTACCAAGATCGATTTCGTCATCGTGATGGTAAAATGGATCGGTATCCTACTTGTTACTAGTTTATGCGAGGTGGTGGAGGTTTTCAACATCGGATCGTACCAGGATCGATTTCTTCTTCGTGGGATCAGGATCCTACTTGTTACTAGTTTTTGTGATATTGTTACTAGTTTTTGTGATATTATTATATACGAGACTGGGCGTTGCAGGCGTGCCTTTTTTTTTTGCCTAGGTAATTTTGTATAAATAAAGTAGTATGTTTAACTATTGTAAGATATCAAGTAATGTACCCTTGAATTTGCATATAAATACATAACAAATATACGTGCCTATTGGCAACATTGTGTGGGTTTTGTTTATGAATAATGAACTGGAAATTAAGTATCAATTTGAACATATGCTTGAAGTTTTTCGAGTGCTTCAAGTATTCGTAGTGTTTTCCTCAAACTCATAGTCAAATACAAACGAAATTGAAAACTGCAAAGCTGACATGTGCGTCTTTCCTGTTGAGCAAGTGCTTCTATCCTTTACAGCATGTGCTTTCACTCCTAATGGTTCTGAAATGAAATGCATGTTCATTAGTAAGTTTGACATAAAAACTTTTGCACACATTTGTAAAATAACTTGTCACTTGATAAACCTTAAACCGTATGAAAATGCTTGGACCATTTTTCAAAATCTAGATTAAACCATCATGATCATTGACCAATATCAATTCTAATTTCAACCGCATATCTCGCCTCTTTAACAGACAATGAATATATAAAAAGGTTGTTATCCCACATTACTTAACATACTAAGAAAACATGAAAAATAGGCTATAGATGCATACATGGATATTTATAGATAGGTACGTAATAAGGACCGTTTCACAGTAGCTCGTTTGCCCATTGATATTTGATAACCTGCAGAAAAAGAAAATAAGTGAAAAATAAAGAAACAAATAAAAAAAGGGCATGTAATATATTCAAAACTGTATCGTTAATTTTACCAGCCAAAATTGCAGTTCCTATGTTTCGGCTGGCCAATGTATAACAGTTGGTCGAAATTTGTATAGACTGGATGTGCGTTAGTTCACTTGGACTTTATACAGTGGCCTTGGACAGATGGACTGCCAAGCTATTGGAGTAACAAAAGGAGCTGGAGAAGAAAGGGAAGACCAGGCATTCACATTGAGCTTCGTATGCTCATTTGTTTGAATTCAGGGAGGAGATCGGTGGGAAATGAAATAGGATAGTGCGTAGAAGTAATCTGCACCAAATTACTTGTCATACGGTCCTATTTCGTTTCACACCAACCTCCTCCCAGAATTCAAATACGAAAGCACCTACATTGAAGTCAACAAAACGATTGAATTATTGGGAAGTGGAGAAAAATAATGGAATATGCCTTGATTGGTGTGTTGGCCATAATGTTTTCAGGTTGCCATTTGTCAGAGCAGGAAGTTACTGTGGTCGGCAATATGTTTGAATTATGTGTTGGTCAGATTTATTTTTGTGGGTGCATATTTGCGACTGTGGTGACACAAATGCCTCTGGTGAACAGTATGGTGTAACTATGAAGGAAAGATTGGAAACGGAAGAGGATGTTGCGAAGAAGTAATCTGCTCCAAATTACACTGGACAGTATTCTCTTTGGTTTCTCAGGTCTCTTTAAAATTGAACCCTAGTGTTGATCAGAGGCTTTTGTGCCACTGTAGTTATGAATATGCGGGGAAAAATTAGTACTGACAAAAGGTTTTGGTAATCTGCCATACCTATTTAAACATAACACCAACCACAGATGATGTACATCGCTTGTCTATATCAGGAAATGAAGAGTATCTGTTTTTTTTTTAGTTGCCGATACTAAAAGTTAATGGTCTGTGCCTGTCATGTTAAGTTTGTTCACGCATGTTTGTACGCGCAGTTGCACAAAAGGTCCTGGTCAACAATGCGATTCAATTCCAAAAGATAGATGGGAAACAAAAGAGGATGGTGCGAAGAAGCAATTTGCACCAAATCACTTGTCACAGCATTCTCTCTTGTTTCGCATCTATCTTTTAGAACTGTACCATCTTGATGAGCAGGAGCTTTTGCAGAACTGCACGTACAAACATGCGAAAAAAAATTTAACGCCACAGACACAGAGCATCAAATGTTAGCATCGATAACTAAAAGAAGGCACATAATTTTCAATTCCTAATATCAACATGCGATGTACAACATCTGTCATTGCTTTTATGGTTGAATGCAGATGGCCTATCAGCAAAGGCTTATAAACAAAGCTGTGGCTGTAAAGAATATTCACTGCATATTAACAAATCGCAGCCACGTTACTGAGTATCATAGTTGTTGGTCCTAACTTAATATGAATAAGGTTAAAACACCGGTAAATTCTTAATGTTCCTTTACATATAAAAGAAAGAACTGGAATACTTACTTTCAGTTACGAAGATGCCATCCGCGTTGTTACAGGCCGGCTATATTCATGAATATGGAGTTAAAAAAACCTGAGGGAATAAGACTGAAGCTGTTAGATATACAAAGTGTGTAAGCAGGCTAAAAAGAAAGAACTAATTAAAACATGTTAATTCTAGTACCACTTATCTTTTGCTAATCTCATAAGCGGCGTTCAATGCAGTTATTGGGTGCAACTATCTGATCATTTTTTACTGCCATTGAAAAAAAATAGTAATAATAAATTAAGGTTCAGAGCAGTAATGGTTAAATGTGAACTACGATTGTGTTTACGTGCTTTGAGTATATCAAGTTTGTATCTACTCATAATAGCAATGACAGATCATGCTGATAAGAGTTGTTCTTTCACCTCCATAAACGGTCCCATAACAATTCTTAATCAACAATATGATTGAATTTTGAAAGATCAGTGGCAAATGAAACAGCAGGGTGCGAAAAGAGGAATTTGCACCAAATAACCTTTGACACCATCCTGTTTCACTTGCCACCAATCTTTCAATATTTCAGACTGTTGTTGATGAGTGTGATGCGATTGAATTCTGGAAGATCAGTGAGAAGCGAAATAGGTAACTGTTCTAAGGCTACTTTATTTGTTTGACACATCCTCTGTTCGACAAACTGATGACAATGTAAGTCGCAGCGGATCTCTTTATTTCTAGATATCTAAAAACAGAGAAATTCGCTGCGACTTACATTCTCATCAGTTTGTGGAACGGAGGATGTACATAACAATAGTAACATAAGGCAGCAGCTTGGCAAGTTACGAACAAAAAAATTGGTGGTTAGAACTAAATTTTGTTTGCATATCTGTAACGGTGGTGACACAATTGGTTCTGGTCAACAGTATGGTTGAATTACGAAGGGAAGATGGGAAACGGAAGAGGACACTGCGAAGAAGCAACTCCTTTTAAATTACTTGTCACAGCATCCTCTTCAGTTTCGCATCTTTCTTTACAAATTAAACCTTAGTGTTGACCAGACCCTTTTGTGCCACCACGGTTACGAATATGTGAACAAAAATCAGTTACAACAGTTAAAAAAAATAGCCACTCTTTCTAAATCCCCTTAGAATTCCTTTTGTCGTTTGAACTCCCTTTGTGCAAAGGCCTGCACCAGGCCAATTGCTAGATTGTTGAAATGACGAAAGGAACTGTATGGGAATTTAGAACGACTAACTATGTATTAAAATTAGCGTGAATAGACTTGAGTACATGGTCTATGTTTATGAATTCCAAAACTAAAATACTTGTACTCTTTTCCTGGGTGGAGTTTCTTTAAATGCAGCAGGCACTGCGAGTAGTCGAACAAATGAGAGGTTGTTGATAAAGGTATCAAAGGTTGCGCTTGTCACAATCCAAAGGCTGCACAAGACTCCTTCAATCTCGAGCATGCAGTAAATAACCTGAGCAATATGAAAATATGATAAAACCATGCACATGAATATAGTAAGTATGAAAACAGACAGTAAATTTGAATGACACTTAACTTTCGCTCATTTGCATACGCAACCATACAAACCTGAACGATAAAAAAATATAAATAAACTATCTATATGAACACAGCTAGTATAAAAAATAGTTAAAAACTATGAACGCTGAGTGCACATACCATGTAAATACAACAGTAGTTGAAAGCTGAACCGGTATGTCAATGACTGAAGAATTTAAAGATTCGAATAATACGTATGTTTTGTTTGCAAGCAGCTAAATGTAGTGAGGCAGTTCAGCGTGAAAAGTTGTATGGTACAAAAACAGTGACAAAGTATCAATGATGGATGTACAGACCATCCGAAATCAGCACCACCTGTGCATCGACAGTAACTGTGGTTGGTCGCCATACATCCATCATTGATATTCTGTCTATTTTTGATACATGGTTTAGACTTAGTCCCTTTGCTCTCCGATACCTATAGTTCATGCAGAGAACCTGCAATACTACCTGCAATTTCTGCGTTCCGAACTCTGCTTTGAATGTATAAACATAACAGTAACAGATCGTACCAAAAAGTTCCAAACCAATAAATGGAAAATTCAGAAAACACAAAATTTCTAAAATATATCTTGAGGCTCAGATCTGTAAACATTAAATGGCAAAGAAGGACAGAAGTCTGCCATGTCTGCAAACATAGGCGGTTGCACACTAATAAGAATGCCATCACGCCATCTGGTGACTCCCATGGCAATTCACATTTCAGATCTCCAATAACCTATATCATTGGACTGATATTAATGAGCGATCGCAAGAAGTGAATACACCCGGCACGGTTGCAAATCTAAAAGTCGCCTTTCCAGAAGCCAGGAATCCACTTCTTTAATCAGAGCTACATATTCATCACGGCCTATTGTAACTATGAGCAATTTGAAAAATATTTATCAGATATTGTAATAGGATTAAGAACCAAAAAAAGAGTATCTACATGCCATGGGTGCAACCTTAGCAGGTTACCCTGGCAATATGTATGTATATACCCAGATTAGTTTAGCTGAAGCAGTATTTTTTCGTGGGAAGTATAATCGCGTAGAAGCTTCTATCGGTACTGTAAAACAATGGATGATCGACACTCGGCCATTGTTAACACAGTATACCATTTTTTGTTTTATAGCAATGGATAGTTGGCAAGCATGCAAGATGTATACAATATATATACGGCAAATTACTATCCATTATATATATATATATATATATATATATATATATATATATATATATATATATATATATATATTATATATATATATATATATATATATATATATATATATATATATATATATAGTGAGACTTTCTTGCGAGAACCATTTTATCTGCGAGAACTGAGAGAACCACCAAAAACATACATGCACGCCTTCAATAATTGTATTTTTGCACATATGTTCTAAAAACAACATATATGTTTTTAAAAAAACATTGTTGTTCTAAAGAATTTGATAAGAAATTGGAAATACAACATTTTTCTTTGAAGGTGTGCATGTATGTTCTTATAAGGCGTGCAACGACAATATTGCGGCCTTGTGTAAGGTTTTTGTGAAAAAAGAGGATGAGTTCATGATGATATTGAAGAACATAGGTGGATACTTACGATTATTGATGATTTGCATGTATTTTTATTTTATTTTAAAAGGCGTGCATGTATGTTTTTTGTGGTTCTCTCAGTTCTCGCAGATAAAATGGTTCTCGTAAGAAAGTCCCCCTATATATATATATATATATATATATATATATATATATATATATATATATATATATATATATATATATAGCAGATAGTAATCAACAAAATGGAAAAATACTGCAGCAGCTTTATGGGCCAAAAGAGAACAGAGCACGAACCGCAAGTAGGCTAAAGATGAGGGCCCAAAATTTTAGTGGAAGCAAATGAGCAGTTTCTGAATAGTGTAAAAAAATGGCGTTGTTAGTTAAAACGGCGTCGTTTGCTTTACAGTAGTTTCCGAAAGCTGCCTCAGATTTGTTAATTGAATGAAGGTCTGACGAAGGATTTAATATGTCTGCACGTTAACGTAGCTGCAGAATATCTTGGCTGCATACTAATAAATCAGAGTATGCCATCCCTAACACAGTATATTTTTGTTTTATTTTGTTTTATAGCAATGGATAGTCGCCACGTATGGAAGAAATATGCACATACAGCAGCTATACCATAGCAGTTTCTTGGGCCAAAAGAGAACAAAACACAAACCGCAAGTGGGCTAAACACAGTAGCCCAAAATATTGCCGGGACCGGACGAACAGCCAATGCATTGTTTTTGAACAGTAAAACGGGGTCAAAACGGCGTCGTTTCCGTTGCCGACAACAATTTCATCAGACCATTCAAATTTTATAAAGTCATAATAAGTGGCCTGAGATCTATTAATGAAATGAAGGCCCGACAAAAAAAATGATATGTTTGCATGTTAACGTGGCTGCAAAATATTTTGGTTGCATACTAATAAATCAGAGTATGCCATCCAATCATTGCCATGCCAAGTTACGATAACATTACTATATATATTAAATCACAACGGAAACGATGCCGTTTTTTAACAGATTATTTTGCCACATATAAAACGACACCATTTTTAACATTTACATACAGAATAAGTCTGAAACAAACCGCAAAAATATTGCAATTACAGCTACCTCCCATCTCCATATACGCACATTAGCATCACTCTCTCTTAAGTGGCCTGAGATCCATTAATGAAATGAAGACCCGACAAAAAAACGGATATTTTGTATGTTAACGCGGCTGCAAAATATTTTGGTTGCATACTAATAAATCAGAGTATGCCATCCAATCATTGCCATGCCAAGTCACGATAACAGATGTTTAGCCAAATACCCAGAAATCTTCCGGCAACGGATCCGGAAGCTGCGTTGTATACATATTTATAAAACCTCAAGATATTTTACGGAAAATCGCTGACAAATAAGACTCCTTAAAAAAACGAAGACAAACTATTATCTACCTGATTCTAAGCAGGAAAACAACTGTTCCGGCACCAAGAAAGCACCAAAATCAAAACACATGCGACCAGCTATTAACAGATCTGGAAGCTGGACTTTTTTTCATCATCGCAAATCTCCCGGCAACGGATCCGGAGGCTGCATTGTATACATGTTTATAAAACCTCAAGATATCTTACATAAAATCGCTGACAAATAAGACTCTTTAAAAAAACGAAGATAAAACTATATGTACCGATCTAACGAAAACACTGAATAACACAAATCAACCCATCTACCAAGAAAGCACAAAAATCAAAACACATGTGACCAGCCATTAACGGATCTGGAAGCTGCGTTGATATCTTACGTAAAATCGCTGACAAATAAGACTCCTTAAAAAAAATGAAGATAAACTATTATGTACCTGATTCTAAGCATGAAAACAGCTGAATAGACACAAATCAACCAATCTACCAAGAAAGCACGAAAATCAAAACACATGTGACCAACCATTAACGGATCTGGAAGCTGCGTTTTTTTCTTTTTTTTCCCCACCTTCCTCTGTGTGTGTGTGTGTAAAAAGAATAACCAAGAGTAACCGAGAAGGTTCGAGCGATAATGATATATCACATTAGGCGGTGCATATATGGGAGAGAGTGTAATGAACAGGAGCAGGAACAGTTAATGAATAGTTTTTGAACAGTAAAACAGGCTAAAAAACGGCGTCGTCTCCGTTGTGATTTAATATATATAGTAATTATTATACATTATAAACACAAAATATATTATATATTATGAATGTTACATATAAAATATAAATATTGTGTTAAATTATGATTATGAAATCTTTAAAAAGATTAACATGTTATTTTTCGAATTCTACAAAAAAAAAGTTTGTAATCCGAGAAAAGTAAGATCGGATCGGATTAAATGTTAAGATCGTATAGTCAAGATCGGGATCCTATAAGATCTTAAGCTTGCAAAGATCCTATGTAGCATTCGGATCGTTTTTGCTTTACAGTATCGTAAAATCGTAAGATCCTAAAATCAGGATCGGGATCCTAAATCGTAAGATCCTAAAATCAGGATCGGGATCCTAACAACTATGGTGGAAGGGGTTAAGAGATCCTAAAATAGGATCGGGATCCTGACAACTATGGTGAAAGGGGTTAAGATAGATGTGGATTTGTTTGGTTATTTATAATCTTCGAAAAACCACATTTAAAGATTAAGATTAATTGTTGTAAATGTTTCAATGCAACCCTTTTCTGTTACGTAACACCGTAACTCCACCATTATTTGTATTGATTGAGGTTGTAAATGTGCAGCACTTTGGTGTTCCATAATCATCGTAACTGCAACCACTTTGTGTTCCTAAAACCATAATTGAGGCCATTGAATTGAATCATCCAAGCTTCGATCACCTTGTACCGTACATGATTTTAGGGTGTTCCTGACACATTTTTACTATCATTGTCATTACTCATATCAACCAAACAATAATTTTCATAAAAAAAGTGAAGTCTATATATCATTTATTTATTTGCATACCCGTGTTTCAACTCAATATCTATACCCAGTGCCTATATTAAAAAATTTAGGGTGTGCTTGGTTCACTTAAGTGAATGGGGAAAAGAAAATGCAAAAAGTATACTAAGAAATGCAAAGGGTATACTAAGGAATGAAATGGGAGATATTAATTGCATTAGCGTTGCTTGGTTAAAATGGGAGATATTAATTGCATTAGCGTTGCTTGGTTAAAATGTTAAAAATATAGGTTAATGTTTACTTTTTATGTTTTTTTTTTCTTACTAGATTGAACAATAAAAAACACATAACAAAATATCATCATTTGTATCCTTTAAAACGTGAAATCACTATCTAAAAAATATCTAAGCATCGTTTATATGATTGTTATGGTATACACAAGTTCAGATGGTCATTGATTCTGTTTTGTTCTGCTACATCACATAATAGATTAGACAACTCATAAACATTATATATATGATATTTCAAAAGTTTACGCTTTATTAATGAAGCATTTTGTATAATATAAAGAATCAATCTAAATGAATATTTCGTAGTATATTGACTAGGAAGATATGTATATGTATTAATAATATTATAAACTTCAAGACGTTTATGTATACATTACAATCTGTATTTTTATATAGTTTCTTGAAGATAATCACAACTATTACTTATAATGCTATTAATTTATTTTAATACGCAAAAATATATATGAATACTACAAAAGAAAAGAAAAAAAGTTTTGTTGTAGGTAAAAAAGTAGTGGGTAGTTAACTTGGTGGTTACATGGGTAACCCCCAATTTGTAATGCAATGGGTCATTACATTGTTTAGGGTAATGCTTCATTCCTTTATACTAAACCAAACATAATTAATTATTGATTTTCTTATTCCCCACCCCCTAATACCCATTACACTTAAGTCCATAAAACTAATATTTAATATTAGCTCATTATTAAAAGTTCTGGACTTTATTATAGATTCTATCAATCAATTACAATATTACGTTATTTTACACTGAAGTTAAAAACTATACGTATGGTTCTATATAAAATTGAGGTTTTCATATTATACGTAAATTTGCTTTTATTTACAAAAACTAATGTGATTCAGTTTTGACCAAAATTAGTTATAATTTTGAAAAGGATGTTGTATTTTGTAATCGAGCTCTCCTTTTGGCCCAATTTGGTTATCTCAAACATATCTTTTGTAATTAAGCTCTGAAATAAGTGTTTCATTTATTGTATTAAAGATTATATAATCACTAGTCAAGTACGAAAAAATTACTTTATTAAACCCCCTTTAACACGTAATCCCATGAGTATACCCTCGAAGAGGGGTATGATTGTCTTCATCTTACATTCTTATACCCTGCTTTGACATGATCCATCATCATTGTATCCACATACAAAAGGATCCGACAACTACAAAAGCATATAAATTTATGAAAGTATTCAATTTTTGTGGGTTTTAATTAAAAATTTGTCACAAATATGAAAACCTAAAATTGGTGTAAAATGTCGCACACTGGATTCGTTCAACTACGCAACTTTTTACTCTTTTTTTTACCTGGGTTCCTACTCGACATTGCGAGCCGACTAATCCCAGAGCGACTACCCTTTTGAATAGCCAGGATTCATCGCAGGTAAACCTTAGTGACCACATGAGGATTAATTTTCTCCTCAAGGTTTGAACCTTGGACCTCCCAGGACTTTAACCACTTAGGAGACCAAATCCAAACCACTGGGTCACCCCATGTGGTTACTACACAACCCTTTTATATGACAACACTTATCCAAATAAAACAAAAGTAAAAAAGATTTGTTAGTCCCCTGATCGAAGAGACTTGCTCGACGCTTCCAACAAGATCAGAGGATGCGCGACTACGTTGTCAATTGTTTGAATTGTTATGACTTGGTTTTTGATTTTTTTTTATTTACACTTTTCAAACATATATCAATCAAAAATAAAGAACCACAACAATCAATTTCCTCATCGATGTCACTCTCACCCACTCAAAGTTTAGCGTGTGTTTGACTAGCTTATTTCTTGGCTTACGAACATATTTTATTTGAAAAACATAAAAATCCTAATTTTTCAAAATTTCTTATCTTAAGAAAAATGAAAAAAATAGAGTATTAAAACACTTATGTGGCGTTTAGTTGGAAAACATTTTCTTTCATTTCCTATTTCTTGTTTTGTAGGAAAAGGGAGGGGAGTTTTATTTCCACAAAACAATGAAAAATTTAGAAAACGCGTTTAGTTTGAGAAACATGTGTTTGTGTTTTCCATTTTGCAAAACTAGAAAACATGTTTAAGTGTTGTTGTTTTGTATCTCAATTCTCTATTCACCTTTGTAATATTATAAAAACATCTTCAAAACACAAAAACAAATATTATAAACTAACAAACTAAATTATAAAATAACTAAAAAAATCTAATAAGAGAAAATAAAGAATTAAAAAAGATAAATATAACATTAAATAACATGAAAAAATCTTCAAGCGACAATAATTCGAAAACGTAAAATAACTAAAACATGTTCTTTTTTCTTTTCTTTTCTTTATTTTTTTTTTTTTTTTTTACTTTTTCGTCTGTTTTTTACGTTTTCATCCGCTTTTTTACTTTTACGTCCATTTTACTACATTTTCATCAGTTTTTTTACGTTTTCGTCCATTTTAACGTTTTCGTCGGGTTTTTTTACGTTATCGTCCGTTTCTTTACGTTCTCGTCCGACTCTTTACGTTTTCGTCCGATTCTTTACATTTTTGTCCATTTTTTTACGATTTCGTCTGAAATTTTACGTTTTCGTATATCTTTTTACGTCTTCGTCCGTTTTTTAACGTGTTCGTCTGTTTTTTTACGTTTTCGTCCGTTTTTTAACGTTTTTGTCTGTTTTATACATTTTCGTTGGCTTTTTTACGTTTCCCCCCGTTTTATTATGTTTTTGTCCTCTCTTTTATGTTTTTTTACGTTTTCGTCCATTTTTTTACGTTTTCTCACATTTTCTAAATTATAGTTTTTTCATCCGTTTTTTTATGTTTTCGTCAATTTTTTACGTAAAGAAAAAAGGACGAAAACATAAAGAAAAGATGAAAACATAAAAATTCGGATGAAAACGTAAAAAAACAGACGAAAACGTAAGGAATCGGACGAAAACGTAAAAAACAGACGAGAAAGTAAAAAAACCAAACGAAAACATAAAGAAAAAAATGGACGAAAAGGTAATAAAAGACAAAAACGTAAATATTCAGGCGAAAACGTAAAAAAACAGACGAAAAAGTAAAGAATCGGACGAAAACGTAAAGAATCGGACGAAAACATAAAGAATCGGAAGAAAACGTAAAAAATGGGTCAAAATCGTAAAAATTCTGACGAGAACGTAAAAAAACAGACGAAAACATAAAGAATCGGACAAAAAAGTAAAAAATGGACGAAAACGTAAAGAATCGGACGAAAACGTAAAAAATCAAATGAAAACGTAAAGAATCGGACGAAAACGTAAAAAATCAGACGAAAACGTAAAAATTCATACGAGAACGTAAAAAAACAAACGAAAACATAAAGAATCGGACAAAAACGTAAAAAATGGGATGAAAACCTAAAGAATCGACGAAAACATAAAAATTCAGACGAGAACGTAAAAAAATAGACGAAAACATAAAGAATCGGACAAAAACGTAAAAAAATGGGACGAAAACGTAAACAATCGGACAAAAACGTAAAGAATCGGACAAAAACGTAAAAAAATCGGACGAAAACGTAAAGAATCGGACGAAAACGTAAAAAATAGTACGAAAACATAAAAAATCAGTCAAAAACGTAAAAATTTAGACGAGAACGTTAAAAAAATAGACGAAAACATAAAGAATCGGACAAAAACGTAAAAAATCGGACAAAAACTTAAAGAATCGGACGAAAACGTAAAGAATCGGACGAAAACGTAAAGAATCGGACAAAAACGTAAAAAATCTGACGAAAACATAAAGAATATGACGAAAACGTAAAAATTCAGACGAAAACGTAAAAATTCAGACGAAAACGTAAAGAATCAGACGAAAACGTAAAGAATCGGATGAAAACGTAAAAAATCATACGAAAACGTAAAGAATCGGACGAAAACGTAAAAAATCGGACGAAAACGTAAAAATTCATACGAGAACGTAAAAAAACAAACGAAAACATAAAGAATCGGACAAAAACGTAAAAAATGGGACGAAAACCTAAAGAATCGGACGAAAACATAAAAATTCAGACGAGAACGTAAAAAAATAGACGAAAACATAAAGAATCGGACAAAAACGTAAAAAATGGGACGAAAACGTAAAGAATCGGACGAAAACGTAAAGAATCGGACGAAAACGTAAAAAATCGGACGAAAACATAAAAAATCAGTCAAAAACGTAAAAATTTAGACGAGAACGTTAAAAAAAGCAGACGAAAACATAAAGAATCGGACGAAAACGTAAAAAATCGGACGAAAACGTAAAGAATCGTATGAAAACGTAAAGAATCGGACGAAAACGTAAAAAATCTGACGAAAACATAAAGAATATGACGAAAACGTAAAAATTCAGACGAAAACGTAAAAATTCAGACGAAAACGTAAAGAATCAGACGAAAACGTAAAGAATCGGATGAAAACGTAAAAAATCATACAAAAACTTAAAGAATCGGACGAAAACGTAAAAAATCGGACGAAAACGTAAAAAATCGGACGAAAACATAAAAAATAAGTCAAAAACGTAAAAATTTAGACGAGAACGTTAAAAAAAACATACGAAAACATAAAGAATCGGACGAAAACATAAAGAATCGGACGAAAACGTAAAGAATCGGACGAAAACGTAAAGAATCGGACGAAAACGTAAAAAATCTGACGAAAACATAAAGAATATGACGAAAACGTAAAAATTCAGACGAAAACGTAAAGAATCAGACGAAAACGTAAAGAATCGGATGAAAACGTAAAAAATCATACGAAAACGTAAAAAATCAGACGAAAACGTAAAAAATCGGACGAAAACGAGAAAAAAAAAAAAGAGAAAAACGTAAAAAATCGGACGAAACGTAAAAAAACATACGAGAACGTTAAAGAACGGACGAGAACGTAAAAAGACATAAGAGAACGTAAAAAATATGATGAAAAAGTAAAGAATCGGACGAAAACGAACAAAAACGTATAAAAACGGGTAAAAACCGACAAAAACGGATTGATATTATTTTAAAGGAAAATAGGTGAAAACAAAAAAAAATTGTTTTGTAGTTTTGTGTATTAAAGTTGGAAATAGGATTTTTGTGTTTTGTAGAGAATTTTATTATAAAACAATAATTTGAACGCGATCTCTGTTTTCTTTAGTATCCACAAAATATTTTGTGGAAAACAAGGGTGTTTTCGCTTAATTAAACGCACCTTAAAGAATGTTATGTTCTCGAGTTGGGATGGAAAAAAAAGAAAATAGTCATAATTACATTTATACCCTTTTAAGTATGTTAATTTTATCACCTGGGTAGAATATTAGTAAATACTGAGTGTTATTTTTGTCATTATACACACAATAGTTTGAGTGTAGTTTTGTTCCCGTCTAAATCTACCCATATTTGGCCGGAAAATATTTGAAGAAAAATGTTAAAATTTTTCCCGTCTTTTCTTTTCCATTCAGCTCAAGAAAAACTCAAAAACATAATAAATTAGTTTCCTATCATTTTCCTTCCCTTCCTTCTAAAAAAACTCGAGAACGAATCGTTTGAGCAGTGAAAGAGTTATGAAAATGATGAATCGGATGTACAACCAATTTGGATAACCCAACCCAACCCAAACACCATTTTCCAAAACACACACAAAAACAAAAAAACGACGACTAACAACACATACTTGTTCTCTCTATAAAACACCTCTCGTCTCGTCTCTATAAAAAGCTATTTAATTAAAATATAGAGTGGTTATGTGTTACTTCCGAAAATTGAGGTGGTTAAGGTTGTTCACCAGACATAGTGAGGTAAAACTTTGTGTAGAAAGGAAAAAAATATATAGATGCTTTTTTTAGGTGAGAAGATAAGTAAAAATAGGTTAAGATTTGTGGCTATTTCGTATCATGTCCTCACGTATGGCGCAATGTTTACGTATAGTATGTAAAACGTGATTAAGTGTGCATGTTTACTATATGAAACATTGTGTAAAAGTGTTAGTTTTTGTGTATACATATTAATATATGCATGTCCGGTTTCGAACCCGAGGCTCGGGATTGCACACATTAGCGTGAGAGTTTCAATGATGAATAATTAAATAATTATATATTTCATATATTTATTTATTTATTCATTTCACCAATTAAAACACTTAACGACGGTTAGTACTTAACGGGGTTTTAACTAACGACCGTTAAAGGACTAAACGTGAAAATAGGAAAGAAGGATCTAGATCCTTGTGGGGGTGTGATGTTCGGCCGACCCTTCCCTTAGGGATAGGGGAGTCGATCGCATGGCTTGGGGAACAAGCAAAGAAAAACTATAAATACAATTCACTTGTGTTTTAGTTTTCTCTAATCTTGAATCCCTAAAAAGCCTAACTTCTCTTCTCCTCTTCTCTCCTTAACCAAGAACCGATCGACATTTTTTATACCCACTAGGGTATTCGATCCAAGTAGTGGTTTTGCAAGTGTTTGGCTTATTGGTGATCAAGAAACTAGCTTTTCTCATTGAAACGCTATAATTACGTGTGTACAAGAACGAGTGACAAGCTTCCTTTAGCTTGTGATCTTTGGTGTGATCGATCCATACATAAATCCTATTAGGGTTTATAATTTGTTCTTGTTCAAGAGATTCCTTGTTCTTGCTAGGAATCATTAAGGTACGTATCTTGTTTAATTTAATTAATTACATGTTCTTGTAGATCTATTCCGCTGCGTGCTTTTGATGATGTTATGTGTTTATGATTTTAATAGTTCACATATTCCAACAGTGGCATCATGAGCCTCGTTTAGAACTTGTAATTAATTACTTAAACCTAAAAATTGGATCTTGTAGAGATTACATGCATTAATTAATAATTAGGGTTTGTTTTTTTTATAACCCTAATATGGGACGATCCAACATTAATTAAAAATTAGGGTTTTAATTGTTTTATTAAAACTTGAGAAACCCTAGGATTGCATGAAAATTTTTAGGAATTAATTAGTAAGTACCGTATGTGATGTTACTAATTAATTAGATACGTACAATTAATATTGACATAATAATATGTGTTGCATGATTATGTGATCAATATGGTATCCTTGACAAATCTTGCTTATTTGTCATGGTGTGATTTGTATGTTTTGTTTGAATTTGTATGCTACATGTTTTAAATAAATCTTAAATTGGGGAAGACCTCAATAAATATTAATTAAAAGGTTATGTGCAATGTGGTATCTAACTAACTAAAACTTACGCGGCCAAATTTATTTGGTGCTGTGGTCCATTGGGTACAATGAGCTCGAAAACCAATGGGAGTTTTGTTAGTTACATACATTTAAAATTACACATAGAATTAATAATAGGATTTATTGAAAAAGGTTTGCATGTGGCTATATGATATCGTAGATGATCATATATTTGTTATTATGTGTTTATTTATTTTTTTGTAATTACTTGATCTTTTGTGTTTGATAATTATGATGGATTGTAACGACAAAATAGGGTAATTTTTCAAAATAAAAATAAGTAAGACTAATAACTATGAAACCTTTGTAGTAATTTCAATTATTGCCAAGTCTTATGTGCCGACAGTGGTTCGCTTCGCACGGTAATTTGCTCCCAGGCGAGACTAGCAATAATAAATTTACTACATTAATTGATTTTAGCAAGAAAATCATATTTTTTTTAGTTGATTGATTGCGACTGTACTAAGTGGTCGAAGCGGCGGACCTAAAATTGGCAAACTAAAAAGTGGGTTCTAGTTGGTTCGCATTAAATTGTGACCTTAGAGGGGCACGGTTTTAACCAGCTTCGGCGGCTGTCGTCCCTACGCCCGCCTGTGCGTCAATTTTAGACTTACCAAGTACACCACGATAAATACGAAGCATCTTAAGGCAATGTTGTAATTTATTCAACGCCTCAATTAAAAGATTTGATGATTTGAGCTACGAATGAGTAAATAAGTTTTGTTTTGAAAATATATATGATACAAAGATGAATGCATGACATCTTTGTACATATTTTTTGATTTAACACATCAAAATTTTATTACCCTAAAATTTAAGTTATATGCCGACCAATTAACAAGGAAACACCTAAGATGACATTCTATCATTACTAGCAGCCTCAGCTGATGTGATGATTCAAAGAATGAAGTCAATAGGGGAAAATTGAGCACTTCCATTACTAGCAGCCTCAGCTGATGTGATGGAACGGCGTCGATTTACACGTTTCTAAATTGGTTAACTTAATTGAGCACTTTTATTACTAGCAGCCTCAGCTGATGTAATAAAACGGCGTCAAGGTATAAAAGAATTGGGGATGAAACATGCTTACAATTTGCAACTGATGTTGGCAACATATATATTGTAAGTCCCAAGATTTCTAGGAATTGCAATTTGATATTGGCAATTGGGTGATCCCGTACCTTCTTGAGTACTTTCATTGCTAGCAGCCTCAGCTGATGTAATGAAACGACGTCAATTAGGATCCTAGATTTCAATGAAAATTAAATGGTTTTTAACCAATGGGTGTTTAATTTTCATGAAATGTTTAAAATTATCGAAAGTACTAACTTTTGAACTTTTTTCTGTAGAAATGGCCCAACCCGGAAACTCGTCAAATTTAACCTCCTGTTTCAAGATGATGCTTGAAAAGGAAAAATTGACCGGGACTAAGAACTTCAATGCTTGGCACAGAAATCTAAGGCTTGTTCTTAGAATTGCCAAACGTTCTGAATGTCTTACTGAGGCTCTTCCAGAAGCTCCTCCTGCAAACTCGTCTAATGAAATACTTAGGCAGTACAATGAAACCTATGACAAGCACAATGATGCGGCTTGTCTCATGCTATCGGGGATGGATGATCAACTGGTAAAACAGTTTGAGAAATATAGCCCGAAAAACATGATTGATGAACTGACACGTATGTTTCAGAAATCACCTATGGCTGAATTGTATGATGTACTTGACAACTTGGGCAAGTGCAAGCAGGACGTGACAACACCCGTAAGTGATCATGCACTTAAAGTGAAAGGTTATCTTGACCAACTAGATGCACTTAATTGCGGGTTTGTGGAAGACGTTAAAGTTGGCCTCATCAACAAATCCCTCAATGAGGAATTATATGGTGATTTTGTGCGCAACTTTAACATGCATTGCAAGGGGAAGACATTTTCTGAATTGCATGCAATGCTTATTGAGCATGAGAAGGCCCTCACTAAGAAAGCTCCTACACCTGCTGTCATGGCAATAAAAGGTGGTAGGGTAGCTAAGCCCGGTAAACCGAAACATGTGAACAAGAAAGGAAAGGGCAAAGCTGACAAGGGCAAGCAGATTGTGACCTATCAGCAAAAGCCGAAGAAGCAGAATCCTCCTCCCAAGAAGGATTATCCCAAAAAGGATGCGGCTGCTTGTCACCACTGCCATACTCCTGGACACTGGAAGCGTGACTGTCCATTGTTGCTAGAGGAGTGTCGCAAGAATAAGAATGCCAAGGCTGGGCAGGGCGCCAGCACTTCAGGTATTTTTATGGTTGAATTATTTTCTTTTCCTCGTAAGCAAAATGCCTGGATATATGATACAGGATGTGGTACTCACATTTGTAATACATCGCAGGGGCTTAGAGGAGCAAAGAAGCTGAACTATGGAGAATGCTACTTGTACGTGGGAAATGGAATACGTGCAGTAGTAGAAGCCATAGGGACTTTTGAGCTAGTTTTACCATCTGGTTTAATTTTAGTTTTAGACAATTGTCATTACGCACCTTCTATTGTTAGAGGTGTCGTTTTAGTTTCTTTGTTATTGGATTTGGGTTTTAAGCATACTTTTAATGATAATGGAATTTCTGTTTCTTTAAATTCTGTTTTCTATTTTAATGCTATTTCATTAAATGGTGTGTTTGAAATTAACATGGATAACCATGTATCCAATAGAAATAATTCTATGTATAGCATCGGGAATAAGAGAACCAAGTCTAACTTGGATTCGTCTTATTTATGGCATTGTCGCCTTGCCCACATAGGCAAGAAACGCATGGAAAAGCTGCTAAGTGATGGGCTTTTACCTAATATCAATGATGATTCAGTTGATAAATGCGAATCTTGCATATCTGGGAAGATGACAAAGAAACCTTTCCATAGCAATATGGAGAAGGCTTCAGATCTACTTGGATTGATACACATGGATGTGTGTGGTCCACTTAGACATGTGTCAAAACGCGGTGCTACCTACTTCCTAACCTTTACGGATGACTATAGTCGTTATGGTTGTGTTTATTTACTTAAACACAAACATGAAGTCTTTGAGACATTCAAGGTTTTTAAAAATGAAGTAGAATTACAACTCGGAAAGAAGATTAAGGCCCTTCGATCCGATCGTGGTGGTGAGTATTTGAGCCAAGAGTTCAAAGATTATCTAGCTGAGTGTGGCATTGTCCAACAACTCACTTCTCCTTATACTCCACAACAAAATGGTGTATCTGAAAGGAGAAATCGTACTTTGCTTGATATGGTACGATCTATGTTTAATCTTACAACTCTTCCTTTATCCTTTTGGGACTATGCTCTTGAAAGTGCTGTTCGCATATTAAATATGGTTCCAACTAAGAAGGTTGATAAGACTCCATATGAATTATGGACTGGAAAAGCTCCCAACTTGTCTTACTTAAAGACCTGGGGTTGTGAGGCGTTTGTTAAACGTGACTCACCTGATAAGCTCCAACAAAGATCTGTTAAGTGCATCTTCGTAGGATACCCTAAGGAAACAAGGGGTTACTACTTTTACTTCCCACCAGAAAATAAAGTCATTGTGGCTAGATATGGTGAATTTCTTGAGGAGAGTTTCTTGACTCAAGAATTCAGTGGGAGAGTATATGATCTTGAAAATGATCAAGAAGATGTGTCACCTTCTGAGAACACTAACACACTTCCTGTGGAACCTGAAAGTTTAGGTCCTCCACCTGAAGTTGAAGTGGTACCCATCCGTAGATCTTCAAGATCTATAAAGGCTCCTGAACGCCTATGTTTAAGCATAGACGATGAGGAAACTTTTCTATTGGATCACATTGATGAACCAACTAGTTATAAGGCTGCCATTAATAATCCTGAAAAGGACAAATGGCAAGCAGCCATGGATGGGGAAATGCAATCCATGAAAGACAATAAAGTCTGGATTGAAGTGGATCTTCCACCCAATACTAAGGTAGTTGGGTGTAAGTGGCTCTTCAAGAAAAAGACTGATATGGATGGCAAAGTACACACCTATAAAGCTCGTTTGGTGGCCAAGGGCTTCACTCAAACATATGGTGTTGACTATGAGGAGACCTTTTCTCCTGTAGCCGATATTAGAGCTATTAGGATTCTTATAGCCATAGCTGCCTACTATGACTATGAGATTTGGCAAATGGATGTCAAAACCGCGTTTCTGAATGGTCGCCTAGATGAAGACATCTATATGGCGCAACCTGAAGGTTTTGTAAATCCAGAATTTCCTGAGCGTGTATGCAAACTTCAAAGATCCATTTATGGATTGAAGCAAGCATCCAGGCAATGGAATAAGAAATTTGATGAGGAAATCAAGAAGTTTGGATTTACTCAAAATTTCAATGAGCCATGTGTATACCACAAAGTTAGTGGGAGTAACACTACTTTTCTTGTCCTATATGTCGATGACATATTAATCATGGGAAGTCACATATCAAGTCTTAATGAAGTTAAGGAATATCTTGGTAATTGCTTTGCTATGAAGGATTTAGGAGAAGCAGCGTATATCCTTGGAATCAAGATCTATCGAGACAGATCTAAACGGTTAATCGGATTAAGCCAAAGTGCTTACATGGATAAAATATTGAAGAGATTCAATATGCAAAATTCCAAGAAGGGATATTTGCCCATGCAAGTTGATCATGGCTTAAGTAGCGAAGTGTGTGCTTCTACACCTGAAGAGGTGGCATACATGCAGAAAGTTCCATATGCTTCGGCTGTAGGATCTATCATGTATGCTGTTAGATGCACAAGGCCTGATGTGGCATTCGCTCAAAATTTAACGAGTAGATATCAGCAAAATCCAGGGAGAGATCACTGGCATGCTGTTAAAAACATTCTTAAGTATTTAAGGAATACCAAAGATATGTTTTTAGTTTTCGGGGGAAATCCAGACGCAGAACTGAATGTTACAGGTTTCTGCGATGCGTCCTGGCAAACTGATAAAGATGATACGAAGTCGCAAACGGGTTATGTCTTTGTCATAAATGGAGGAGCAGTAGACTGGAAGAGTAAAAAGCAGAGCACAACGGCCATGTCTGCTACAGAAGCTGAGTACAATGCTGCATCGGATGCTGCACAAGAAGCTGTTTGGATAAGGAATTTCATTACGGATCTTGGAGTGATGCCGTCTATTGAATTACCTATAAATGTGTATTGTGACAACTCTGCTGCAATCACATTCGCCAATGAACCTGGAGTTATGAAAGGCGCCAGACACTTTAAAAGAAAGATGCACTATGTTCGTGAACAAGTCGAACTGGGTGAAATCAAAGTACTCAAAGTTCACACAGATGACAATCTGGCTGATCCTTTCACGAAGGCATTACCTAAAGATACGTTTAATCGGCATGCTCAGGGTATTGGTCTTCGTTTAGCAGATAGTTTCATGTAAATCTGTTGGATTAGTATTTCGATAGGGACGTGTAAACAATTATTATTTTTAATGAAATAAAGTGCGGATAACGTTTATTCTCATTATTAATATTTGTGTCCTATATTTGCATGTTTAAAATCCGTGAATAATTTATTTATTCTAAATAGTCCGTTGTCAATTAATAATATGGGAATATTATTGAACTAAGACAAATGTGAGGATTGGTAGAATGAACTGTAAGGTTGAGACACCAATGTCACATGATATTCAATATTGGATAAATTGAATATAGGACTTATCCCAAATACATGATTATACTTTATGGATCATAGTCATTAAGTATATCATGAATATTTATCCTTAGACTTGAGATGACAGATAATTGCCAAGGATGTAGCTTATTTTCTGTAAGGTGGTCTAACGCTAACCGTAAAAGGTAGTTATAAGGGCTATTTTCAGAAATGATGCGAAGTTCAAGGGTTATGCTCGCAGTCAATAAGGGATTTGTTCCTTCAACTTTGTGTTGAAGTTTAATACTGCTTGGCCACTCGTAGGATTGACAAGATGTTTGCGTGCGCACGCCCAAAGTCTATCTGGAAGACGTTCAGATGTTTTGGTAATCTTGTTCAATTATGTATAAACGAGAAACTAAGTTAATTATGGAATGACAAAGATCCATATCCAAATTAACGCGGTATTAGTAACAAAAGGATAAGTATGATGATTAATTTCATCACACGTGGTTTCTACCAGGAGAACCACAACTCGGATCGAGCTGGGGGCATTGGGAAGGTTAAGCTAGGCTGACCCATGTCATTGTTATATTAATGTTTATCCAAGTGGGAGCTGTTAGTTTTTGTGTATAAATATTAATATATGCATGTCCGGTTTCGAACCCGAGGCTCGGGATTGCACACATTAGCGTGAGAGTTTCAATGATGAATAATTAAATAATTATATATTTCATGTATTTATTTATTTATTCATTTCACCAATTAAAACACTTAACGACGGTTAGTACTTAACGGGGTTTTAACTAACGACCGTTAAAGGACTAAACGTGAAAATAGGAAAGAAGGATCTAGAATCCTTGTGGGGGTGTGATGTTCGGCCGACCCTTCCCTTAGGGATAGGGGAGTCGATCGCATGGCTTGGGGAACAAGCAAAGAAAAACTATAAATACAATTCACTTGTGTTTTAGTTTTCTCTAATCTTGAATCCCTAAAAAGCCTAACTTCTCTTCTCCTCTTCTCTCCTTAACCAAGAACCGATCGACATTTTTTATACCCACTAGGGTATTCGATCCAAGTAGTGGTTTTGCAAGTGTTTGGCTTATTGGTGATCAAGAAACTAGCTTTTCTCATTGAAACGCTATAATTACGTGTGTACAAGAACGAGTGACAAGCTTCCTTTAGCTTGTGATCTTTGGTGTGATCGATCCATACATAAATCCTATTAGGGTTTATAATTTGTTCTTGTTCAAGAGATTCCTTGTTCTTGCTAGGAATCATTAAGGTACGTATCTTGTTTAATTTAATTAATTACATGTTCTTGTAGATCTATTCCGCTACGTGCTTTTGATGATGTTATGTGTTTATGATTTTAATAGTTCACATATTCCAACATATGAAACATTGTGTAAAAGTGTAAGAGAATGTGATTCCTTTTTTGTGTGTGATACCTCCTATTTATAAAGAGGCATCTAGGGTTTAAGGATAAACCTCTCATGTGGATGATTAACAGATGTAGACAGGCCATGTGTTGATCATCTAACGGGTGCACAAGAATGACAGGTGGCATCACCTCCTTGGCTTGTACTAGGTGTTACACCCCGTGCCCGCTTAGACCAAAACTTAAAACTTTATACGCGGAAACGCTTGACTTTCATGGATATTTTGTTACTCTTTTGACCATTTACTAAAATCCATACATATTCAGTCCTTGAGACTATTTTTAAATGTAACTAGACTCAATTACCTTCAAAACGACGGGTGGCGCGACCCATAACGACTTACGATTTAAAAGATATGATTTTTCAAAAATCGACAAAAACTGAAAACACTCCCCAACCGCCGGTTGGGCGCCTCAGAAACTTCCCAGCCGCCGGCTGGTCGTCTCAGAAACTTTCCAGCCGCCCGGCTGGGTTTCCTGCACACCTTACAAACTTGCCTTTTTGCCCATTTTTCATACTATGCCTCTTATACCACTTCCATATTACAACAAGCTTAACCAAAATGATTACTTTAACATATTAAACATGTCCCACGGACACTTGACCCATTTACAACCCGAAATGGGTACATTTACACTTAATCCAAACGCCCCTTTATACTTTGACTATAAACACTTCAACACACTTTAGCATACCAAAAGACTACCGATTCGTTACACAACTTGACACTTGACTACTCATTACAAAACATTACTTGACTCTCGGGGGTACAAACTTTACACATGAGCTCGGTATTCTACCTAAGCTCTTAAATACAAACTACCTTTAATCTCGCATATTCAAATCCTTAATCCATATATCCAAGCCATCCATAACATCATGTCCACCTACAAAATGGTTAGACAACTAAACCATAAGCTTTCGCTTAGTAAGTAACCCGACATAAAACACATATCATACACATATTAACACATAAGCATCATGAACACTTACTTTACTTCCAAACCATAACATTCAAGTTACCACATAAATCTTCATCATATAGGCTACACAAGTCTCACTAGCAATAAGTCGTATACTTGCTCAACTAACTCATAACTAATCACAAACATAACACATACATGGATAATATACATATAACACATGTTTTAGTACAAGTTACTTACCTTAGCTTCCAAAGCTAAGCTACTATCATAAATCCCACCATCAACATCTTCCATCATCATACTCATCATCATCATCTCTTTCCCACAATCATCCTAAATCATAATCATCATAAACACTTAATAACACATAATCCATAACTATAACATCTATCAACATACTCTTAAATCATCCCAAAACCTTATATGATCAATACCATGATCATATATCCAAAACTCTCATAATCTCTGATCTATTATCCTTATTAAAACTAATAGAGGACTACTTACTTGGGAAGATTCTTGTTAGGCCTTAAACTTTGCTTTGAGACCTTAAGCTCTTCATGGATTCATCATCAAGATCCATTCTTCCCTCCTTTTATCTAAAACCGAAACTCTTGAATAATGTGGAGAATACTAGAATATCTTGGATATTATTAGTTAGGTGACATGTTTGCCTAATTGACACATTAGGTCCCTCAAGTCCTATTCTTTCTTCTTTAGCCACAACACACTTTATAACACATTTAACACTTGGCAATCTAGGTCCCTGTAGTTTATGTATCATATTCTATAAAACTACATTAGTCATACTTTGACTATTAGTTTGACTATCAGGTTTGACCACAACGCAACATTCGTTGACTGGCCAATCTCGTAAGGCCTTTATCCATTTCCTCTAGGGTGGGGTCCAAGTACCCAGGAAACGGGTCTAACACTAGGTCGTGCCCGTATATCATATTCTTGGTCGTTTTTCTCCCATTGTCATATGTCAGATAACATATTTTAACCGTTAGTGACAGGTGGCATCACCTCCTTGGCGAACCTTGTTCGATTTAATCGGAAAAAATAAAAATAACAATTACATTATGAGAATCTAATAGAAAAACATACCTCTGATGATGATTCCGGATTTGTATGCGTTATTTTTTTAACTTCACCCAGAAAATTCAAATCATGTCGAGTCTATTTGTTATAGGTATTTTGGTTTGAATTTTTTATAATTATATGATGAATGTGGCGAAGTTTCATGAGCTATTGAAGTCGGGAAAAGGTCCTTTTGTGAAATCGTTTTTGTATGTGTTTTGGTTTGCCAAGGTTAAGGCTTTGGCTAATGGTCTCGGCTTAGGAAGCCTTGAGGCCTTAGTCGTGGCTTTGCCGTGGCTTTGCCGTGCCTTTGGTCTCGGCTGCCAAGGCCTTGAGACCTCAGCCTTGGCCTTAGCCGCGGCTGTAATCTTGGCCTATTAGGTCCTTTGGTTTGCCTTAGCCGTGCGGCTAAATATATAGTTATGTGGTTATATAAAATCTGTTAAGATTTAGACAAAAATAGCCTTCGTTTTGTGTTTTTCGGACCCGTGCCCTGAGTTTTTGAAGGAAACGTTGTTCGGGACAACTTTTGTCCAATATGATATATATTTGCTATGACTAATGCAATCGATACGTCGATGCATGTGGCTCACATACCTTTGTAAGTGATAGTCTTAGTTAAATATATGCATAATTAAGCATAGAATGATTATTAATATGTTTCATCAAATAAAGTTTGCATGTGGCTGTTTGTTTACATAAATTAATTGTTAAGTTATGTGCGTTATTTAGTTGTTTATTTTTATTATTACTTTTTTTTTTTTGTTTAATTGTATGACATGTTGTAAGCAAAAAGGGGTAATTTTTGAATAGAAAATAAATGGACTAAATAATGGTGACACTTGATGTGATAAATTATAAATCTTACAAATTCTTATGTGCCGATAGTGGTTCGCTTCGCACGGTAATTTGCTCCCAGGTGAGACTAGCAAGGTTATAATTTATAACATGTTTTTATGATTTAAGGTCATAAACTTTTAATTTAGTGACGAGTTTTGTACCAATAGTAAGAACGGCTCACCTAGTTTTGACAAACTATCAGAGGGGTTTAAGGAAGATTGACATTAAATTGTCAAACCAAAAGAGACGCGTTTTTAATTGGCACTTGTGCTGATGTTTGTCTCTCCGCTCCTTTGTGTGTCAAATTGGAGCTACGAAGTACGACTATTTTTATGTACAAAATCATCTTAAGGGTGAATTGACCTCAATTCCACGTGCTACTTTGTGGTAATTATCCGAATAACTTGGGTCTTTTGACTCATGCAGTAGTAGGATATAGTGGGCGATAATTGTAGGTAATTCTTTGATTGGTGAACCTAATACCTCAATTAAAACTTTGTTTATTTAATCTTAGCTTAAATTGGTAAATAAAAAGGTTTTGAAAAACTTATGATATGAAGATGTGTGCATACTTCTTCGTACATATTTTGATTGACACATCAAAATTAGTACCATAAAATTTAAGTTCATGTCATCTAATTATAAGAAACACTTGAAGTTATTATTAAGCCTAAGTGAGACCTTACCTAGATTTTAATGACAAGGTAAATTTCCGTTAATGCGTGAGACCATAAATGGAAAATTTGCAGTTTCTAAATTAGACAACTTAATTAAGTTGTTAGTGAGACCTAGAAACTTAAGGCATGAGATGAGATGAAACATGCTTATTTTGCAAATTGAATTTGGCAAACGTAAATCCCATAATGATCTAGGAATTGGAAATTGTTTGCCAATTATTGTTCGACAGATTACTATATTTTATACTTTCATTACTAGCAGATCAACTGATGTAGTGAAATTATGTAAATTTGGATCCTAGTTTTCAAGAAAATTCAATGGTTATATGAATATTTCCTTAGGTATTTTATTTTCTTGAAAAATTGTATTATCAAAAATACTAATATTTGAACTTTTTCTGTAGAAATGGCTCAACCCGATAATGTTGTGCTAAGTTCCGCGTTAAAAAATCATTTTGAACGGGAAAAATTGACTGGCCCGAATTTCAATGACCGGCATAGGTCACTCAGGATAGTCTTGAGAGTGTCCGATAAGTTGTAATACTTGAATAAGCCTTGCCCTGCTAAACCAGATGCTACTGAATCCGAGGATGTCAGAGCTGCCTGGAAACAGGAGTATAAAAAGCACAATGAAGTTGTGTGTTTGATGCTTGGAAGTATGGATCCTAAATTGCAAAAGCAGTTTGAGCACCATTTTCCTTATGATATGCTTCAAGAACATCAAAAGACTTATGAGAAACCACCTGCAGTTGAATTGTATGATTTGATCGATGCATTACATAGCTGCAAGCAGGGTGAAGGTAAACCTGTTAGTGATCATGTGTTGGAAATGAAGAGCTACATGGACCAACTACATCAGATCAACTACATCTACCCGAAAAATGTATGTGTGAACTTAATCAACAGATCCTTGAACAAGGATTTATCTGGTTTTGTTCGAAACTATAACATGAATTGCGCGGGGAAGACAGTCACAGAGTTACTTTGCAATGCTTGTGGACTATGAGAAAGGTTTACCAAAGAAGGCACCTACTCCTCAGGTATTAGCTATACAAGGAGGTAGGATACAAAAGCCAAAAGCGCAGGCGAATAAGAAGGGTAAGGGAAAGGTTGACAAGGGTAAGCAAGTTATGGCCTACCAACCTAATCCTAAGAAGAATAACCATAAGAAGAACAAGGTGAATCCTAACAAGAAGAATCAGACTTGCTACCACTGCCATGAGGTAGGACATTGGAAGAGGAACTGTCCACTCTACCTTGAGGAGTTGCGAGTGAAGAAGCAGAAGGCTGAGGCTGGTAACCCCAGCACTTCAGGTGACTTTTTCATGATTAAATTATTTTCATTAACTCATAAAATAAATTCCTGGGTATACGATACTGGATGTGGTATTCATATTTGCAATACACTGCAGGGGTTTAGAGTTGAAAGGAGACTGGCCTATGGAGAACAATATCTGCACATGGGTAACGGAGCACATGCAGCTGTTGAAGCTATAGGCGTATTTAAATTAGTTTTGCTTTAGGGCTTAGTATTGTCTTTAAATAATTGTCATCATGCACCTACTATTGTTAGAGGTGTTGTTTCCTTTTCATGTTGTTGGATATTGGTTTTAATCATACTGTTACTAGCAATGAAATTTCTATTTTTTTAAATGGTGTTTTTTATTTTAATGTTATTGCTGTGAATGGTGGTTTTGAAATTGGCATGAGTGATAATGTATCCAATAATTATAATTCAAAGTATAACATCAATAATAAGAGAATCAATAATGTCTTGGATTCATCTTATCTTTGGCATTGTTGACTTGCTCATATAGGCAAGACTCGTATGGAAAAGATGCAACGTGAAGGGTTTTTACAAGATATCAATGATGAATCATTTGATAAATGCTAATCTTGTATATCTGGAAAGATGACGAAGAAACCTTTCAATAATTGTATGGAAAGGGCTTCCGATCTACTCGGTTTAATACACACTGATGTGTGTGGACCACTTAGATATGTGTCAAGGAAAGGTGCTAGCTACTTCTTAACCTTTACTGATGATTTCACCCGTTATAGATATGTTTAATTACTTAAACATAAACATGAGGTGTTTGAAACTTTTAAGGTTTTCAAAGCAGAAGTAGAATTGAAACTTGGAAAAAGATTAAAGCTCTTCGATCTGACAGAGGTGGTGAATACCCGAGTCAAGAGTTTAAAGATTATTTAGCTGAGAATGGAATTATCCAGCATCTCACATCTCCATATACTTGTTAGACCCGTTTCCCGGGTACTTAGACCCCACCCTAGATGAAAATGGATTAAGGACTTTACGTGATTGGCCAGTCAACGAATGTTGTGTTATAGTCAAACCCGATAGTCAAATGATAGTCAAAGAATGTGTTATAAGGTTATGAAAGTATTATGTGGCTCAAATAGAAAGGGAATAGACTTCAAGGGCTTGACTTGTTATATGCTAAAGTGTTAAGACATGTAGTGTGGCCAATGTGGAAGAAAGGGGACTTGAGGGGCTATTCTTGCCATTAGCCCAAACTTGTGTCTAGCTAGATATATCTAGCTAATTCTAGAGTTTTCCCACATTATTGAAAGGGGTGTTGAGGTCCGGTTATAGAGAGGAAAAATGAGGGAACAAGATGGGTTGATGATGAATTCATGAAGGGTTTTGATACCCTAATCTAAGGGCTAAGTCCTAGCAATTATCAATCACAAGTAAGTATCCCTTATCTTGATTCTATGAAGTTGTAGTTAAGTGGGAAGTGGGTTTTCATCATATGATCATATGATGATATAGAAAGGAAGATGGGTAAGTTTTGATGGGTTATGTTAACCCTTAATATTGGTATTGATTGTTATGTTGTTAGGTTTTGGTTATTTATGAAGATTAATGATGATGATGGAAGATAGTGGTGATGATGATGATGTCTTTGATATTATTTAGCTTGGATTAAGGTAAGTAACTTGTACTAAAACATGTGTTATATGTGTGTTACCCATATATGTGTAATGGTTGTAATAAAGTTTAGTGCTTGGATTGAGTAATGGATGAAGATAAGGGAAGTGGTGACTAGTTATGAGATAGTCAAGAAAGTATGCAACTAATTGTTAGCGAGACTTTTTGTAGCTTATGTGATGAAGGTTTATGTGGTAGATTGAATGTTATGTTTTGGAAGCAAAGTAAGTGATCATGATGCTTATGTGCTAATATGTGTATGGTATGTGTTTTATGTCGGGTTACTTACTAAGCGAAAGCTTATGGTTTAGTTGTCTAACCCTTTTGTAGGTGTGTATGCTATCATGGAAGGCTTGGACTAAGGATAAAGGTTTGGTTATGTGATATTAGAAGATTGGTAAGACAGTAGAGCTTAGGTAGATACCGAGCTCAAGTGTAAAGTTTGTACCCCCGTTGGTCTTTTATTGGTTGGTAAAGTGTAGCCGTGTGGCAAATGGTATGTTAAGGTTGTCCAAACGATTTGGTAGTCAACCGTTGTGTCAAAGTATGTTTTATGTGTTTATAGTTCAAGTTAAAGGGGCATTTGGATTAAGTGAAAATATATCCATTTTGGTTTGTAAACGGATCAAGTGATTGTGAAACATATTTGATATGTTTAGTTAATGATTTTGGTTAAGTTTGAGGTGTTGTGGAAGTCGTATGGGTTGTATATAGTGAAAACGGGCTAGAAACAAAAAGTATTTTGAAGTTGCAGACCCCAAACGGCGGCTGGGATCTCAACCGGGGCGGTTGGGACTTTCTGAGAAGCCCAACCGGCGGTTGAGATCTCAACCTGGGCGGTTGGGACTTTCTGAAGAGCCCAACCGGCGGTTGGGAGGTATTTCCAGATTTTGGCCATTTTCGAAAAATCATATCTTTTAAACCGTAAGTCGTTATAGGTCGCGCCACCCGTCGTTTTGAAGGTAATTGAGTCTAGTTTCATTTAAAAATAGTATCAAGGTCTGAATGTTTATGGATTTTTATAAATGGTCAAAAGAGTAACAAAATATCTATGAAAGTCAAGCGTTTCCGCGTATAAAGTTTTTATTTTCGGTCTAAGCGGGCACGGGGTGTAACAAATTGGTATCAGAGCTTCAGTTTAAGTGAATTATGTTTTCTTTAGGATTGCCTAGACTTAAACCACTCGTAAAAGCGTTGAACATAGGTGTGAGAAATGCGAAAGGTAAATGTTTAAGTTAGAAGAAGGAATATGTGATATGTTATGTGGACCAAAGTCGAAAAGTGATTAATGTGTTTTATGTGTTATTGTGTATGTGATATAAGTATATGGAGGACTTGAAATGTTTAAATGATTAGTTATCCGTGCACCTCGGTTGGTGCCGGTGATTGTATTACGATTATGTGAATGTGTGATAGAGTCATGGTGATGGAATGTGAGTAGGAATGCTAAGTGGTATTAGAGATGGGCTAGTAAGTGAATTAAAAGTTGTATGATACCTTAGTTTTAAGGTAGACTAGTGCTTGCGGCGAATTAGAATGTTGATGCTTAGACATAGATTGATTGTGTTATGTGATATATGAGCCATAGACTATATGACTTGATTATGATTATGAATGTTAGAACACTTTTTGGATAAAGTGTTAATTGTTATCATTATGCGATGTAAGTCTATGGTAGTTGGTTATATGTCTAAGTAGAAAGAGATTGTGCTTGATAGCATGAATACATAGAAGTGTTCAAGTTGAGATAGATACACTGGAATGCATATCATGTGAGACTCGATATGATTGATAGCAGAAGTTGCTTAGAAAGCACATATTATGTAACACCCCGACCCGACAGGGCCAAGATATCACATTATGGTGTCATACAAAGCATACATTAGGCAAGCGAAAGTCTTTTAATTAAATAACCTGGTCTCGAACATCAAAACTGGTATCAAAAGATAATCTCAAATGCATAGTGGGTTAACCAAACAAAACCAAGGAAAGAGATAATATTCAAAGTACTAAAAGAAATGAAAGTCTGAAACAATGGACAACGAAATGATAAATAAATAGGTCTTTACGTCCTACACTCTCTCATTCTCAAGCCCGTCGCCCCGCTTATTACCTGCCGCATAAGAAAAGAAAACATGCGGCTAAGCTTAAAAAGCCCAGTGAACAGATATATATAACATAACATAACGGTAAATAAGCATAAGCAACGAAGGAATAAGAATACAAAACGAAAAGTATAATCATGAAAGTCATACGAATTTTAAAGAGAACTAAGAATCAATAATGCATGAGAACTGAATAGAAAATGAATCAAGAGAATAATGAAATAAGGGAAAAAGTTCATATAAGGATGTGCCATAGGAACTACATACATAATCCGTCAAATCATACTAAAGCAATACAAGTATACGAAGAGGGGAGACCTATAAGTAATAAAAGTGTGAGAAGGAGTGTAAGACACACACTACCTGGTCACCATAACATACAAATACATAAACCTAGGATATATCCATACGCTCCCTAACAAAATATGGATGCCAGTACTAGACTAGTCACACATATATAAAGTTGGCCAATAGTGCACACAAAATCATAACATAGGGGGGAACGCCGTAGATCTATCACACCTCTACGGGAGTGTCATGCCTAGGGTGCCATCAAAGACATGGTCATGGTACCTCCACAACTAGGTTAGCTCAGGCACAGATCTATCATAGCATACAACAATAATAATCTAGCATGGCATGAGAAACAAGATAATAACTCAATAAGCATGGCAAAGCATAAGTATAGCATAGCAGAGACATTTAAATAAATGTCAGAATGAATCAATAAGAATAACAATCATACAATGAATGTCATGAGTCAAATGAGGGAATCATATCAGGCATAGGATCGATAGAAATATCCCTACTGAAAAGGGAAAGAATATATGTACCTTATCAAAGCACACAAATCAAAGCAAATAGATGAATGGAAGCAGATGATCACTCCTTCTTCACCCGATCTACATTAATCATAAGTTTATTTATAAGTTTCATAGTTTCATAATCATAAAGGTTTCATTTTAGTTTTCTTTCCATTTTAGGTAACTTTCCATAATTAGCAGGTTTCTATAATTAGTAACTTTCCAAAAATAGTAACTTTCCAAAATAGTAACTTTAGCCATTTTAGGTTTAAAAGCAATTTAGGGTTTCTGAATCAAGTAAATGTGAGATTAAGGTTTCTAATTACACAAGTCATTTCAATTGATCATTTAAAGTGATTAAACTCCAATTAGGGTTACATACATTCAATTAGGTCATAATTAAGTTATATTTCCCGAATTAGCAGTTTTAGGGTTTAATTCCTATATTTTGGGTTTCATATTATCATTATTCAAAGCTTAGGGTTACTATTGCAATTATGCCAAAGTTAAAGGTTAATATGATAATTAATCAAAACATAAGTTAAATACTTTTAAGATGACAATAGCTTATTTAAGTTCTAAAGGTGAAGCAATTATGCTTATAAGTGTTTTAAATAAGTAACTACTTAAATTCAGAATTAACATTAAAAACAGGTCCAAATTTAGCTATTTTTAACACACCTTAAACGAGATTATAAAATTCTATACTTTTACCCAGATATACCTATATGTCTTAAGTATTTTACATAATTTTTCCATATTTTATTAAGTAATACAAGTACAAACTAAAAATCGACAACTACAACATCTTCCCGAATTGGACCTGCTGGAACACCCCGAAAATATATAAATATTCACCCCAGTTAAACATCTCAGAAAAATCCACAAAAATTTCACAACTTATCTCATATACCATATATCATTCTACCAAAATTTCAGGTATTGAATCGTTATAGATTTTAAATTAAAAATCATAGAACACGCTTGAATTTTCATACCCCGAAATGCAGTTTTGACACATGAATTTCTAAAAATCAAACGGTTGCCTTCCCGACCTCTAAAAATCATCAAACCAATTTTATTTGATCACTATTTCACTGAATTCAGTTTTAGACCAAAGAACCACTAAAATTCATGTTGGTATCATTGGTTTAAAATTCGTTTAGTTAGCATAAATATTTCCGAGAGGTTAGTTTTTATATATAGGTTCGATTTCAAGAACACAATAAGTTATATTGACACATATAGATCCAAAAATGTTGTTATAGATTAAAGTTTACATGGTACCTCTTGTATGGATCGAATAAGGATGGGAACACAAAGATTTCTAGGTCGAACAAATCACCAACACCTTTTCTTCTCCTTCATCAAGATCGAATGCAAGAAAAATATATACAAGGATCTGTTATGTTTTGTTCAACAATTCGAATGTATTAACATGATGTGTATTCGATTACCTTATTATGGATGTATACGAATTGTATAATGACAGTGATCAAGGTCTTCTCTTCCTCTCCTCTTGATGCCGAATGGAACAAGATTTCTAGGGTTTTGGTTCGGTTTCTTTTTGCCGACAAATGAAATAGAGAGAAAAGGATTTAGGGTTTCCTTGGAGAGGGTACATGCATATACACGATTTTAGAAAAATATGGGATGAGTGAGCCGAAAATTAGGGGTGTATAAGGGTGATTAGCACTTTCCAAATTAGCCAAATTTCATACTTATCTTTTATAAATATTTTGTGTACAAGTTTTATTATTTTCGGCCCATAGGGAACTTCTTAGACGTGCCATATTTTATTTATAGAGTTCGTGTATCATTTCGAATTTTGCTTTAGGTTATACGTTCTTATCGTATGGTCTCGAGTCATAGCATGTTATATAACTCGAGTTTTAATTTATAGCGTATTTTATAAGTCGTATTTAATTTAGGGTGTTATAGATTAACTCCAATGTATGTATAAAGGTCATATTATATATGATGACCTAGTGATGAAAGAAAGTTGAAAGAATACATTGACACGTGAAATAAGTTAAGAAGCATGATAAGTGTTTGATAGCATAGATGCTTTAAAAGCTTGAGATAAAGTAAGAAATGAATAATGAAGTATGTTTGTAGTTTGATACGATTGATATAATAACAATTAGATGCTTGAAGGCACAAATTCTTATATGAGTAACTAAAATGAGAAAGTTAAAGTGTATAGTTAAGACGTGATGAGATCATGTTGCATATAAAACATGATAATTAAAATGTGTTAGTAATAAATGGTTAAGTGTGATGAGTAGAAGTGATGAATGAGATACAGATTGCGCTAGAAGTCATAGTGATATGAAGTGCGCTAGAAAGAATTGTAAAACATGAATATAATCATGTCAATACATTGGAATGTGTATGATGAATGAGAGTGTTATAGAATAAACCTATGTAAGGGTTATATGCGTAAAAGTTGAGTAGACTAAATGAAGTGATAGTATAAGTTGAGAATATGGTCAACAAGGGGTTGACGGGTAATAGTAAAAGTGCATTGTAAGAACACATAGAAAATGTGTAAATTGTAATGGACAAGCATCATATAGAACTTGTCTAAAATAAAGATGGCATATAGTGAATGTGTGAGTCAACTTGGGGTTGACGGATGAATAATAAGTTGCATTGTTAGAATGCAAATATAATAAATGGGCAAGTGTTATATAGAAACTTGTCTAGATGATAATAAGCGTGGTAGTGAATGTTGAAAATTGCTTAAGGCAATGATAGTTGAGGAAATGATAGTGTGTACTTATGATAAAAGTACATAAAAGATAAAATGAGTAAAGATGATAAGGTAGATATAGCTTGGATCCAATGCTCTAGTTTTGGTATCCTTCGGGATAGCCCAACTTGCCTTTATGGCATGTGTTTTGGTATCCTCCGGGATAGCCTAGCTTGCCTTTACGGCATGGATGTTAGCTTGCCTTTATGGCACGGATGTTAGCTTGCCTTTATGGCATGGATGTTAGCTTGCCTTCATGGCATGGTTGCTAGCTTGCCTTCATGGCATAGTTGTTTAGCTTGCCTTTATGGCATGGATGAAAAGTTAGCGAGATTGGATCCAAGGCTAGAATAGATGGAAAGTAAAGTATGTATGATTGTTGTGTCGGAAGTACGTAAGTAGGATGATTTATAATCTCCTTATTTAAATGGATTGGGACGCCTCTTCATTTAAATAAAGAAATTGTAAATCGCCGAACCATAAGTTTATAATTCCTTACTCACATAGATTGGGACGCCTTTTTATGTAAATAAAGAATTATAAATGAGTGGGCTTATGTGTAGCCGATATGACATGAGTACGGGCAGAGAGATGAGAAAATGAAAACTAAAACAAGTTAGACGTCATAAGAAATGAGATTAGATGTGAGTAAAACTTATAGCGGCTTTAAGGTCATGTGAGAACCTTAAGATAGACGCCTAGAATGAGTTTGTGCTTTAAGTTGAAAAGATAATGGGTAAGTATTCCCAAGATTTGATAAGAAAGATTGCTTAAGTGATGCGTGAGAAAGATTTTGAAAATGCCATTTAGATGGTACTTGTTATAAAATTGAAGTAAGTTACCGGTTTTTGACATAGATACGTGTTGATACTATGTAGAATGCGGAAATGACCGGTATATGATTGCTAGTCATGTTAGTGCATTTGGTGAATGACGTGGTAATAGTGTTGAAGTTTGACTTATATAAAGTCAAATAGTAGATGTTTCCTGATGACAAGTAGTCATTGTTGGAAATTTTAGATAAGTTTGTAATGAGAAAGTTGTTTATAGTGGATTAAAAGTTATGATTATGTATGGTAAGTTTAGAATTTGCTAGATCATTTAGATCGTTGCAAGATAATAGCTTAGAGAGCATGAGAATAAGGACATGTATATGTCGTGAATTGGTTTTGGATAGTAATAGACGAGAGATTTCGGGGACAAAATCCTAGAAAGAATTGTAAAACATGAATATAATCATGTCAATACATTGGAATGTATATGATTAATGAGAGTGTTATAGAATAAAGCTATGTAAGTGTTATATGCGTAAAAGTTGAGTAGACTAAATGAAGTGATAGTATAAGTTGAGAATATGGTCAACAAGGGGTTGACGGGTAATAGTAAAAGTACGTTTTAAGAACACATAGAAAATGTGTAAATTGTAATGGACAAGCATCATATAGAACTTGTCTAAAATAAAGATGACATATAGTGAATGTGTGAGTCAACTTGGGGTTGACGGATGAATAATAAGTTGCATTGTGAGAATGCAAATATAATAAATGGGCAAGTGTTATATAAAAACTTGTCTAGATGATAATAAGCGTAGCAGTGAATGTTGAAAATTGCTTGAGGCAATGATAGTTGAGGAAATGATAGTGTGTACTTATGATAAAAGTACATAAAAGATAAAATGGGTCTTCAATTAGGGTTGATCTCCTCAACGCATCCGCTGTTCAATCATCTGCTGCTGATGGTCTTGTTGTCGTAGACGGTCTTCTGTTGGCAATTGAATCAACTCTTACTGCTCGAGTAGACGGTCTTCTTGGTGAGTGAAGAGTTTTGGTATCCTTCGGGATAGCCCAGCTTGCCTTTATGGCATGCGTTTTGGTATCCTCCGGGATAGCCCAACTTGCCTTTACGGCATGGATGTTAGCTTGCCTTTATGGCACGAATGTTAGCTTGCCTTCATGGCATGGTTGTTAGTTTGCCTTCATGGCATGGTTGTTAGCTTGCCTTCATGGCATAGTTGTTTAGCTTGCCTTTATGGCATGGATGAAAAGTTAGCGAGATTGGATCCAAGGCTAGAATAGATGGAAAGTAAAGTATATATGATTGTTGTGTCGGAAGTACGTAAGTAGGATGATTTATAATCTCCTTATTTAAATGGATTGGGACGCCTTTTCATTTAAATGAAGAAATTGTAAATCGCCGAACCATAAGTTTATAATTCCTTACTTATATAGATTGGGACGCCTTTTTATGTAAATAAAGAATTATAAATGAGTGGACTTATGTATAGCCGTTATGACATGAGTACGGGTAGAGAGATGAGAAAATGAAAACTAAAACAAGTTAGACGTCATAAGAAATGAGATTAGATGTGAGTAAAACTTATAGCGGCTTTAAGGTCATGTGAGAACCTTAAGATAGACGCCTAGAATGAGTTTGTGCTTTAAGTTGATAAGATAATGGGTAAGTATTCCCAATATTTGATAAGAAAGATTGCTTAAGTGATGCGTGAGAAAGATTTTGAAAGTGCCATTTAGATGGTACTTGTTATAAAATTGAAGTAAGTTACCGGTCTTTGACATAGATACGTGTTGATACTATGTAGAATGCGGAAATGACCGGTATATGATTGCTAGTCATGTTAGTGCATTTGGTGAATGACGTGGTAATAGTGTTGAAGTTTGACTTATATAAAGTCAAATAGTAGATGTTTCCGGATGACAAGTAGTCATTGTTGGAAATTTTAGATAAGTTTGTAATGAGAAAGTTGTTTATAGTGGATTAAAAGTTATGATTATGTATGGTAAGTTTAGAATTTGCAAGATCATTTAGATCGTTGCAAGATAATGGCTTAGAAAGCATGAGAATAAGGACATGTATATGTCGTGAATTGGTTTTGGATAGTAATAGACGAGAGATTTCGGGGACGAAATCTAAATAAGGGGGGAGAATTGTTAGACCCGTTTCCCGGGTACTTGGACCCCACCCTAGATGAAAATGGATTAAGGACTTTACGTGGTTGGCCAGTCAACGAATGTTGCGTTATAGTCAAACCCGATAGTCAAATGATAGTCAAAGAATGTGTTATAAGGTTATGAAAGTATTATGTGGCTCAAATAGAAAGGGAATAGACTTCAAGGGCTTGACTTGTTATATGCTAAAGTGTTAAGACATGTAGTGTGGCCAATGTGGAAGAAAGGGGACTTGAGGGGCTATTCTTGCCATTAGCCCAAACTTGTGTCTAGCTAGATATATCTAGCTAATTCTAGAGTTTTCCCACATTATTGAAAGGGGTGTTGAGGTCCGGTTATAGAGAGGAAAAAGGAGGGAACAAGATGGGTTGATGATGAGTTCATGAAGGGTTTTGATACCCTAATCTAAGGGCTAAGTCCTAGCAATTATCAATCACAAGTAAGTATCCCTTATCTTGATTCTATGAAGTTGTAGTTAAGTGGGAAGTGGGTTTTCATCATATGATCATATGATGATATAGAAAGGAAGTTGGGTAAGTTTTGATGGGTTATGTTAACCCTTAATATTGGTATTGATTGTTATGTTGTTAGGTTTTGGTTATTTATGAAGATTAATGATGATGATGGAAGATAGTGGTGATGATGATGATGTCTTTGATATTATTTAGCTTGGATTAAGGTAAGTAACTTGTACTAAAACATGTGTTATATGTGTGTTACCCATATATGTGTTATGGTTGTAATAAAGTTTAGTGCTTGGATTGAGTAATGGATGAAGATAAGGGAAGTGGTGACTAGTTATGAGATAGTCAAGAAAGTATGCAACTAATTGTTAGCGAGACTTGTTGTAGCTTATGTGATGAAGGTTTATGTGGTAGATTGAATGTTATGTTTTGGAAGCAAAGTAAGTGATCATGATGCTTATGTGCTAATATGTGTATGATATGTGTTTTATGTCGGGTTACTTACTAAGCGAAAGCTTATGGTTTAGTTGTCTAACCCTTTTGTAGGTTTGTATGCTATCATGGAAGGCTTGGACTAAGGATAAAGGTTTGGTTATGTGATATTAGAAGATTGGTAAGAAGGTAGAGCTTAGGTAGATACCGAGCTCAAGTGTAAAGTTTGTACCCCCGTTGGTCTTTTATTGGTTGGTAAAGTGTAGCCGTGTGGCAAATGGCATGTTAACGTTGTCCAAACGATTTGGTGGTCAACCGTTGTGTCAAAGTATGTTTTATGTGTTTATAGTTCAAGTTAAAGAGGCGTTTGGATTAAGTGTAAATATACCTATTTTGGGTTGTAAACAGTTCAAGTGATTGTGAAACATATTTGATATGTTTAGTTAATGATTTTGGTTAAGTTTGAGGTGTTGTGGAAGTCGTATGGGTTATATATAGTGAAAACGGGCTAGAAATGAAAAGTATTTTGATGTTGCAGACCCCAACGGGCGGCTGGGATCTCAACCGGCGGTTGAGATCTCAACCTGGGCAGTTGGGACTTTCTGAGGAGCCCAACCGGCAGTTGGGAGGTGTTTCCAAATTTTGGTTATTTTCAAAAAATCATATCTTTTAAACCGTAAGTCGTTGCGGGTCGCGCCATCCGTCATTTTGAAGGTAATTGAGTCTTGTTTCATTTAAAAATAGTCTCAAGGTCTGAATGTTTATGGATTTTTATAAATAGTCAAAAGAGTAACTGAATGTCCATGAAAGACAAGTGTTTCCGCGCATAAAGTTTTAATTTTTGGTCTAAGCAGGCTCGGGGTGTAACAATACTCCAGAACAAAATGGTGTATCTAAGAGAAGAAATCGTACATTTTTGGAGATGGTGCGATCAATGTTTAATCTTACAAATCTTCCTTTATCCTTTTGAGATTATGCCTTAGAATCTGCTATTCGCATTTTAAATATGGTTCCAACCAAGAAGGTTGATAAGACACCTTATGAGTTATGGAATGAAAAAATTCCTAACTTGTCTTATTTAAAGGTATGGGGTTGCGAGGCGTTTGTTAAACGTGACTCAACAGATAAATTCCAACAGAGATCTGTAAAGTGTATCTTTGTAGGATACCCAATGGAAACGATGGGTTACTACTTTTACTACCCACCTGAAAACAAATTAATTGTTGCTAGATATGGAGATTTTCTTGAAAAAGATCTCATATCTCAAGAATTCAGTGGGAGGATTTATGATCTGGAAGATGATAAAAAAGATACATTTCCTTCTGAAAACACTAGCGAACTTCCTGTGGAACAAGAAAGTCTGGGTCCTCCACCTGAATTTGTTCCCATTCGCAGATCTGTAAGGACAGTGAAAGTACCTGAACGTCTATGTCTTAACGTAGAAGTTGAGGAAACTATATTAGGGGATCTTGGAGAACCTGCTCATTATAGAGCTGCCATGAATGATCCTGAAAAGGATAAATGGCAAGTTGCTATGAATGGGGAAATGCAATCCATGAGAGATTATGAAGTCTGGATTGAAGTAGATCTTCCTCCCAATGCCAAGGTAGTTGGAAGTAAGTGGCTCTTCAAGAAAAAAACTGACATGGATGGCAATGTACACACCTATAAGGCTCGTTTGATAGCTAAAGGCTTTACTCAAACCTATGGTGTTGACTACGAGGAGACCTTTTCTCTTGTAGCTGACATAAGGGCCATTAGGATTCTCATAGCTATAGCTGCATGCTATGACTATGAGATTTGACAAATGGATGTCAAAACCACCTTCTTAAATGGTCGCCTAGATGAAGACATCTTTATGGCGCAGCCTCAGGGGTTTGTGAATCCAGAATTTCCAAACCGTGTATGCAAACTTCAAAGATCCATTTATGGATTGAAGCAAGCATCACGGCAATGGAATAAGAGATTTGATGAAGAAATCAAAAAGTTTGGGTTTACTCAGAATCTTGATGAGCCATGTGTATATCACAAAGCTAGTGGGAGTGATGTTATTTTCCTTGTCCTATATGTTGATGACATATTAATCATGGGTAAAAATATTCCAAGATTGAAAGAGGTTAAAGCCTATCTTGGGAAATGTTTTTCCATGAAGGATTTAGGAGAAGCAGCATACATTCTGGGAATCAAGATATATAGAGATAGATCAAAGCGGTTGATTGGATTAAGCCAAAGTGCTTACATTGATAAAATATTGAAGATATTCAATATGCAAAATTCCAAGAAAGGATATTTGCTAATACAAGAGAATCATGGCTTAAGTAGCAAAGCATGTGCTTCAACACTTGCAGAGATGACACGCATGAAGAGAGTCCTTTATGCTTCGGCTGTGGGATCTATTATGTATGCGGTGAGATGCACAAGACCTGATGTGGCGTTTGCTCAAAATATAACCAGTCGATATCAACAGAATCCAGGTGAACTCCACTGGACTGCTGTTAAACACATTCTCAAGTACTTAAGGGCTATAAGAGATATGTTTTTAGTATATGGGGGAAATCCAGAAGCATAACTTAGTGTTACAGGTTACTGCGATGCGTCCTGGAAATGTGATAAAGATGATACGAAGTCTCAGACGGGTTATGTCTTTGTCATTAATGGAGGAGTTGTGGATTGGAAGTGCAAGAAGTAGAGTACCATAGCGATGTCTGCAAAATAAAGTGAGTACATAGCTGCTTCAGAAGCTGCAATGGAAGTTGTCTAGATTAGGAAGTTCATTTCAGGGCTTGAAGTTATGCCCTCGATTGAAAATCATATAAAGATGTATTGTGACAATTCAGCTGCAATTACATTTGCCAATGAACCTAGAATCATAAAAGGCACCAGGCATTTTCTGATTAAATATCACTATGTTTGGGAACAAGTCGAGATAGGTGAAATCGAGTTACTCAAAGTTCACACAGATAATAATCTAGCAGATCCCTTAACGAAGGCTTTACCAGGTGGAAAGCTTTATCAACATGCTGAAGGCATAGGACTTCGTTTATCTAGTAGTTTCATGCCCATCTGTGATTAGCATTTGGATAAAAGGATGTTATGAACAATTATTATTTTAATGAAATAAAATATTTGTTATGTTTGATTATTATTTTCTTAATAATATATCATGTATTTGCATGTTTAATCCATGAATAATTTATTTATTCTAAATTGTCCATTGTCAATTAATGATATGAGAATATCATTAAATTAAGACAAATATGAGTATTGGTAGATTATACTTGAAAGAATATTGATGCGTTGACATGCCAATTTCACATGATATTCAATGAAATGAATATATGACTTATCCCAACTACATGATTATACTTTATGGATCTTGTCATCAAGTAAATCATGAATATAGTTATCCTTAAACTTGAGATACCAGATAACTGTCATGGATGTAGTTAGAGATGCAAATGTAAACCGGTCGACAAAACCGAAACCGGTTTTTAAAAAAACCATTTTTTTTTAACCGAACCGGTTTTTTTAACTGAACCGGTTAGACCGGTTTTTTATTTTATCCCTGGACCGGTTTTTTACCGGTTTTATTTTCAGTTTTAACCCCTTTTTTTTAATTTTTTATTATTATTTTTTTATTTTGCTAGAGAGGCCATTTGCAGCTTTAGTCTTTAGACAATGACATTTCCTTGTCACTTTGTCAGTACTGTAGCACGCTTTGACTTACAACTTACAAGTAATATGGCACGTTTAATTTATTATACATACCTACCACCGGCTAGCTATCTATTAACAACTGGATGATTATTAGCTGTCAACTTTATTGATCAAAACGAGTAAAATGGAAAACGTTCTCTTTACAAGAAACTAAGAAAGGGGTCGAATTAACACTTTTTAGAACTAATTTTCTATAATTTAGTTAATTATGATATTAAAAAGACTTTCTAGAACTGGAATATGCAAATGACTGGTTTGGAACAAGAAAACAAAGAATCTTAAACTTTATCAATGCTTTTAAAAAGTTATTGCAAGTAATTCAAGTCCACCACTGCTATAGTAATATAAACGTTTAAGTTGTCATAAAATTGCATTTCTCTAATATGAACGGTAATATGTTTCTAGCATTTAATTCCTGTATTAGAATTTTTACTTGAAAATATTTATTGCAATAACTTTTATGACATCTTTGACACAACTTAAATGCTAGACTTTATGTTTACTATTGTCTATTGAATAATAAAACTTACAAAGTTACAAGTACTATATCCCAGGTCACCTACCACAGGAATTAATTTTCATATTTCTCTATTTAACTATCCTTGTAAAATTACATTTCTATAATAAACCGGTAACATGAACGTTTCTAGCCGTTTTTTTGATTTTTTTAAGTTTTTTTTTGATTATTTTAAGTCATGGATTGGTAGTATAATACATGTAATGAGTTGTGGTTGAAAACACATAAAAAACACTCTCATATCTCTCTTCTAATCTTTATATATTTACTCTAATCTCTCTAATCCCTCTATAATGGAAAACTCACAATCACAACAAGCTTCCACTACTCCCTCCGTTTCTACTAGCAATGCACGAAAAGTTTACACAAGTGAAGATGTTGTGAAAATTAAACCAACTAACCGAAAAGGTGATGTTTGGTCTAATTACGATTTGTGTATTATGATTGATAATTTGGAAAGGGCGCGTTGCAAGAAATGTGGGAAATTTTATAACCCCACGTCTAACACTACACTTAGGACTCATATGAACGGCAACGGTTGTAATGCGGTCAAAAATGATACGTCACAAGGTACTATTGGTGCGGATGGTCAAGTTTTTATATATGATAATGATGCACTTCGACTTGATTTTACGAAGTTTGTCATTCAACAAGCGCTTCCATTCAACCACTCCGACAACGTCAAGCTTACGGAGATCATCAAAAGGAGGCTACAACCGCGGTATCAACATGTAAGTCGTACTACTCTTAGAAGTGATGCTTTTAAATTATGGAAAACGGCTAAAAAAGATATTATTGATGGTTTTCGTGAATATAAATATGGTGTTTCTATAACTACGGATACTTGGACCGCACCACATGGTACGACAAATTCTTATCTCGCCGTTACGGCTCATTGGTTTAATCCCGAATCTTGGTTATTAATGAAACAGACAATTGCTTTTAAACTATTTGGTTATCCTCATACGGGATTTAATTTAAGAAAAATTTTACATGACACTTTAATTGAATATAATTTAGATGATAAAGTTTTTACGATTTCACTAGATAATGCATCCAATAATACTAGAGCTATGAAATTGTTAAAATTACGTATAAAACCCGTTTTAGATGGTGCTTTTTTTCATTCTCGTTGTGTTGCTCATGTTATAAATTTATCCGTGCAAGCGGCATTAAAAATATGTGATAGTTTAAAGATTAAATTTAGGGGTTTATTAACAACTATATATAGTGCGAGCAACGAAAGACAAATGAACTATCACCGTTTTCGTAGACAATGTGGTGAAACACCCCTAGGACCTTGCTTTGATAATAATACTAGGTGGAATTCTACTTGCATGATGTTTGAAAATATATTACGACAACGTTAAACTTTAACCGCTTTTAATGATATACTTGTTAGCAAAAATAAGTCCGTTTCGATAGACGACCAAGATTGGGATCGACTAAATGATTTAACTATTTTTTTACAAGTTTTTAAAGAGGCAACAACTATAGTATCGGGTGTTTATTACCCAACTAGCTCAATAGTTTTAAACCAAATTTATGCTATGACGGAAAAATTAGAAGAATTAAAAAACTCACCTAGCGGTATGTTTAGAAAAATGGTTAAAGTTATAAAAAAGAAATTTATAAAATATTTTGTTAGTTTACCTTTGGTTTTTACTCATTCCGCCGCACTTAATCCATGTTTAAATGTTGGAGGCGTAGAACTTTTAATAACAAGAATAATGGAAAATTTAGACTTAAACGAAGACGACCCCGACTATATAAGAACCCAAATTTTGAAATTTAACGATAATTTTAAAAAATTATTTGGAATTTATGCAACAAAATATGGTCAGCAACAAAACCCAATTGTTGACCAAATGCGGGCCGGGTTGTCTCGAATGGCAAGAGACATTAATATAAACCTTTATAATAGTTTATGTGAAGACGCTACAAAGCGTCAACGAACATCGGCCCCAACAAGTGAATTGGGACAATATATGGCTACAAACTTTTTAATAACTTTAAGTCCCGAAGAGTTTGCAAACTTTGACATTTTGGCTTGGTGGAAAGAAAGGGAAATCCAATTTCCAATTTTATCCGCTATGGCTCGTGACTTATTAGCGGTACAAGCTTCGTCGGTAGCTTCCGAATCGGCCTTTTCTACTAGCGGTCGAATTATATCGGAAAGAAGGTCAAGACTAACCCCCGAATCCGTGGAAGTATGTGTATGTTTGAAAGATTATTTGGACGGAGTAGATAGGATACAACATGAATCATCGTTGGAAGGTTCGATATTACAAGACGTTGAAGAAACTATAGAAAGAGAAGAAGTTGAATTAGGGATATCACCTCCGACTACCGAATTAGATGAAGGTGAGTTTGAAGATTTTGATGTTGAAGACGTAGATGCAGAATATTTTTTGGATAATTTAATGACTTGAGTATAACGGGTGATGGCAATGCTGAAGCTCGATATACTTGAGTACACTAATATGTTTTCGGGTGATGGCCATGCCGAAGCTCGAAATGTATTAGTATTTATATATTTTTAGTTGTATAATTGTATTGTTTAAATAAAAGTTACGATTGTATTTTTTTAGTTGTATAATTGTATTGTTTAAATAAAAGTTATGATTGTATTTTTAGTTGTATAATTGTATTGTTTAATTAAATGTTTGATAATTAACAAGTTTATTAAATAAATGTTCGAACATGTATGTAAAATTCCGAAAAAAAAACGAACCGGTAAATAACCGATAAAAAAACCGAATCCGAACATTTATAACCGAAAAAAACCGAACCGGTAAAAAACCGATAAAAAAACCGATTCCGGAAATTTATAATCGAAAAAAAACCGATTCCGAACATTTATAACCGAAAAAACCGATTTCGGAAAAAACCGAAAAAACCGAAACAGGTTTTTAGGAAAACCGGTTTTTTTATAACCGGTTTTCCCAAAACCGAAAACCGGTTTTAACCGATTTTTTTGCACCTCTAGATGTAGTGCATTTCTGTAAGGCAATTTACCGTGATGCGCGTGATGTGTCGTTGCGGTTTAGCAGTATTAATGCCTACTCAAGTTTTAAATTTATATTTAGCCGACTTATCAATAACACACACACTTAACGAGCAGTGTACCCGGTCAGTATGAATATAATGGTAAGTAGAGTGTCGATCACTAAGAGTGGAACGTATTATCTAGTTATTCTAATCAGTATTTTAATATCCTAAGTTAGCTATACAACCTAATCTAACGCAAGGGGGTTTCAGCCTGAGAGACTGGCACGGTTTGGTTATGATTAAATAAAAACTAAACTAATGAGCACGAATCAGCGATTAGCACACACGTACACAGATAGATACTCGAGACAATAAGAAGACCTGTCCTGATAATTAAGTAGTTTTTCACTTGTTTTATTGCTAGTTTTATATGAAGTGTATATAATTAAACCTTTCTCGTTGGCTCTAATCTTATCGGCGAGTAAACCCCTAATGATTACTTATGTCTATCCTACTTTTCTAGAGTATTGGGCATTTGTGATGCCCACGTCTCGTATACGCTAGAATAGAAAGGCGAGGAAGGGGCATGGCGACCCAAGCAAGACTCAGCTAGACACAGAGGTTATCAATGCACTAATAAAAGTCACCAAAGACATCAACATATAAACTTTAATTAATGGGAAAACAATATTAAGGGGAGTGCATGATTTTCCGTAGTCACATGACACAAGCCCATCAATCCTGATGAATTAAAGTGTACTAAAACAATAAAACAAAACTACTTAATGAATTGAATACATGCAGGACCTTCTTACAGCTCTTGTATCTTCGTTTAGGTGTGTCTTGTGCTGCTTGGTCGTCTGAATTCGGCTCTAGGGTTCTTCTGTCTTCGAAAGCTTCGTGTCCCGAAATTCGTCTGGCCTTGGGGTATTTATAGTTTCTGTCCGAGGGATCGATGCGGCGCATAGAGTTGTTAGATGCGGCGCATTGACTTAACTTCGCGTGGGGTCCAAGATTAATATATTCAGGAATATTCGTACACCGTCTTCAGATGCGGCGTATCTTGATCTCTGTATGCGGCGCATGTACTTGGATTGTAACTTGTGAAATCTTGATAGTGATACGCCTTATGTTAGAAGTATGATGCGGCATATTTGGAGTAGAACGAGCTTGATCTTCTGGATTTCAGTAGGCTTTTGATATCTTGCTTGTTTTGCTCCATAATTAGTCCAAAATCGCCAAGTTTCACATAATGCTTGTTTTTACCTGAGAATTACTAAAGTAAACATTAATGTATCGATTCTCATATATAATATAATAAAACAAGTCAAATAAATAGGATAAATGATGATAATAAAATGTACTTATTTGAGTTCATCAAATTTACCGTTATACGTTACTGGTAGATATAAGGATTGTTTTCCGAAGTGTTTCAAAGTTCATGGGTTTTGCTTGTAGTCAAGAAAGAATTTGTTCCTTCAAATTTGTTTTGAAGTTTAGTACTACTAGGCCCCTCGTAGGGTTGACAAGATGTTTGCGTGGCCACGCCCAAGATCTATTTGGAATACGTTCAGACGATTTGATAATCTTGCTCAATCAGTAACAACGAGAAACAGAATGGTTAATTAAAGAATGACTGTAACACCCCAACCCGGCAAGGGTTAAGATATCACGATAATGGTTTCATATCAGATCAAACAAAGCATACATCTATAGTAATACAAGAAATTTCAAAGGTTACAAATGAAATACTGGAGTTACAAGGTTACAAATGAAACTAAAACTAAATACTAAGTCTGTAAATACAAATCCTTCTAATAGCCTCTACTTCAGAATACTATCAACGTCTCTAAGTCCAAAGGTCTCTTCACTCAAACCCAGCTTCCAACTAAGAACCTGCCGCAGGAAAAGAAATGCGGCTGAGCTTAAAAAGCTCAGTGAACAGATACATAAACAAAGTAATAATAACGAAACAGAAATAAGATATAGTGCAATGGGGAAATATCATAAGGTATAAATGATGTGAAGGTATAATGAACAGAATAGGATAGTAATCCACCACGAGCCCAGACAAATCAGATATAGTAACCACATCTTCATAATCATATAGAGGGGAGACCTCTCAGATAATCAGATAATATGAGGGGTGTCCTCATTCTTCAAATGGAGTAGCTAGCTCCCAGATATATGTGAAAGGCATGTATTGCACACAGTACCAGTCACCAGACAATAACAAATCATATAACAGATAATCCACTAAACAGAACAGATCTAGGATGCATCCATACGCCCCTGCAGACAAATAATAATAATGGCCATAACAGATAACATATAAGGGACGGTGTGGAACATCACTCAACCACACTAGAGTCATGCCATCGGTGCATCAATGACATGGCCATGTTACCTTCATGGCTAGGGTCACAAATTTTGGCTCGGGTATCAAACTAAGAGTCAGATATCAAATCAAATCAGAATGTCATATCCAAAGGTCCATAACAGATGGTTCATAATCAATTATTTCAGAAGTAATATTAAAGGTCCAAATCAGAGTTTATCAGATAAAGGTTTACAAAGCAAAGGATCATGGCAAAGGTTCACAACAAAAGGGAACATAGCAATGGCTTAGGGAATCTTAAACGAATCAGAAATCAAAATCATATCGAGGGAATAAGACACCCTTACTGAAAAAGGGCAGAGTATCTGTACCTTATGAGCAAGCAAAGTAAATAAGCAAAAGAACAAACACGGAACAGAATCAATGCTTCTCCTTCTTCGCACCTAAGGAAGTAGAAGACGGAATTACGAAGGGGTTCAAGTTCAGATTACCATTTTTAGCTATCTTTCCATTTATTAGCAGATTTACTTATTTTATCAGATTTTACATCATTATATGTTTAAGTACTTTAAATAATTAAATTATATGTTTTTAGGGTTTAGTTTTATAATTTAATATAAGTTAAGGACTTAATTGGAAATATAATAAAGTATAAGGTTTTAAATGTAAATATCACAATTTCATATTTTAGCAAGATTAGTCCCTTAACTTACATATCTTACCATATCAACCTCATAGTTTAATAAGTTACATTTTTAAACCCTAAAGTTTTAGAAATTACAAAACATACCCTTTTAAAATTAATATCAAATCGAATAATCCTTTAAATATCCAAAATTACATGTTTCACCCTCACACTTATTTTTATACGTTTTCTCACCTTATTCTACTGTTTACAAAAATAACCCACAAGTTTCATATTTGGCAAAACACACCCTTTGATTTTATTTTCCAATCGTTAACCCTTTTTAATTTACAAACCCTAACCCTAGCTTGCCAAATCCTCATTCAATCATTACCTCATCATTAATTAGACATCTATGAACCAAATTCCAGATCCAAAACACAAACCCTAATCGAAAACCCTAGGGTTTTATTTTTTTTCATTCGATTTCTTTTTACCCGATTACAAACAAAATTAACCATGACCAATCTTGGACTCTATAATTCGAACCATCATTTTTCCCAGATCATATGAATTATATAGAGCTTAGATAAAATACTTCTCATGCCCAGAAAATTCGATTAGCATATATTAGAAATTACACACGTTTTAACACTTTAAATTTACAATGATTAACATAGGCTTCTATAATTCGAAACACTATTTTTCCCAGCTTATGTGATGATCATAGAACCTATAAAATTTAATAACACAGCCCAGAAAAATCGTATAGCATGTTTTAGATATTTAACCCATTTTAGACATTTATAATTTAAACGACCCACTAAACCTTGCATGATTCGAATCCTACATTTTTCATAGGTCTTATATGATAAAATAAGCATGAGAAAAATACCAAACCAAGGATTGAACGTGTGGATGAGCCAAAAGGAAAATAACCCTTCGGATGGAATATCGAGCTACCCAAAAATCTCACGATCAAACCAATGACTCCCAAACCTTCAAACCAATTTTCTTAGCTCCTTAAGATGATGAACAACCTCAGAAAAATATCCCACGAATTTTAGAAATTCGGATGAATGTGGTACGAAATTATGTGTGCTTAATTAGGGTTTTCGGTATAGTAATTAAAGAAATTATATTAAAACCGTGTGGCTAGGGGGGGGGGAAACAAAACTTTCGGCCCAAGATTTGTCATATTTCTGGATAGAAGATTTTCTAAATTAATGTTGTACTTATCTTGATATTATTTGATATATATAGAATTAATAATATTAATAATAATACATAACATGTGTAAATCGGCCCTTTTAATTTAATTGTGTGTTTATGTGATTTTTTGTACTCTCCAAAATGTTAAAATGTAGTAACATAAATTATTTGATTTCATAACTTGTTCATTTCCATAGGTTCGGGATCAATTTGGTGTTTTATAAACTCATTAATCAATTTTTAAGATTGTAGGGGCATTTTAGTCTTTTTACATGTTTCAGATTTTTGGGTATTTAAACAATGACTAAGATCCGTATCTTTATTAATGTGATATTAATAACAAAATGATAAGTATGATGATGAATCATCGAAAGGTTTTTTTAGGAGACCACCCTCGAGTTGTACTAGGGGCATTGGCGTGTTGCTAGATGCTAACCAATGTCATTACACTATTAATAGATGTCCAAGTGGGAGTTGTTAGTTTTGTGGATAAATATTAATACTTGTATGTCTATAATCGAACTCGAGACCACGGGATTGCACACTTTACGTATGAGAACTAATGGATAATAATTAATATATAAAATGTTATATATTTAATTATTAAAACACAAATAACGACTAACGGACGTTAAGTAGTTAACGATAATTGACTAACGGCCGTTAAGTATTAAAGAAAAGGACTAGAGTGTAAATTGGAGTCAAGAAGGATCCGGAAAACCCTTGTGGGTTATGTGGCTGGTCGAATGGGTTGGGGTAAACCCAATCTTAAGCTAACTTGTCCTCTAAGTTTTACATACTATATAAACAAGGTTAGGGGTTCATTCTTTGTACCTTTTGTGCACAAGCTATAACCCTAAACTTGTTCTCTTCTCTTTTCTTGGTGAGGCTGATCGAACAAACACCCTCTTAGGGGTCGATCGATTTGTTTTTATAAAACAAACTTTTGTGTTTTCTTGATCTAGCAATCACGTTAATTTAATTATAGTATGTGTGTACAAGAACGTGGTATTAACTCACTATAATTAATATATTTGATTGAATTACAAAACGGTAAAGGGTAACTCATTAATCCAATTATAAACCCTAATTAGGGTTCTTGATCTTGATTGAAGAATACTTGAAGTTGATTCTTGTTAAGCTAGAATCAAATGTACGTTTACTTTATTATTCGATTAACTAATTATGTGTTATTGATCCTTAGCTTCCGCATGTTCTCTTTGATGTTATGTGTTTAATTTATGAGGTAGTCATGTTATTAAAATCCAACAATCTTAGGGACTAAGGGTGTGATATTAGTTAGGCATGTGTTGTAGTAACATATCATCAAGACATATTGTCTTGGTGATTCACCATAGTGACGCCCAACTTGGAGGAGGAGGGGGAAAGTGACGAGGTGGAAATAAGTAAACTAAAGTGTTTCCTTGTCTAGCATACTAGGTGTTGGACTTGTTGTGTTACACATTTGTTTAGGGAATTATTAATGTCAAGTAATCTAAGTAAATAACTTAAATTTGAACTAGGTAAATTATTTAAGACTTATAGAAATTGTTGATACTAGAGAATATACTAAGTCTTAGTATATGAATATGTATAATTGTTTGTTGGAACCTAAAATCGTAGGTTTGGGATTACGTGAAATATTAAACGTACAATGTTTCCATAGAAACGAAAAAACAAAAATGTAACTCGTAAAATATTTATGAGATGAATAGTCAAAGTGAATAATAAAAATACAATGATGAATAGTAACCTAAAAATGAGAATTGTTAAAAGCTAAAAGTCAGTAACTAATGAATCAAAAAAAAAACGTAAGTTAACTGATGAACCTATGATAACATAATAGCTAAAATTCAACAACTGATGAAGTAAACAAAATTGTTTCATCAATTGATGAACTGATAAACTATAAAAATGTCATCAATTGATCACTTATTATTGATGAATCGATGAACTAAACAAAAACTGATGAACTAAACCCTAAACCCAACACGCTAAATCCTAAACTAATGTTTATGAATAAAAATTGATAAACCAAAGTAACTGATGAACAAAATGTCATTTTTAACATGTGATATCTCACTCATATGACATCGGATTTGAGTGAATAAAAAACATGAGTAAAGATTGACTTAAAATCTATGATTTAAGATCATTTGAGGACCAAACTTTTTTTACATACCAAGGGACTAATCTCCACCCTCCATCTTTATTTGATCTAATGGATGAGATTAATCCCAACAATTTAAAAAACCCACTTTCATCCTTTTTTTTCAAATATTAATATCTTTCAAACCGTTAATCGTTAAGCGAAAAAAAATATGCCGTTACGACGAGCATTTAATTATCTTTCTATAGATAGGCAATTTGATATATTTTCGACAATTTTTTTTTTTTCATTTTTTTACGTTTTTTTTCGTGGCCGAAAAAATCATATATGATATATCATATATGATATTACATATAATATCATATATGATATGTAATATCATATATGATATATCATATATGATATATATGATATATCATATATGATATATATGATATATCATATATGATATATCATATATGATATTACATATCATATATGATATTATATGTAATATCATATATGATATATCATATATGATTTTTTCGGCTACGAAAAAAAACGTGAAAAAAATGAAAATTTTTTTTTTGTCGAAAGTATATCAAAATGCCCGTCTATAGAAAGATAATTAAATGCTTGTCGCGATGGTGTAATTATTTTCGCTTAACGATTAACGGTTTAAGAGATATTTAAATTATAAAAAATGGGTGAAATATTAAATGCTTTTAATCTCAACCATTGATTTCTTTTTAGATGGATGGTGGGGATGAGTCCCTTGGTATGTGAGGAATGTTTGGTTTCTAAAATAACTCGACTCAAAATCTATAACTTTTATGTTTTACAATTTTTCTAATTCGAATTTAAATTGGTCAAATTTATGGTTAAAAAAGCAATAAAACACAATACATATATTTTTTTTTATAAAAAATTAACGATTAAAAAACATCACTTTTTGAATCTTACATTAATAAAATGATTAATGATGCATTGTGGTACAAAAATTAGGCATTTAACGCAATTTTAACACTAAAAATCTAAGCTAGACATTTCATCAAATACCTTGGGTGCAACAAATATGACTAAAACGTCATCTTTAACGTGCGATATCTCACTCATATCATATCAGATTTGAGTGATTCAAATTTCTGGGTAAAGAGTTAACGAAAATATAAAACTTTTGTGTTTTAAGTATTTTATGATTCGGCAATTTTTGAAAAAATGAAGGTCATATATATGTAAAGATTTAATTATATGTCATTTTTAGCAATTTTACAATAATAACCTCTAACTTAAATTAATTTGTCAAACAAGTTTATGAAAAAAAAAAAAATTATAGTTTCGGCGTATAATAAAAGCATCCATGTTGCCAAACATACCCGTAATTAGGGGTGCCAATTTCTGACCCGACATGAAACCGACACGAAAATTAACAGGTTCGGGTTGAGCTAAATAGATTTCGGGTCAGGTTTGGGTTGACATATCTAACCCGTTTATTAAACAGGTGAGGTTTGGGTTGGGAATAAAATAAAAGGGTCGACTTGCCAACCCGTTTAAGATTTTTTTTTTAAATTAAAAATTATTTATATTTAATTATACGGGTTAAATGGATTAAATGGGTTAAACGGGTCGACCCGCTAACCCGTTTAACTAGTGTAATGTGCTAACTTTTGTATATAAAACAGGTTAAATTAGTCAACCCGAAACCCGTTTAACACATTCAACCCGTGTAACCTATTTAACCCGTCAACCCAAGTATATATACGAGTTAAATAGGTCAGGTTCGAGTTACGTATAAACAGGTTAGGGTTGCCGTAGCTGACCCGATAATTTAAATGGGTCAAGTTCGGGTTGAGTCTAGACAACCCGAACCCGACCCGAATTGCCATCCCCACCCGTAATATAAGTCCAAGAAGAAATTAAATGATGTGAAACTCAAACACTTAAACCAACCCAAACG